>NC_061163.1:47637558-47667558 GCF_022113875.1 Hydra vulgaris
ATATATATATATATATATATATATATATATATATATATATATATATATATATATATATATATATATGTATATATATATATGTATATATATATATGTATATATATATATATATATATATATATATATATATATATATATATATATATATATATATATATATATATATATATATGTATATGTATATTATATATATAATAATTTTTATCATTAATCTTATTTTTATTTTTGTTATTATTATCTGAATTACAATAGTATGAATATTGCTTAACAGTAAAAATAATTTGAATTTATTTTTGGTTTAGCTCAATTATATCTAAAAATAAATCTATTGCAAAAGATTTAGAAAAAAATTTAGCATTGGTAGGTTACTTTTATTGGTTTCTTTATATTTTTTAAGGGATTCTTAAGTTATATATATATATATATATATATATATATATATATATATATATATATATATATATATATATATATATATATATATATATATATATATATATATATAACTTAAGAATCTATAAATATATATATATATATATATAAAATATATATATATATATATATATATATATATATAAACTCATTTAGTTACAACTCATTTATTTTGCTAGAAATGATATTATTCGAAATTTATAACATTCAAGCTACTTATACAATTTTTCGAAAGTCTTATTTAATTTTTTATAATAAATTAGATAAGATTTTTTTGATTTTCCCAATTATTTCCTTACTTATTTTCGACTTATCTGCAATGTATTGGCAATCTTGTTAGTTAAAAGCAGTATTATAATTGTTGTAAATATTTAGTTACTTTTCAATAACTCATTTACTTAAGAAAGTAAAAGAATTAACAATTTTATCTATCTGCACTGCACCTATCTTAAAGATGTTACCTGATACACCGTAAGAAATGAGCTTATGGAAAAGATCAGCATGCCAAGCTTTAGAAGAGTCTAAGCAGTAGATCACTTTTGATACAAAAGCTTAAGCAATGGATCAAACTTTTTTTCTGCTATATCAGGTAGAATGTGATTAGAGAATTCAAGAGATGAGATTAATGAAGAGTTCTGATGAAAAGGAAGCAATTCAGTTTTGTCTTGCAGTGAGGTAATCTAAAACATGCAAGAGAGTTGGAATAAGAGATTTGCCCTTATTATTGACATTGTTAAAGATTCTACTGAAGTCTAAGGAGCCTAATTTTTGAGTTGAAATATGAGATGATCATGACCTAAGAATTGCAGGCTTAAGTGTTAAGCAAGCCCTTTTTAAAATGGTTTCTAGCAATAGTAAACAGATGTCTTTTTCTGGAGAATTGTTTTGGCGATAGATATAGAAGTAATGGTTATGATCGGCTGCAGCACAGAGAGAAAAATGAGAGGAAAACTATGGATAAGAGTAAGGCTTGTCTTGGAATTAACTAGAGAAAATAAAAGATTCCATGCCAGCCAGAATCCAAGAAGTTACATAAGAATCACGTTTGTCAGCAGGAAAACGAAAGATTTCTACCCAAGGGCCATCACAAAGAAAATCACGGAAATAGTCCCAGTCAGCTTTAAGGTATTTTTAAGAGGTATGATGATAAGGGGATTCTGATGATGAAGAAGAATGAGATAATAGTTTTAGAGAGATCAATAAGTGATCAGAAGCACCTAAGTTGGAAAGTTGACTATTTGTGTTAGAGGTTGAAGTAGGCAAAAGTTATGGGTCAAAATGCCTGCAGACTGTTGCTAGAGTCTAATCATTCAGTGGAATAACCATTAAATTCACCAACCTCAACAATATTGGTTGAAGGATAAAGAGAAAGGTGTTGATCAATTTGATTAGAAGGAACATCAAAAAAAGTCTTGAGATAAAGCAGAGCAATATCAAACAAAGTTTTACTCTTCCACCAATACCGTGTCCAAATGGAACATATTCAGATTATCAAGGTGCTGTTAGATGCATTGTTTGCCCTTCTGGTTTTCACTGTTTATATCCTGAAGATTCACCTCAGAAATGTATTCAAGGTACTTATAGCACTGCTGGCCAAACAACTTGTCAGGTTAATAAAGTTTTTTTTTTAAGTATTTACCTATTATTTTATTTATTTTTCATATTATTATATTTTTATTACTATATTACCTATATTTATTTATTTATTTAATAATATTTATTTGTCTAATACATTTTTATATAAATTATTTTTACATTGGCAGATATGTCCTAGTGGTCAATATAGTGGTGATAGAGTGAAGTGGTGTTGAACAAAAGCACATAAAAGAAATTCTTATGAATGTAAATACCCAGGCCAAGCATGTGACTATCGGAGTCTTTTAAGGTTGAGAACTAAAAGAAGATAACCATCAACACTAAGATCACAAGTTAAGACTTAAATTAGTCTCACAAAGAACAAGTAGTTCTGATGAACTTTGCAAGAGATAAGACTCAACAGAAGAAAAGTTATTTTGAAGACCACGAATATTAGTGAATGATAGAATTAGAGAACTTGGTGATGACAAATCTTTTTTGTGTTTTATAGTTTTTGGTCTTTTGTACTTTTTTTTTTTGGATTTGTTAAAGGGATCCCAAACTCCTAACACATGCTATGTTCATATTAAAGATAATGTTAAAAAAAAAAGGTTTGAACCAAGTTTTTTTGATTAAAAATAAATAATGAATGCATACCAAGAAAAACTAATGTTGTTGTTTTAGCCGAAGCTTGCCTTCTCCATTTTATTCAATAACTCTGAGTCTTCAAATTATACTTCGCAATCTATAGACTTCGGCAATTCCTTTGAAGTGCGTTTAATTCATAAAAGTTTTAATATTTGACGTCATGGTAGACTTTTAACAAATGAAGCTCTTAATTATTTTTATTTATTTTTAATTTTTTTTTGATTATTTGTTTAGCTTTTTTTTCTTTCTATTTTTAACATTTAAAAAGATATTAAAAACCTCAAATATTTTATGCTGGTTTGTTGCTATAAATTGTTATTGCGCCATTTATTTAATGTTTATAAATTATGAATGTTTATTATCTCAATCAAGACTCTGATAAAAAATTTTTATAAAAGGGTAAAACAAAAGAGAAAGAAAAGTTTCACGTAATTAAACTTTGAATGAATGAGAGTTGTATAAAATATATATATTTTTTTGCGTCACTCATTCTTTTTATAGATAAAAGAAATAAAAGTTTAATAGTAACTTTTCTTTGAATAAATGAGAATTGGAAGAGAAAATTGCTTGAAAATTTGTATTTGTTAATTGTGTTTTTAAAATTTTTTTTTATTTTTCATGTTAAGAGACAAATACAACACAAATCGGGAAATAACAAATATAAAATGTGTTTTAACGCGCGTTATGACATTTTGACAATTTAAATTACCATCTATCTTGAATTATTGCCATTAATTAATGTGTTAATTATTGCGTTATTTAATAATAATTTGTCCGTATTTTTGTTAAATATTAGTAATATAAAACGGGCGAAAATATACAAACTTCATGTTTTTAATTTGATGGTTATAATTTATTGAACAGTAAACTTATAATCAAAATTTATAATGCTGACTTGAGTTGCTATTAATTGTACTTTTAATGCAAAACCAGGATCTCACATATCCTTTCACAAATTTTCATATCTGATAGTGTTGTCAACTGTATACTACTGTCAACTGTAATGTATTCTTGTACTTTTTTTTTCATAACCTTAACAGGTTCTAATTGGTATGGAGTTGCCGACATTTTGTAAGTTTCATTATCAAAAATCAAATGTAAAATAAAATGATATTTCCTTTTTATCCGTATCCAATTCAGCAATTTAAATTAAGCAATTTAAATTTAGCAATTTAAATTAAATTAGCATAATCAAAAAATTTTTATAATAAAAAAAGTTAACAATTTATCAAATATCTCTAAATAATAAAGTCAGTTTATGAAAGTTATTGTTAATAAATACTTTTTTTCGACAGGAAAACAAAAAATTAATACTGCTCTCTCTTGCACAAAAATGAGAGACTGTATATAAAACGTTCTATATAATGTAAAATAATCGTATGAAAATCATAAGATTGTTAATAAAGCTTTAATATTTGTTTTAATTTAAAAACATAAGAAATATAGGTAAGATATATAAATCTAAAAATTAAGATATCTGTAAAAAATAAGTTGCTCCTATAAAATAAAAATAATTTATTGTTTTTACTTTTTACAGAAATTTTTTTGCCATGTTTGGAAAAATAATAAAAATAAATTTGTTTTGCTGTATGTTAAAAAAATACTACATCATACTTTTTGAATTAAAGTACAAAAATGCAGCTTTGTGTAACTACACTTTTCATTTGTTAAAAGTCTATCGTGATGTCAAATACTAAAGTATTTATGAATTAAACGCGCTTCAAAGGAATCACCAAAGTCTGTAGATTGCGATGTATAATTTGAAGACTGCGAGTTATTGAATAAAATGGAGAAGACGAGCTTCAGCTAAAACAACAACATTAGTTTTTCTCAATATGCATTCATTATTTATTTTTAATCAAAAAAACTTGGTTCAAACCTTTTTTTTAACATTATCTTTAATATGAACACAACATGTGTTGGGAGTTTGGGATCCCTTTAAAGAACTCGAAGCACAGATAGTACTCAGTGCAGTATTTAATAGTCAAAGAAATGTTTTAACGCGCGTTATGACATTTTGACAATTTAAATTACCATCTATCTTGAATTATTGCCATTAATTAATGTGTTAATTATTGCGTTATTTAATAATAATTTGTCCGTATTTTTGTTAAATATTAGTAATATAAAACGGGCGAAAATATACAAACTTCATGTTTTTAATTTGATGGTTATAAGTTGTAACAATGGGCTGTGACTTCGACAATGCACACCAAAAGTATGAACAGGGACACCATCCATGTGCCACATGGCACTGATAGTACCCTAATACTTTACAACTGTTGATAAAATAAACCTAAAATAAAGATAAAATAAGAGCTATGAGTAAAAACGAGAAATAAGAGTATGGGAAACATTAATAAAAATAAGAGTATGGGAAACTCTTATTAGGAGATAATAGAAACCACTTGTTCAAAAAAAAAAATCGTAGAAAAAAAAACTCTGCTAGAGTTCAAAGAGAATCAAAAATTTTATATTAAAGAACCATAAACCTGCTACTGATAATATGTAATCTAGTACAACCTGTTGCATCATGTCCTGCTGCCTTGATTTCCATTCCAATCAAATGTTAGAAAATATCAACTTACTGTTAACAATACTATCAAATGTCTGTCATCTCTATAGTGGTATCTATTTTTGTTTGTTATATAGAAGAAATAGTCTTAATAACTGTGTTAGCTTACTAATAATTTTCAAGTAGTGCTTAGACTAATAACGTTTTTTAACTACTCCAGGTCAAGTCAGGTTCAGGATTATTGTGATCATCCTGCTACTGGTAACATGTAATCCAGTACTAATTGACTTATGTCCTGCTACTTTGTAGGGTTTACTTTTTTAGGCAAAAGCTGGGAGAAATAAACTCTGAATTAAAATAGCCATCATTTGGGGCTCTTGATTAAGTAAAGGCTAGAGATGGTGTTCATTTTAGTAATCACATAAAGAACTTTTAGTTACAAGTTTGTGTTAATTAGCAGGACTGAGACAACTGCATTGCTCATTGCTTAGGATGCGATGCTCTATCTATAAATGAGTCAAGTTCTATTTAACTTGTAACATGACATAAGTAACTTAAAATATTAAGTTACTTATGTCATGATACAAGTTAAATAGAACTTGACTATATCATGTATGTGTTATTAGAAAAAACTTACAGTTTTCTGAATGCATGCATATACTTCAAATACCTTTATATGTTTATACAAATGTTTATTCATATACATATACTTATAGTATAAGCATGATACAGATTGAGACATTTAAGTGTATTGTATATGTAGGTATAAGTATGAACATGTATTTTATAAGTTATAGTCAGTTCCAAAAGTTTTACAAAAACAATAATTTTTTTACTATTTTAAACTCACTAAACTATAGTTATGAAAAATTTAAGCTAAAAGACTATTATCTAATTAAGACAGTTGGTGTAGTTAGATTCATCACTAAAAACAGTACTTCTTACTTCATATTAAGTTTTTAAAATTGCTTTACAAAGTTTACATCTTTTTATAATGGTTTTCTGGCATTGCACCACAGTTTATGGTTTTTTATTAACTGTTTGTCTTGATATTTGATTTTTTTTAAGTTTTATTTTTTGTGTAATCTGTTTCGCTAAGTGTTTAAGATTTTTTCTAGCAATTCAATAGATAGAATCACTGCTACTTGTCATTCTTGGTCAGAATGACAAGTAGCACTGATTCTATCTATTATATCTACTATATCCCAAAACGCTTTTTATCAGCAGTATGCTTATGTCGGCAGTACCCTTATGTCAACAGTACGCTTATGTCAGCAGTATTACCAGTTAGTTAAATATTAATTTAAATAATCAGTTTTTTTACCATCCAACTTTTTTGTTTTTTTATCAACTATCCAACATTCTTGTTATATAAATAAAGCACAAAATTAGTTAAGTTGTTTAGATAAACTGCTCACTATGCAACAGTTTATCTAAAAATACCTTTGTTTAGATTCAAGCCAAGCTCTTTAATTTTTAAATATTCCATGTCTTCAAATTATTGTGACATTGATTTTGTTTTGTAAACTTTACATTGATAAAGTTTACAAATCAAAATTGCAGTTTGCTGAAATATTTCAACCGCTCAATCTGTTCACAGATGTTTATACTTCTCTTCTATCTATTTACAACTGTTCACACTTTAGTACACAAATGTTCTATTCACTTGTAACACTTCTGTTCAATCTGTTCACAAATTCCATAATGCCAACTCTAACTAAACTAGGTTAATTTACCAAACCAATACCAAAGTAATTTATCCACACATGCCATTCTCAATCAAATCTGAAGGCACATGTTAATCAAATTTGAACTGCCATAGAAAAACAGCTTCAAGAAAACAGCATTAAAAAATTTATTAAAAGACCAATGGAGTTGACATGATCGAAAGTTTATTGTGTTAACTCTACCAATTTAAAAATTCCTGGAGTTATCAAACCTGAATATGAATGTTTTAATATACTATGATGTTAGACTAAATGTAAAGAAAATCCAAGAAGTGTCCAAAATGTTGCAACAAAAATGCAACATATTAAAATGACTAATGGTTTACATGTGAATATTTGCATGCTAGCCAAAAAAATACACAACTGGCGATGAGTTCTTTTATTCTAAAAATTGTCAAGGCTGATATTTTTTACTTTATCACTATATCTTTGTAGTTAATCGTATTAATCAATTACATCATTTATTTAAATGCTTCATCTCCATGCATCAGTTTATCCATTTAATTGCCTTTCCCATCAACCGCCAACTTTTTCCATCAGTTTTATAACGTTTTGTTCAACTTTAATAGATGATGTTATCATCTGGCTAGATAATGATGGTGTTGGTGGTGGTGGTGGTGGTGGTGGTGATGATGATGATGATGATGATGATGATGATGATGATGATGATGATGATGATGATGATGATGATGATGATGATAGGGCCCTGCAAAGTGGCAGTTTTTGTTTCGAATCGAATCTTGATTCGCGATTCCAGTCACGTTTTGAATCGACATTTTAAAGTCTAAATTTAGTCATTTTTTATTTAATAATACATATTTCAAAATAAAATAAAATAAAAAAGTGGTATAATCTCTTTATTGATACTTCTTGCCCTGGTTAACCTGTTTAATGACTGAATAAAAAGGTATTTAAGGATAAGTAACGTTATTTCGATAGCGCCAAAGCGCAGAATATCTAAAATATCCACAACAAAAAAAAAAAAAGTAAGGATTCGATTTTTGAAAATTTTCGAATCGCATCTCGAATCTTTTTTTTGATTCAATTCGATTCAAAGTTTTGAAACTTCGCAGGGCTCTAGATGATGATGATGATGATGACGATGATGATGATGATGATGATGATGATGATGATGATGATGATGATGATGATGATGATGATGTTTTTACACTGATTTTTACCATTTATATTTCAAAAAATTAGTATGGTTTATATTTCAAATTGGTAATTATTTTCAGCTTTTTTGATCTGGATTTTTGAATGACGTTGAACTTACTAATTTATTTTATAAGTTAATGTTGCTGAGAGCATAAAAATAAAACAGCATTTTAGTGCAAGTATGTTATAAAATACAGAAAAGCTGTTTTGAAAAATCTGTGAACAAAAAAGTACTTTTATTTTATGAAATTATTTTATTTGAAAGTTAAAACAATTCTTCATTGTAAGCCTTTTGTTGCTTTAATAAAAGTTTAAATATTAATTTGTTACTTCGCACTAGAGATGTGCCAGGTATTCAGCTCAGTTATGGTTTTCTGGCAGTTATTCCTGGTCCAAGCAGGGCAACGGATACCCAACACTTTGATAATCTGGATACTCAGGAAAAACTGCCAGGTACCCGGTTAGAGCCAGGTACTTGTTATCTTTTCATTCTGGTAGTTTTCTTGGGTATTCGGAATATATATGTGCCAGGTACCCGGCTTGGATTGTTCTAGCAGTTTTCCCAGTTTCTTCGAATATGATAGATTTGCTGGGTGTTAGGCTTTGAAAAAACTATTGTGAAACCAGGACCAAGCTGTCATATCACTACACCAAGTCCTTTATTCTAGGTAATCTGTTGCTACAATAAAATTATTCATAATAAACTTAAAGAATATTATAATAAAGTTCTTTTATGAAATGTTTCAATTACATTTTCAATTTCATAGTTTTGAGAGAAATGTTTTTATGTGATGACAATGATTTTGTCAATTAGTGTTGTGATTATTTTATAAGATAATTAACATATGAGTTTTGCAATTTTTGACATTCAATTTGAATACTATTGAATTTTGTAGTTTTTTTATTTTTTTTCTTTATTTTTAATATGTTTATTTTCTTTAGTCACCTGCATCTTTTGAGAATTTGTTAAAAGCTCCTCTAATGAGATGTCATGTTTTTTCTGATATCGCAAAGCAAGTAGCTTCATTTTTTAAAGTAGGTATTTTTTTTAATTTTGAAATTATGTTTATCAAAAAGTTTTAACTATTTTTTTATTTTAAAGATATTATTATTTTATTTTTTTCTAAGAGTTAAGCTATTCAAATAATTACACCTTTTCATTTAAATTTTTTCTTTTTTTTTTATAAATTTTTGTTAATTTCTTAATTATTTAAATCTTATAAAAATTTTTTATAGACTTCCTCAGAATATGATCATTTACAAGAGGTTTACCTACGTTGGTTATCGTTTTCAGAAAAAAATACAAAGCGCATGATTTCTGCAAATGTCACAAGAAAGTATTGGGATGAATTTCACAAAAAACTTACAGTAAAACTTTATGTTGACACATAGTTTATATTTATGTGACAAACCTTTCTTAAACCAAAATCTTTCTTACTTTGTAAGAATAACTAATGAAAGTTACAATAATTTTTAATTATACTAATAGTAAAAATAGTATATATATATATATATATATATATATATATATATATATATATATACATACATATATATATATACATACATATATACATATATATATACATACATATATATATATATATATATATACATATATATAGAGAGAGAATGACAGAGATAGATAGAATGAGAGAGAGAATGAGAGTAGCAGATTATATATACTTATAGTAATACTATAAGTTTCTTAACAAGAAGCAACATTGATTTAACATTTTTAATTTAATAATTAACAAATTTTATTAAACGTTTTAATTTAACAAAATAATTGTGATTGTGATGACTTGCTTTACTCATACTTTACTTTTATTCAAACTTTAATGGTAAGTAAAAAACTGTTTTAATTTTCAAAGGAAGTTTTACGAGATCCAAAACGACGAGTTTTGAAGTCAAGTAAAGATGACCCATTGTCTCTCTCACGAGCTTCCAGGTTATCAAGTCACTCATACATACTTTGCAATGATGTTTTTGTACATGTTCAGGTATTTTTTTTTGTACATGTGCAGGTATTATTGTTTTAAAGTAATAATAACTCATCATTATTATTATTAGTGTCTTCATGATTGTCATTAAAATAATCATTATCATTAATATAATTATCATTATCATTATTGGTGTCATTTTCAACATATTCATCATCATGGTTATCATCATTATTGTCATGATCATGATCATTATTGTTGTCATCATCATCATTATCATCATCATCATCATCATCATCATTATCATCTTAGAGTTAGAAAGCTTTTGTTTTATACCCTTTTTTCTGTAGCGTTAATAAAATATTTAAGGAGGTTTGTTACTCATTTTTACTATTATAATCTCTTATTTATAAAAAAGAAATCTTTGTAAAAATTTTGCTTTTAATTTGAATTTTTGTTACATAAAAAAGTCAGCATTTAGATAAGATAGTATGATGTATTATATATTTATGCGGTAGTGGTGTAGTGGTAGAGCGCTCGCTTCATAAACGAGTGGTTCCGAGTTCGATCCCCACCACGTCCCTGGTAGCACCGCACTCAACTCGTTTCTCCGCGCAGCGGCCTTGCTCGTCAAGGTTCGTGTTTCGGAGTTATAGAGTTGAGAGAGGGTTATAACCACAAATAAGTAGCCTCCTCGTCTGTAGTGGCCTTCTCGGCCTTGAGGAGGTGAATTAAAATAAAAAAAAATAAAAAAAAAAATTTCTAAGTTGCATAAGTTGCTAAATTGCAAATAACATTTTTATGGTGATATTAGCATTTAACACTTTTACTTTTAATTTTTTTTGTATTTATAAAAGTTTAACTAATTTTATTTGAGCTGTTTTTTGCTTTATATTTTTTTTTTACTTTTTAATTGTTGTAATTTTTAATAAGTTATAATGGAAATTTTTTATGTTTTATTGTGTTTTTTTTTGTTGAAGTTGTGTATAAAAAAATAATAATTCAAAATGCAAAAATCTCTATATGTATCTTTGTTTCACAGTAATTATATGTATCTTTGTTTCACAGTAATTAGGCACAAAAAAAAGATTGATTATTAATAGAGAATATTTTAATACTGTTGTAAATACTTTACATTATTAAAATTTCTGTCTATTTATTACAGTTTAACAGAAGCTTTCAAGTTTTTCCGCTGATTACACTGTGGGCTGATTCAGTTCCAGACTCTAATCAAGTACAGTATGTTTTTTCAAAAAGTTAGCAAAATTATTTTAATTCCATCATGAAATGATTCAGTCAACGTTTATTTTCTTAAAGAAATGGAATTCAAATAACATCACCTGAAGAGTCATTTGTTTTGTCAGCAGGAACTCCTGATGGAAAGGTAAAATTTATTATTTGTTTATTTTTAATAAAATATTTTATTAAATTTTTTTTTTTTTTAATGGACTAGACAAACCCTCCTAATAAAACCATTAATTTTTTTCTTTAACCAATTATACATTTCTACAACCAATTAAGCTTTCTGAAACCATTCAAACTATTCTTAAACATTCAACCTCTCATCAAACATTCAACCTCTCATTAAACATTCAACCTCTCATTGAACATTCTTTGGTAAAAAAGAAGTTCAAATTTTGATTTACAAATTTATACCTTGTTGTTAATAGTAATGTTAATACATTCTACGATAAGAAAATAATATATTCATACATTCAGTAATACATTCATTCTACAATAAGAAAATAACGCATTCAGTAATACATTCATTCTTCGATAAGAAGCAAAAAACCACTTTGTTAGTAATTTTCTATTAAGGACATAAATGTGAAGGGATAAATGGCAAGGGTTGATTATTGGCAGTTTTTTTTTTTTTTTTATAGTTTCATAATACTTTTATTTGATGTTGTTGCTATTAAAAAGGGAAAAAATAAAAGTGAAAAAAAACATTTTACTGAAATAATATTCTACAAACAAACATAATATAAAATCTTCATAAAGAAATGTAATAACTTTTAATGTAATTAACTTTTAGCAAAATTATAAATTTCTAATTTAAAGTATAAAATTAAGGATATTTTATCTTGACTTTCTACAATGAAAGTCAAGTTATAATGTTATATTTTATTAAAATTTTAGACTTTATGACTTTTATGAAGATACTTTTTAAAATCAGTTTTAACAGCAGGATAAAAGTTTCCAAAAAATCCCATTTTAAATTTTGTTCCAATTATTTCCTATCATTAATCTATCAACAAAACAACTTTTGACAACAACAAAATGTAATTAGATCATAACATTTATTTTTCTGTTTTATGAAAGTTTTTAAATTTAAATTAACTTTGATTAAATTAACAAATACTGTCGTAAAAAGCTTATAAAATTTTTTATTTTTTTTCATATTTATTTGCATTGTAGTAGGTTAGCAGTTTAATGCGCTGTTCTCTGTGCAAAAAAGGAAATTTCTAATGGTTCAAATTTTCTGCTTGATTGAAAATGTTTTTTATTTTAATCTTGCTGATTTTTTAAAGCACAAAACAATGTAAGCAAAAAAGACATGTCATTGTAAGTAAAGGTTTTAAGGGCCCAATTAACTCAAATTTACCAGATTACAAAAATCTTTGTCAAAAAAGCAACAAATTTACTGCAACAAAAAAAGTTCATTTATAAGACTCTGCCAACTATTATGTTTAATTTTAAATTTAAAATTCGTATAAAACAGATGTTAATACTGTTAATACAATTACAGGATAAAAATATTTATTGTTATATGCTGATATTTAAAAAAAATAAAAATAAAAGCTTGTAACTACTTTAATCAATACAAACTTCAAACGCGATTGAAGTAAGCAAACTTCAAAAGCTTATAGAAGTAAGCAAACTTCAAAAGCGTATATAAGTAAACAAAGACAGGCATTTCTTGGTGATACTCATGGTCTGAACAGTACACGCATTAATTTTAACATTAGCTTTGATCGACCTGATGGACAAATAACCAAAAGTAATATTTGTCTGACCAGGTTATTTTGTATCAAAATCATTAAAACCTTTTTAAACTTGATAAAACCTTTTTTCACAAAAACTTTTACCCAGAAATATAAAAATTAGCAATTGCAGTTGCTTCAAAAAATATACTTTCACTAAATTTTTTTTATTTTAACATCTTCACTTTCAACAAAGCTGCAAGGAATGACTATTAGAGTTGGAATTTGCTGAAAAGAGGAAAGACTAATTTTATAAAGCAAGATCAACTTAAAAAACAACTTGAAAGACAACTTGAAAGATTGCAAATTATATGAACCAGGAAAACAAGATGAAAAATGGCTTTGGCACATAGCAATTTGCGATTCGTGATCGCTTAATTTGCCCTTATTTTAAATTTTGTAATCTTATACATGATAATACATATTGCATACACAATACTTATGCAATCTGCGAACTCAACTTGTAGGCGTTTGCATTTACAGACATTTGTATGTATTATATAAATATAATTTTTACATTTATCTAGTTTTACTTTTACACAAATTACATATCATTTTCATAAATTACGTATCTAAATATTATTTTCTTATATTTTCTTTTAAAAATTTAAACAAACAAAAAAATCAATGGCATCATGTCAAAAGAGATTAGGAATAAAATCTGTTTGAATTAATTATCAAGTTTGTAGATTGTGACGTATATTATGAAGACTATAATATTGGTTTTTCTTTATCTATGTTTTATTGAGTTGTATACTTTTGTTTTTATGTAGCACAATCTTGTTTGTTGTTGACAACTAGTCTAAAATTTAATTTTATATTTTAGTTCTGATTTTAAAAAGTCTAAATTATTTTTTTTTTTTTTAGATTTCTTGGTTAAAGGATCTTAATCAAGCTATTGCTTCTTGTCTTTCAGCATGTTCTTCACATAGGTGATTATTTTGTTTTTATTATTATTATTATTATTATTATTATTATTATTATTATTATTATTATTATTATTATCAAATCAACTCTCAAATCCATATAGGGGACCACAAGAGTTAATAAGAGGGGTCCACAGCAGTTAATAAGAGGGGACCGCAGCAGTTAATAAGAAGACTTTTTTTTTTTAATTTATTTGCAACTCTCAAACTCTAAGACACGATTTTAAACCACTTTTTAAACTGCAGAAAATGGATTGAGCACTGTACTTTCTGAGGCATAGGATGGATTTAAAACCCTAACCTCTTAATTGTGAGCCACGCTGTTCTACCACTAAAAGTTTTTTTTCAGTTCAATAAGAATTTTAAATCTTGTAATTTAAAACTTATTCATCCGTAATGAACATTTCTCTTATATACTTATCTATTTATTTTATAATATGAGATTTTTTTTAGTTTGGATGTTGATGCAGTAAATAGTCAATCAGGTTTATTGACAGCAGCAGCTGCACGTGAAGCAACATATGTTTATGTAAATCATTTAAAGTATAAACATGCTCATTATAAAGGAATGTGGTTAAAAGGTTACCCTCATGGCAGGTACATTTTATACACCTGATTTTAAATGTAGGTAATTCTAAAAATAATTGTAAAGTAATTTTTAATTAAGATAAAATTTAAAACGTCTTTTATTAATTTTTTTTACTGCTTTTCATTATAATTATTTTATTTATAAGTTATTAAATTTAAATTAATAGATTGTTCAAGTTCTTTATTATATATTTTATTTCAAAATATTATCAATTTAGAGGAAAAATGAGTTGGGAAGATGGGACATATTATGAAGGGGAATTCGTCCATGGACTATTTTATGGGTAAAGTGTTATGAACAATATATATATATTAAAACAGTATTTTTAGAATTATTTTTATTGTTTTATTAATTGATAAATATTTTTTTATGTTTTATTATAATTGAATACTTTTATTTAAAATTTGTAAAATAGTATGTGCTGAATATAGGAAAAATTCCACTTCATGCAAAGTAAATTTATGTTTAAACATTATTTTTTGAATTAGGTATGGACAAATGAAGTGGCCTCAAACAGCTCTTAATTTAATGGAAAAAACGTATGAAGGGGAGTGGTTTGAGGGAATGATGTTTGGATATGGAAAAATGAAGTATTTTTATTGTTTTATTAATTAATAAATATTTGTTTGTTTTACTATAATTGAATACTTTTATTTAAAATTTGATATTATTTAAGTTTTATATTACTGTTCAATTGGTTACATTTAGTAACTAAAACATTAATGTAAATAACTAAATTATTTTTAAATAATGTGAAGAATTAATATTTTTCTACTTTGATGTAAAGAACTATTATTTATAAAGAGCAATTTAACAACTGTTTAGGTTTGATAAAAAAGGAAGTAGTAAAGAATGTTAACTCATTAACTAAAACAATTATTTATAAACATTATGTATCACATACTAAAATTTAGTTGCATTTTTTTTTACAGTGGTTGTTACCCATGACATCTATTGCCAGCGTTTATACAGTTCCCATTTTATGATAATTTTTTTAATCATAAAAATGATATCAACATTTTATCATAAAATACTAAAAATTAATGAATCAGATGCTTTTAAGAAATTAGATGATGAAAATAACTTGGTAACTATCAATATGATCCTACACTAACCATCACAACAAAAATCCAGAAGTTTTTATTTATATTGAGGGAAGAAAATACATTTGATAAAAAAAACTTATTTTCGATTGTATCCTTCTGATTGCATTCCTCTGCAACTGTATGGCATCATAAAAGTTCATAAATTAGATAAAAATTATCCAATGAGACCAGTGGTTTTCACTATTGGTACTCCCCCTTATGAATCTTCAAAATATCTTGTTAAAGTAGTAAAACCAACTCTAAATAAAAATAAATCAGAGTTACTAAGTTCTTCTAATAGTCAACCTAGCGAAATCCTGGGTTGTTTCCCTAATGAAATTCAAGTCTTGTTTGATGTGATAGCTTTGTACCCCTTGATTCCAATTGACAGAGGAATTTCTGTGGTTATTGTTGTGTATGAGAAAAAAGATCGTTTTATTGAAACTATATAAATTTGAAAAAAATTCAATTGCTAGATTTTGAAAAAAAAAGTAATAAAAATGTTTACTAAATGTTTCATCATCAAATTGTCAAATCAAAGATTTCTGTGACTCAACAATGATAAAGAAGATCTTGGGAAAAGAAATTTAAAAAGAACTATTACTGATATTCACCAATTAATTGAACTCTGCTTAAACTAATGCTACTTTTCATATAAAAACGCAATTACAATTATACTAAATTCTGGCCCTATTGGGCACTTATCACTTATGGTCATTGATGACAACCATTTGAGATTTGATTCATTAGAAAAGCATAACAAATTTTTGAAATTGTTAAATCAACAAGTTCATGCAATTCAATACACATTGGAAATAGAAATCAAAAGGAAGTAAACTTTTTAGATATAACAGTAAAAATACAAATAATTTCCACTATGATTTCAAAATCCATCGAAAATCTGCAATTACCAATATACAAATAAAACTGAATTCAAACATTAATCCTGCAATAACTTCTGGAGTCTTTAAAGGTTTTTACCAAGAGCCTCAAAAATATGTTCCCCAGTACACTTTTAAGATAAAATAAAATTAAAATGTATATTTAATTAGATACACCCCAAAACAATTGCATTTAATTTTAACTACCATAAAAGAAAAATAGGAGAATCCCTTGAGATCAATAATGCTCAAAAAAATACGGAGGTAAGGCACTTCCCATCACTTTTGAACAAGGATAACTGTCTTAAAAATGTGTCAAATAGCTGGAGACGTCTTTTCAAAAAAAATTATTGAAATCTCAAAATAGTTTTCACCTTGCATCAGTTCATCTTTATAATGTCTTCTTAATGGTTTTTTTATATACTTTTTTTTGTGATATTTTTGTTGAATTTTATTTTACATCTTACAGCGGTCTGAACTAATCAGACTGAAATGTTGTAAAAATAAGTTAAAAATTAGTACTTTCATGTAGTAATTATCATGTACTATAAAAACTGTTTTGTAGTACTTGATAGAAAGTTTTTTTTTTGTTACCCGCAAGTTAAGAAATCGTAGCAATAATGTTTTTCAAGTGTAGCAATTATGTTTGTAATGGTGGAGAAAGTTTTGCTCGGCAAAAACTTGAAAATAAAATCAGTTCTAAGTTTAAACAACTTTATAAATAACTGTAAAATGTATTTGTATATAAATATTAATTCTAAAAAAAATAATATTAAAATAAATTCATAATTTTGTAGGTATGGTCAATTTGAGGAGTATATTGGGCATTTTAGAGATGGATTACGTCATGGTCATGGAATGTTGAAAACATTAGTACCTAAAAATACTTTAGAAACAGTATATATTGGTGATTGGGTGAATGATGTCAAACAAGGTTATGGTGTCTTAGACTATGTGATACGGTAACTTGTTTTTTATATATTGGAATTTTTTTAATAAGAAAAAAATTCTTATTTTAAACATACTTATGATGTATTGACAACATATTTATAAGTTATTTGCAACATATTTATGATTTATTGACAACAAGGTTATGATTTATTGACGGCATATATATGATTTATTGACAGCAAGTTTACGATTTGTTGACAACATATCTATGATTTATTGACAACATATCTATCATTTATTGACAACATATCTATCATTTATTGACAACGTATTAATAATTTATTGAAAAAATACTTATGATTTATTGACAACATAGCTATGATTTATTGACAATATATTTATGTTTTGTTGAAAACATATTTATGATTCATTGACTGCATAAACTATTTTTGCCATTTGTGCTTAAAAACAAATTAAAACAGATTAAAACATGTTATTTGGGTCAGGCTTTGCCCTTGTTTTGGCCTTCAAATTCCAGTTCTTAGGCTAATAAACTACAAAAGTTATTCATTAAGATAATTTCAAATTTAATTACCCAGTTTATTGAACTCAATAATTACAAAGTTATTTTATTCTTTTAATATTGACCAACTTGTGGATGCAAATGGAAAAAGTTAAACAAATGTCAAGGCACAGAATTTTCTCTGTTATTAAGACTAAAGTTTTCAGTCTTCTTTTTAATTGTTTCACTTTATCACCTTTAGCATGCAAATTTTAGCTTTCTAATCATGGTTTGTGAATCTTTTGTAGCTACACCTAGGTTGTCCAAAAGTAACAAAGTGAAATACTTTGTTACTTTTGGACAACCTAGGTGTAGCTACAAAAAAATCGCCGTAGATTCTACGGAGAATGTTTGGCAGCAAAGTGCCAGTACTTTCTTTGTAAAAATTAACGGTTTCCGTAGTTTCTATTTTCCGTAAAAATCAACATAAAAAGTCTGTTAAAAAAGATACAGAACTTTCTGCGTAAAATTCACGCTTTCCGTATTTTCCTTTTTTCTGTACAAAATAACGGAGAATATCAGGCGCCATTTTCTCAGTAAAATTTACGTATTTCATTTTTTACATTCAATTTAACGAAAAAACTCCGTTAATTCAGCTAATAAACATTTACTTAACTCATTCATCAGAGTTTACGCTAAAGTCAAAAATGTTGTTAAAAAAATGTAATTTGACTATTAAGAAACTACTCGTATTTTAAATTTTTAAAAATTATATGATACATATCAAGTAATAATAGTTATAATAAATATAAACAAATTATAATATAGTAGTTATTTATATATATATTGTATTTTATAAACTATATAATATTTATGATAAATAATATTTTATTATGACAAATTATATATAAAAGTTGTTATATATATATTACGTTATAATAGTTATAATAAGCATAAACAAAATGTCTTTTGATCTATTGATGCTCTGTTCACTCAAACAGCGCTAGTTCGTTTACAAAACTCAAAATCTTTGGGTGAGGGTCGACTGCTTTTTTACCAGTTTTTCTTTTTAATTTAATTTCATTTTTCAGGATTCATTTTTGCGATACATCTAAATAATAGTTAGATCAGATCAATAAATCATTCAAATTTTCAAAAATTATTTACAGTAAAAAAAAAGAAAAGAAAGTAATGTTGAAAAATTGTATGTAGAGTGAGCATGTAGAGCATGCAGTTAATCAGGATGTAGTGATATAGAAGAAAGTGTAGGTTAGAAGTAGATAAAGTTAAAGAATACATTGCAGGTAATATGAAAAAGCTATGGATTTTTATTAATTTTTTATAAATAAGTATGAATGTATATCATCACAAAAGACCCTTATCATTGTACTTTTGTGTTTTTTGTGGCAAAAGAGGAGCATTTTTGTGAAGTAAATCCATGATTTCAGCCGGCAGCTTTTCCAGGGAACTTTGAAAACATCTATCCAATCGTCTAGCATAGCAATAGAAGATTCAGATTTAAAATTCAAGGTTGGGTTGAAACCAAAACCAAAGCATGAACCTATAAGAAATATTACTATTGAACCTTTCAATAGTAATATTTCATTTTAAAAGTTACAATCAAAGTTAATCAATGTATATAAATACAAATAAATAATTAAATAATAATTTAGCAATTATTAACATAAAATTTCTATTCTACAGATAACTTTGTGAAAAACCACATTAAATAATTTAAATAAATTTAAATATAGATTTGATAACTAGAATAATAATTAAGAGAGCTATTTTAGATTGCACTACAAAAAAGTAAATATAAAAATACATCTAACATACTATTTTATTTAATATATACCTTTATTCCATGGGTTTATCCTTCATGTGGTTTATCTTCCATGAGGTTTATCCTCCTCCGAAAAACTGCCACACAAAGGCTACGTACATTTTTTTTAATCCATTTAAGCAAAATATTGAAAAAAAAACAGATTTATTTATAATTTACAAAATTAGGTTCGGCTCGTATAGTTAAGAACTAGTCATGGGAGTGACACCTTAATAAAATAAACAAATAAAGCAAAAAACAAACAAGCAACAAAAAGTAATAATATAGATAGTGACAAAAAAATAATTATAACAAAAAGGATAATAATAACTATTAAAAAAAAGCCAGACTAATAACAAAAAAGGAAAAAGTGAATGAACTGAGTTGAGAGATAATGAATGAATGAGATAACACAACGTTTAATGATCAGAAGGTGATCACTTGAATAATAGCAGCAAATGTAAAACGCAACAATAATAAAAATAATTAGCAACAACGCCACAAAAAAGAAAAGCCCAACAATAAACATATGAACACATCACTATAAATGATGCACAAAATTACATGACAGTATAAACAAAAATAAAAATCCACAACTTGTTGTGTATTTCTATTTTTGTTGTTGTCAATATGTTGTGTATTTCTATTTTTCACAACATGTTGTGTTTTTTATTAATATTGTTAACAATATCAACAATACACAAAAATACATGACAATATAAACAATTCAATTTAAATTATTAAAACTTAAATTTTGTAGTTTTTTTTTTTTTGCTTTCTTTTAAAAACTTAAAAAAGTTTTTTACTTTCATAAATCTCAAAAACATTTTTTTTTTTAACTTTTAGTTTTTCTGTTTATTTAATATTTTTATTTAATTTATATTCTTTAAAAATTTTCATTGTTTTCACTTTATTAGTTTTTTGTAAATCTTCTATTCAAAACAATTTTTCTATTTTTCCTTTGTTCTATTTTTTAGCTTTTCGCCGTTAAAAAATTATTTCCTTCATTTGTGATGTCTTATATATATATATATATATATATATATATATATATATATATATATATATATATATATATATATATATATATATATATATATATATATATATATATATATATATATATATATACAGTATTGGACAAAACATTTGCAACTAACATCAAACAATGCTAGAAAGTTCCTAATTTTACATGTCTTAAAAACGAAATGAACTCTACTACCACAGCAAACAGTTCAGGAGTCTGGAGTCATAGCATGCCATGACATGAGCAATCAGCTGACAGGTGACAGAACACAGGCAGAATTTCGTTGACAAGTGTCATTTTGCAGCGGACAAAACAAGTACAACTTTTTTGGTTTGTTTCATTTTCTTAAGCCTGGTCCATGTCAACGTCACAAAAGTTTTTTAATTAAAGGAAGTTTCCAGAAGCATGCAGAAGCTTCTAGAAGTTTCCAGAAGAAGCATCTGGAAGCATCCAGAAGCATCAAGAAGTATCCAGAAACATTCAGAATCATCCAGACGCATCCAGAAGCTTCCAGAAGCATCAAAAAGAAGCATCTAGAATCTTCCAGAACAGGTTCACACACGTTCATTTTACTATATAAGAGACATGTAAACCGACATGTAATTCAGTCAGTATATGGCAGGCCTTGCGATAAAGCGTTGGGCGATGCGAATTTTATGTCGTCCAAGAGCGGTTTTGCGTGTAGCTAGGGCTATTTGCGTTAAGCAAAAAAATTTTTGTTTGAGTATATTTTAAAGATATTTTTGAGCGGAATTTTAATAAAGTAATTTTCGATTATTTTAACATTTAATAAAGTATTTTAAAAACCACACGCAGTTGATATAAAAGTTTGAATTATAAAAAAATTAAATATGCTTATTATTTACAAGTAAAAAAAATTCAGATTAAAATAAAAGTTTAAATCTTTTTAAGCTAACATTTTAATAAAATTATTCAGCAATAGCAAAGTTGTCGATAAAATTGAACAAAAATACTTTCTTTTAGTTTTAGATTTTTAACTTAAATAATTATTTTATGGGGGTTTGTTAGGTTTTAAAATTATTCCATAGATTTAAAAATATTTATTAACTGTTAGACGTAATTAAAGTATTTAAGAGTAATTTCGAGTAAACATTTTAAAAACTAGTAAGCGCAAATAAAAAAGAATAAAAGGAATAATATTAAAATGTATTCTACTTGGTTCAATAAAAAAGTACAGCTATTAAAATTTTTGTAAAAAGTAACTCGAAAAAAATTACTTAAATGGCTTAAATACTTAAAAAGCTTTTTTGTTAAAAGTTACCGAAACTCAACGAAGCGCGCTCAAGAACAGCTGCTGAAAAATAGAACGTTAGTAGTTTTTCGAATAATTTTTAAGAATAATTTTTAAGAATAATTTTTTCGCTGAAATATGTCTTTTATACCTATAAGATTTTTATTCTAACATTTTATTTTACCAAAAATAAAATTCCTTGTAAACATTAAAAGTCTATTCAAAATGTTCGTTAAAGTTTTTTAGTAATACGAGTGATTGCGCTTATCAACCGCTTTATGAAAATAAAAATAAATAAATAAAAAAATATTATATAAAATCGCTAGTAAAAATATTAGCTATTGCACAGTTTTTAATCGTACAAAATTAAAATTTCCAGTTTATTACTCGCTGACTTTTTAAAAAGAAAAAATAAATATTTGAAAAACTTTAAATTACATATTTGAGAAAAAAAAAAATCAAATATTAGCATATTTTATCTTTTTTAAATGTTTAGTTATAATGTTTTTAATTCGTTTAGTATAGACAAAATGTGTCAAACGTCGAGAACATAAACAAATGTTTTTATATTTTAAAAAATGAAATATTACAAAACATTTTTAAATAACAACATTTCTACACTAATGATTTAAAGTAGTTTTGCGGTAATTAAGTAAATTGGTGCAGTTAATGTCGATAAATATAAAAAGCAAATAAAAAGAATTTAATGATGTCAAAAATCACGTCGTGCTTATGCATCGCACAGTTTTTATTCATCACAAGGCCTGATATGGGAGTCAATCAGTCAGTATTATCAAGACAGTTTATCGAAGTGAGTTTTATGAAAGTGTTTTATCGAAGAACATCAATACAAGAAGTGAAATACAACAAGTGTTTCATTACATCAATACAGTCCACATCCAACCAAGACGTTGTGTTCCACAGAGCATTATTGTATCATCACAAGGTAAATGTAACACAGTAAGCCTTGAGAAGCTTGATTATTTATTTTTATTATTTTTATGACTTCAAGTGCAAAAATGGTTCCCAACAATCTTGAATTGGAACTAAGAAAGAAAATTATTGGTAATTACGTAAGTGGAATTTCACAAAAAAGTATTTGTGATAAATATCGCGTGAAAAAATGGACCGTATCAAGACTATGTTCCAAATATCGTTCTATGGGGAAGTTGGTAGCAGATAACAAAGGTGCAAGACCGCGTTCCACCACTTCTAGAGAGGATTCTATGATCATCAGATCCGTCAAGAAGGATCCCTAGATATCACCAGTCGAGACAAAAGCAATTAGACCTGCCTGTATCGGACCAAACAATCAGGCGGCGTGCTGTTGAAGCCGGATTGTTTTCATAACGGCCTGCAAAGAAACCTCTGATTTCACTAAAGAACCAGAAGAAATGACGAACTGTCCTGTTCAGTGATGAATCGAAGTTCAACATCATTGGGAGCGATGGCATTTGCTGTGTACGTTGACCGGCCGAAAAATGCCTCAATTTACGTTACTGCCATAAGACCCTGAAACATGGTGGAGGCAATGTAAACAGGTCTGGGGGTGTTTTTCTGTTAACGGGTCTACGTCCAATACATCAAATCAATGGAATAATGGACCCTTTCATGTATAAAAATATCCTGAAAGATGTTATGTTACCTCATGCTAAATGGAATATGCCAATAAAATGGGTTTTTCAGCAAGGCAATGATCTGAAACACACTGCAAAAGTAGTCAAGCAGTGGTTTCAAGACAACCACCTATCGGTGATGGATTAGCTGCCTCAATCTCCGGATCTTAACCCTATCGAGAACCTGTGGGAGATCGTCAACCGCAGAATTAATCATGAAGCTCGTAATAAGGATCAACTGATTGAACAAATCCAAAAGGCTTGGGCAGCGATTCCACAAAGTTTCATTGATCACCTGATTGAATCTATGCCTCAAAGATGCAAGGCTGTGATCGCCAACAAAGAATTCGCCACAAAATATTGATAGCAAAATACAGCTTGGTCAACATTTTGTGGAGTTGCATTTGTTTTGTCCAGAAGGAAATCAACTTTTTTTAATACTTTTGGTTAATTTATTAATTTTCGTGTACAAATAATGGACTTTGTGATGAATAAAACTTGAAGAACATTGTCTCTAAACAGTTACATAAATATTTCTCTAAATTGAAAAAATGCAACACTTTTATATAAAGAAACTAAATTAGCATTATTTGGTTGCACTTATTTTTTCCGATACTGTATACACACACATATGTATATATATATATATATATATATATATATATATATATATATATATATATATATATATATATATATATATATATATATATATACACACATATATATACACATATATATATATATAATATAAATATATATATTTATATATACATATATGTATATGTATATATATATATTTATATATACATATATGTATATGTATATGTATATATATATATATATATATATATATATATATATATATATATATATATTACAAAACAACTAAATAATCTCAAACATATACACTGTCAATCACAAATTCAATATAATGTCTAAATAAAACTTGACTTATTAATAAATTATGTTATATTTTTTATGAATTGAATTTTCTATAGTCCATATTGTTTAGTTTTTTTTTATATATGCTATAAAAATGTAATACTAAATAGTATGAACTTTAAAAAATTCAATACATAAGAAAAGATTTTTATACCATATAAACCCTATATAATATAGGAAACTAATTTTCAGAAGTACCTATCTTTAATAAATATCTATATCTATTTATAACAGCATCCTTAATCAGCATATAAGCTTATAAGCAAATTTTTGTAAATGTGCTTCTTTAAAAACATACAGCACTTTAGTTCCAGTAAAACAAATATAAATATATTAAGATCTCTAACTTGAAATTAAAAACGTGTATAATTTCTCTTCGTTAAAAAGAACAATAGCACTCTGTAAATTAGAGGCTATACTAAAGTATACTAAAATATACGGTTAAAGTTTATAATTTAAAGTTACGGAACTTCTCCATATCATAAATACAGTTAAAATCCCATAAAATAATGTGATTATTTCGAGTCTTAAAAGTATAGGTAAAAGATGATTTATTAAAAAAAGATTTATTAAAAACGGATTTTTTCCGTAACAAAACAACAGAAAAAGTATGGTAAAAATTTTTTACAGTGAATGACTGAAAATTTAAATGTAATAATTGAACAGTTTGTCTGTACATTTGTATAAAACTTTATTTTATTATGTTCTAGAAAACAAATTAAAAAATTATGCATAATTAAAAAAATATTTAAATTTTACAGCTGCTTACTAGTGATTTTGTTACAACAAGCTTTCTGCCATAAAAATATACATTTTCAAATGTTATGTCAAATGTCTTTAACATAATGTTGTAGTTTGATAATTCAATGTTACAGAGTAAGGATATAATCATTTTTGATAATATCCCTTCAGCCTTCGCATGCATCTGATGACATTAGGCCAAAAGAAGGCATCTTATTAAAACTTGATTTAAACAGTAAGAAGAAAGCATTTCTTCAAATAAATAAGAGTTCTTATTTCCTACTTTTAGTAATTTCAATTTTTAGTGTAGAAATAATTCTTACCTTTTTAGATTCCTTACTTAGTTTAATGATTATAATTTTAATATTAAAAAGCTTTTATTATTAATTATATATATATATATATATATATATATATATATATATATATATATGTATATATATATATATAAATATATATATATATATATATATATATATATATATATATATATATATATTATATATATATATATATATATATATATATTGATATTGATATTGATATTGATATTTAAGGTTGTTTTGTATGTATATATATATATATATATATTATATATATATATATATATATATATATATATATATATATATATATATATATATATATATATATATATATATATATATATATATATATATATATATATATATATATATATATGATATTACTACTAACATTATTCAAAATAAAACAAAAAAAAGGAGGTTTTGAGACTTATAACTTACTTTTATAACTCCAAGTTAAATTAGTTAAAGGAAATTTTAATTCGTATTTCAACATTTTCAATTCATCTTTTAAAATTTTGCTTTTTGCATCAAAAAATTGCCTTTTGCATCAAAAAACAGTTTACTTTCATATTTTTGTCATTATTATTTCTCATTTTATTAAAAAAAAAGTTTTTAAAGTGAAAACTTCTTGTAAAAACCATGTCATTATTAAAACTCTAATATCTTGTGCACTGTTCAACATGTTTCTTTGTAACATTCGATGACCAAAGAAGTTCATAAATATCTAAAATTTCAGTGATGTAAAATTACCCATGTGATAGTTTTTAGTAGGTTTTGCTTTCAAACTTGAAAAATCTTTCACAAATTTCAACATTATTTAGCATATATTTATATATTTATAAAATATGAATAAATAATTTTATGTATTAATATGTTTAGTGGTGAGAAGTATATGGGTATGTGGGTGAACGATCAAAGACAAGGATATGGTGTTGTTGTCACAGTTGATGGTGTTTACTATGAAGGGAAGTTTGTTCAAAATAAACTTGTGGTATTTTATACGTTTTACGTTTATTTAGTTTTCAAGTTAAATTTTTTCTCAGTTGACCCTTTTTTTTTTCTAGTTATTTTATATATATATATATATATAATAACTAGAAAAAAAATATATATATAATATATTTTTTTTCTAGTTATTTTATATATATATATATATATATATATATATATATATATATATATATATATATATATATATATATATATATATATATATATATATATATATATATATATATATATATATATATATATATATATATATATATATATATATATATAGTTATATTTTTTATTGCTTTACAATCTTTTTATAAAAATAATTTCCAAAAAAAGTAATGGAAACAATATATCAATGCACACACACACAAACCACATATTTTCATTTTTGATTTATATTTATTTACAAAACTTCCTTTTTCTTTCCTCTTTGGAATGTGTTATACATTTATTTTATTTTTTAAGTGCTGTTAGTGCAGTCCTACTTGAACTAAGTGGAAATACAGACAAAAGAGCTCATCGTAAACATTTCACATCTTGTTTTTGTTCTTTAGGTTTATCTACTGCATCACCCTTCATTTGCATATCCGCTATTATCTTTATAGGTTTGGATTTTATAACAGGGTTAAGACTGTTCCCATTGAAGCTGTTTTTTTAGTTTCTTTGTTTTTTCTTGCTGATAAGCAAGATTATTTATCAAAATTGCAAGCATAAATTCCTATTTTTATATCTGGTTTCTCTTTACCAACATTTGTAATCTTTTTCCAATAACTTTTTAATTGGTAGGAAGAAATCATGAAATTCATTGAATGACTATTGTGCCTTCACACAGTTTTAGTAATATTGAATTTTAAAAATCTTTTACATGTAATACGATAGCAGATTTTTAAACCTCTAATGAGCTGATCCATCAAAGGATTCAAAAATATTTAGCCCTCTATTCATTTTGATGTTGGTGCGTTGTCTGGAGTATGATTGGGTTGTTTTATTGTAAGGTTAAAGATCTATGACCTTAAATATCCTTCTTTATTTTCAGAGACCTCTGACCTTAAAAAGTTATCTTTTGTTTATGAGATCTCTGATCTTAAAACATCTTAAATCATCATTTTATGATCTAAGCAAGCTTTTCCAAATGATTCACCATTTCACAAGCTTTTCAAATGATTAACCATTTCACAAACTTTTCCAAATAATACACCATTTTACCAGCTTTTCCAAATAATACACCATTTTACAAATGTTTCCAAATAATGCACCATTTTACAAGCTTTTTCGAAACCAATAAATGGTTGCATCAAAATGTTTCTAAATAAAAAATAATAGTAACTAGGTTGTTATTCAAAATTAACTAAATAATTTTGTTGAAAAAGCTGATTTCATATAATGATAATGCTAATAATAAATTTGATTTATTTAAGGAAATATTTGAAATTATAAAAATGATTAAAAAAATTATTTTCTACTTATGTACTAAATAAATGAAATGTGTACAATAAAAGTTTGTAATTCTTAACATCACATGTTTATTATTTTTTCTTATATTGACTGCACTTTTTATCTATTTTTTTGTATTGGCTGCACTATTTCTCTTTTTTCTTGTTTTGAACACATTTTTTATTTTTTTTTTCTTGTTTTGAATTTACTTTTTTCATCTATTCTCTTGTATTGACTGTTTATCTATTATATTATATCTAATACATCAACTCAATACAGCTCAGAAGAGTTTGACAGCAAATGTTTAGTCATCTGCTCTCAATCTTTTAATGTTTAGTTTCAAAACTTTTAATATTTGAAATTTTAGTTTTTTTAAATTCAGGCCTAGTTACTATTATTTTTGACGGAGTTTAGTTTGCTTAAGTATATAATTTTTTAATACAATTATTTAGGGAAGAGGGATTTTGTTGAGTGAAGATGAAACATGCTATGAAGGCGAATTTACTGCAGATATGCTTCTTAACGGAAAAGTATTTTATTTTTATTATTTAATTAAAATGTACTTTCATTTTTTTATATATTTTTTTCAATGGTTGCCTCCCTAAGGCTAAGAAGGCCACTACAATTGAAGACTTTTTAATAACCTTCTCTCAATTCTATAAATCCTAAGCACAAACATTGACAAACAAGGCTGCTGCCCAGAGAAACAAGTTGAGCTTGATACTAACAGGGACATAGTAATTGAACTCAGAATTTTTTGCTTATGAAGTGAAACCTCTGACACTACACAAATACCACATTTTATTGTGTATATATATATATATATATATATATATATATATATATATATATATATATATATATATATATATATATATATATATATATATATATATATATATATATATATATATATAGATAGATAGATAGATAGGTAGATAGATAGATAGATAGATAGATAGATAGATAGATATATATATATATATATATATATATATATATATATATATATATATATATATATATATATATATATATATATATATATATATATATATATATATATATAAAACCTTCAAAGTTACTGTTTGTGGTAAAAAATGGCTCTTAATGACTGTTTGCCTTTAAAAATGACAAAATCAAATACACTTTTTGTAAAAACCATTATATTTAATTGAGGAAACATTAAATTTGATTGTTTTTTAAAAACCACACAAACGCAACATAATAGACTGGAATGTTTTTAATTCTGTTAATAAAAATAAAAAGACTCTGAATGTTTTTCTTTTTTTTTACTGTTTACATACATTGGCTGACAAATAGGTTGAATATGCGAGGAGTGCTGCTACATCAACTGACAAGTAGAAAATGCAAAGAGTGCTGCTATGTCGACTGAGAAATAGGTAGAACATGCCAGGAGTGCTGCTATATTGACTGACAAATAAATAGAACATGAGAGAAGTGCTGCTACATTGAGGGTTTTGATAAATGCTGCTACATATATATATGTATATATATATATATATATATATATATATATATATATATATAATATATATATATATATATATATATATATATATATATATATATATATATGCACACACACACACACACGCACAAAAACACACACACACACACACATACACACACACACACATTAATACTGATATTTTTGAATACTTAACCTTGCACAAAATGCTGTTTATGATTTCATACTAAAATAGCTATCTGTTGGGGCTTTTAGTTAGTGCAATATATATCTGTTTATATACATCATGTTAAATTAGAATACTAAGTAAAGAGACTTTATTGAGTGACGAGTAACAAGAGAATGGATTTTAGTAGATGGCACAAGAGGCACTAGCTCTTTAGAGCAGTTCCCATTTAATATTTATAGAAAAGAGAAAAAGAAGCAACATTACGGCGATCTGATAATGGTTGAAGATTGGATGCAAGAGCAGGTCCAACTGTGTTTA
>NC_061163.1:47672558-47712558 GCF_022113875.1 Hydra vulgaris
TTTTACTATAGTAAAATATTATTTTATGACACGTTGATTATATCACACTGTATATATTTTATACATTTTTATATTTGTTTTATAAATTTTTGTTTTTGTTGTTTACTCTAAAAATTTAGAAATTGCAGAAATTTTGTAATTACACATCAGTCTTATGAACTTAAGTTTTATTTAAAGTTGGTTTGGTCCTTAGACCATTAGAAACTATAGAAGCGGCCCACGGTCGTTCAATATCGGACATTATAGTGCGCATGCGTTTACATGGGTTTTTGTAAAATGTTGAATTTCTATAGTTTTTGAAGACGACTAAGATAGGCACGCATTTTAAAGCAATTCTCTAATTGCATTGTTAAAATCAAAGAGAATAGAAAAGGTATCAACATTAAATAGTGCTGGAAATAATAGTACTGGAAATAAGGGCATTGTTTTTTTTATATTTCAATGACTGTATTGTCTGGATTTTGTATGCATCTTTATTTACATTTAGTTTTGAAGGAGGGACAAATTGCAGAATGCTCAAAATTTAAATTATTTGAAGGAATGAGGCCGATATTAAAGGAAATCGAATCTGTTTTGCATTCTTGTGGTGTACAACGACAAGCTTATCACAGTTGCTCGTTGGTTGGAAATCATTCTCACAAAATGTTAAAGGTACATGTTTTTTGTATAAATCTTTATTTTTAGGCCTTAAAATATTTTTTATTTCTATATATTATGTAGGTTTTTGCCATCTCTGCATTAAATATTTTAATTATCATTCCCAGTTAATATTTTTGATCTACTATAATACCTATATATAATAGTATAGCATTATTTATTTTATTTTTCAGGTTAATAACATAAAAAAGTTATGTGACTCAATTCCCCAAACGGTTTTTAATAACATAACAAATCAAGAACATCCAATTTATATGGAAGCGGTTGACATACAGCAAAAATTTAAAATTTTATTTCACAAATATTTAAAATGAATTGATAAAAAAAAATACTAAACGAACAAAATATAAAGAGTTTCAGTAATTTTTTCATTATTAATTGTATGACATAGGTAGTTTTTAATTGCAAAAGTATCTTTTAAGGAGTATTATTATCTTTAACAAATACCGATGAAGACATTTTGTCATATATATAAAATATAGAGTATTATTATATTATGTTTTTTTTTTTAATACTTGTTAGTATGTTTTGTAAAAACAACTGTAGTTTTTGTGGCGAACTAATGAAGTTTTTTAGTAGTACTTGGCCACATGAATCAATAACTCCAAAAATGCATATGCTAAAAAATCACATAGAAGTTTTTTTGAACACATGGGGAGTTGGCCTTGGATTATATGGGGAGCAAGGTGGCAAGAGTATCCATGAAGAACTCAATAATATTGGAAGAATATACTCAAGCATGTCTAGTACGCGAAAACTAGAATGTATAATGAGAAATCATTTTAAAACAAACAACTTAATTGCAAATTCATTAAAACCACCCATCATGCCTCGAAGAAAAAAAAATTATAGTTTATATATAATAAAGTAATAATCCATCATAAAATTATATTGTTTAAATTGTTTGTATATTTAATATGTTTGTATAAGGTAAGTTCTCAAGGTAACTTACTTAAAGATGCCAAAATAATTCCGAAATAATTGGTTTACGAATAGTAGAAAATTAGCAAAGTATTACCCAACTTTTAATCTTCAAATCTTCGTGTAAAAAAATGGCTGGTAATAATACTATGCTGAATAATATAGCTCAACTTTTATTCTTTCCAATGATATATAACATTTCCTTTAAAAAATTGATCTTCGTAAGTTTTATTGAAGAATAAGACTGATAGTAAAATCTGCGTTAAAATCTCGACTAACTTGACTGGTGAGTTAAAACTTCTTGTGTGATTTTTTTTTTTTTTTTTGATTTTTTCTACTTAATAAACTTTTAGTTAATAAAAATAATGTTTTTTAACGAGTTTTATTTTATTCGTATTGTGTATAGAAAAGATTTAAAATACCTTCAAATGCTCCGTTTTTGAGGCAAGTAAAGTAACAGTCTTAGCTGCAGATTTTAAATTATACGTTATGCGCTTGCGCGCTATATATGTCAATTGCAAAACGAACGTGAGCCTTAAGGGTCGTCTTTTATTTTGTCACGCAATTTTCGACCATTTTTTACCCCCTCTCTCCTCCCTCGTCACAACCTTCTAACTCTTTCGGAGCAAGTTTCCGTATAAGCCGTCTTAAAACCACAAACCCCTCCCCCTCCCTAAAACGTGACGTAATTTATTAACAACTTCTAAGCTATATAACGCTGATCTAAAAAAGAAGCCAAAATTTTTTTTGAAAAAAATTTTGGCTTCTTTTTTAGATCAGCGTTATATAGCTTAGAAGTTGTTAATAAATTACGTCACGTTTTAGGGAGGGGGAGGGGTTTGTGGTTTATATATATATAATATATATATATATATATATATATATATTATATATATATATATATATATATATATATATATATATATATATATATATATATATATATATATATATATATATATATATATATATATTTAACCCTTTGAATTAAACTGTTAAAGGTCGGCAAAAAAAAATTTCTCACTAAGGGTTACCATAAAACATTAAAATGTAACTAGCAATTTTTTCCCGACCTTAAACACTTTTAGGTCTGCATTGCCGAATGCCGACCTCAATTCCGAGGACTTGAACACAGAATGTGAGAAAACATCTAAGACAATCTGATCAGCCCTATAAAATACAAAAAGAGAAAATGTTCCATACAATTATGTAACCAAAAAGAAAGACTGTTAAATTCTTGTAAATTTAAATGCACACAAAATATCAATAACGAAAAATGAACGCGTATATTTGTTGATCTTTGGTCTATGGACTACATGCAAAAAAAACATTTCTACAGTCGAACCACTAAACGACTTCAGGAAAAACGTCATCGAATCATCAAAGAAATAGTAATTTGTCTATCGCTTTAACTACATCGTATTCTAATAACTATTAAATTGTAAACTAGAATTCCCTGGTTTAAAACATTTGCTAAATTACTCTGATGTTTGGGTAACATATGTTAGCCATATATCAGAGTAGTTTAGCAAATGTTAGTATACAAGAGGTTGACAATATCCATAGTCAAATTGATAGAGCACTTGCTCCTGTTAAAATATTTAGTTCCCTGGGATTCAGGGCCTTCGAGGGCGTCTATGGCGCTCGGGTCAAAAATGAAGAACGGCACCCCAAATTCAAACCAAGAAATTACAAAATTTAAAGTATTGTGAACACAACAATTACTTATTTATGATACAACACATTGTTTTTCTGCGTTGCTATTAACTCCCTGGATTGAGAAAAACAATTCATTACTCAAAACTGATATTTGAATCAAAATATTAGTTTTGAAATCAATAAATAAAGTCAATCAACAAATTCTTAAAGAAAAGTAAATAAGACGCTTAAAAATAAGTTTTTTGAGCTTTTCCGGCCGCCCCAACATCGATAACATCGTCGTAGCTCACCTTTTTAGTCAAATCTTCTTAAATCGAAATAATCAAAAGATCAGAAATTCAATCCTGGCTTTTAGTCAAACGGAGACAATTATCAGTTTACTATTTTAGACCAGTTTTTAGATGCATATTAGATGCATTTTAGATATCTTTTTGTTTGCTGGGACTTGTTTGATACAAAGGTGTTTTAGCGGTTAAATTAGTCATAAAAAATGATTAAATTAAATAAGTAAAAAAACATTTTAACTAAAATTACTTAATTTTATTTCACAAAAATATACATAAGAAACTATATTTCTGCATTGCCGTCAACATCTTCAACATCTTCTTCCACGTCGCCGATATCTAAAATATATACATTAATGACATTTAAATGACTTTAAAAGACATGTAGAATTCTGAATAATCTATTTTTATGAAATATTATATATATATATATATATATATATATATATATATATATATATATATATATATATATATATATATATATATATATAGATATATAGATATATATAGATATATATAGATATATATAGATATATATAGATATATATAGATATATATATACACATATGTATATATATATATACACATATGTATATATATATACACATATGTATATATATACACATATATACATGTGTATATATATATATATATATATATATATATATATATATATATATATATATATATATATATATATATATATATATATATATATATATATATATATATATATATAAGAAGATTTGTATCTCAACCAGATACAATAATAAACAACAATTGTTTTATGAAAAAACTAAAGGAACTTGTATTATGGATACAAAAATTCTAGCATGACACAAAAAAGTCAAAGAATATCTTTTTAATACAGATATCAGTTTTGTAAATACTACTAAAACTATACCTTGTAAAACACTCCATATATTTACAAGATTTTCTAAGCTTATCTTTTCCCTATTTTCTTTTTGATTTAATTTGGACTGTAACTGATTCGAAAATAACCTAATAAATATTTTCACAATAAACTGAAATATATTTATAAAGATTTTTATTTTAATATATGTAATAAATTAAAATATATTTTAATATATGAATGCTTAAAATTATGAAAGGTATAACCATTAAATTTGAAAATAAAATGCTAAACCTTGTTTAGCATTACACTTACTTTAGCGCACAAACAAACTTAAACACCTACAGTGAAGCTGCCAAGTTTATCAAATTTTCATGTTAAAAGTAAATCCATAACAAATAATGGTCAAAATGAATTTCTTTTGGTCCCTTTTAATCATATTTCTAATAATTAATAAAAACATAATCATTTACCTTTTCATGATCAAAAAAACATGTTCTCATGGCTTTCCGCCACCAATCGTTTTCAAACTATCAAGCTGAAATAAATGTAATAAAAATTAGTGTAACTTAAATTTCTTTACAAAATATTGAGTCTAACACAAGCTAGTTATTTTAGTTCATTTACAAATACTTTTCATTTAGATTCTAAACTAATAAACCAAATTTAAACAAACTTATTAAAAATTAAGGTAATTAGATTATACCAAATTAGTATACTTGGTTTTATCTTTTAGTTTATTATCCAGTGTAACCACTTCGTCCACTGATTCTAGCAACTTCACCCCAGTAGCCTGAAACTTAATTTCTATAACTTCTTTTAAAAGAACTTTTATTTCTGCAAGCTCCTTAAGAATATCATTTCGCATCAATATAAACAAGAATAAAATGATTGATTAACATATTTAGCTCATAAAACCAAATAGCAAAACAATGAAATAACAACTTTAAAAAATAATCCACTCAAGTTATAGGTAAACCCGCTGAAAATAAATTAAACAATTAAGTTTTACAAAAATTCCTATTTAATTTTGACAAGTAAACAACAACTAATATTCAGATTTATGTCAAACCGTTACTGATAACCAGGGGTGTGGAGTTGTAAAAAAAAGATTCGACTCCGACTCCAGTTATTAAAACTTTTTGAGTACAACTCCAACTCCGACTCCAGTTGTTGAAATTTTTTGAGCACAACTCCGACTCTAACTCCAACTTCGATTACAACTCCAAAGCAATATTTTTGAAAATTTTTTCAAATTCTTTAAAAAATATTACGGGATAAGTTAAAAATTTCTTTTTTGACAAATTTATGAAACGTTCTTTGAGGTTTAGTATGAACATAAGGTTAATTGAATGTTTTGTACATGCACGCACAATACCGAGAAGTTTTACTATTGGAGTTGGAGTTGCGATTTTGTTTAGCGACTCCGACTCCGCTGAAAATATCTCAACTCCGCAACTCGGACTCCACAGCCCTGGTGATAACTTTCATGTATTTTTCTTTGGGCTTGGCTCAAGAGCAATTCTTGATATTTCCTCCTGTAAAAGGTTACGATATTAAAGAATTTTGTTTAACTACTAAAGGTAAAGTTGACCAAATGCTACACACATGATTTATCGGATCACAATATTATAAATAATCCATTTCTATTCTTTTATACCTATCTTTTACAATTATTTTAAAACTAAAACAAATTAATAAAAAAGACCTCCACATTAGCATTCAGTGGTGTAAAAACCAAAAGTACTCACATTAAAACTTGAAACTCTTTGACAATGTGAACTTGCTTGGTTTTAATGTGTTCATCAATAAAATGTGAAGAAAAAACATCTTCTTCAATCTGATAACAACTCTATTCATAAGAAATAATTATAATTAGAACTATAAATAATCCCTCAACCATACCTTTTACTTAATTTAATCTTTCAACCAATTTTGTACTCTTTCAATTTCTGAATTCAAATAATTTCAGCATGCTTTCAATCAATTTTCAATTTTCATATCAAGTTGATTAAAGGATTATTTAATACAATAGAATGTTGTCAATAATATAAATATATGTAACCAATTTAACAACATTACATATAATAGGACACCCAAATAGTTAAAATAAAAGGAAAATCTTCAAATTAAACAAGAATTTATTTCAGCTTATAAACCATTAAAAAAAAATTATGATATTTGTGTTATACTTTTAGCATTGGGCTTATTTATAATAGGTGGCGGAAGTTCTGGCAATGAAGAGCGGCATGATTTGTTATTCTTTTTTTTAATGCTTTCTTTAACATATATCTCATCTGATGTAGAAAGTTGTATTCTTCACAACATGAAAATGAATCTTATTATAAAACATTTTGCTACAAAAAAGTAATTAAGTTACTTTTAAAAAAAACACAAAACAAGTTAGATACTGACCATCTGTTATCTTACACTTTATCAATGGAAACTTGTGCCATTCTTTTGTTGATGAAAGGTTGTTTTTCAGTGCATGATTATAGTTTTTTTTGGGACAATAAATTTGTTGCTATTCTTTGTCAATCCACTTGTATAGTGCAACATTACTTGGTTAGAAAATCATGCAGAAAAACTTTCCTTTAAAGTTGGGTTATGCATATACTCATTAAACTTTTGGTCATAAGAGTATTCATTGTACAAAATCAATGACTCATGATGGTCAAAATATTCTTTTAGATCTTCGCAAGATAAGAAACCATTTCTTTTAGAAGTTCCAACATTCGATTTTTTTCTATATGTACTGATGAAAATTCTAGTATTTTTTAATATTCCTTTTGGACACGTCTACTGCGTCTCTTTTCGTATGCCCTTTTTGTAAAAGACATAAATGAATCTTGGTTCCTCGATAAAAACGATAAGTGCACCACAACCAATAAAACAATCTTTTGTGTTATTGAAAAACACTCATATATATATATATATATATATATATATATATATATATATATATATATATATATATATATATATATATATATATATATATATATATATATATATATATATATATATATATATATATATATATATATATATGTATGTATATATATATATACATATATATATACATATATATATATATATATATATATATATATATATATATATAATATATATATATATATATATATATATATATATATATATATATATATATACATATATTTTAATTACATTATCTTTTATTCTAGAAATAAAAATATCAACTTGAAAATATTAATTTTATAATATTTCTGCAAAATAAATTTCGAATCACAAAGATTTTAGCAAACATGCTAAGCATCAAATCATCGAAATATTTTGTGAACTATAATAGCATGTTATTTTATTATTTAAAATTTATCAAAAGAAATAATCATTAATGTCTTCTATAGGTTAAAATCTTCATGTTTTTTTTGAAATAAGTTTCCGCATGGTTTTTGAATGGCGGTCATTTATAATTATCGCTCCGTAAAATTAGTTGAATTTTTTTTCTTTTTTTTTAAACAAATCTATAAAAGACATCTTATAGACATCTAAATTTAGATGAAAAAATATTATCTATGCACGATCTATTTTATGCATTTAATATGCATCTAAAACAGAGCAAAAATAGTATCTCTAGAATGAGACGTCTTTTCGATCTCTAATATGCGTCTAAAATATACGAATCGGCAATACAAATTAGACCAATTTTAGACGGTCTAAAAGACGTCTATTGTTTGCTGGGCTGGATCCGTCACTGATTGTAACCAATATGTTATCAACACTCAAATATATTTTTTAAGGCGTTTTTTTTTTTCATTTGTTTATTTTATATTATATTTTGTATTTGTTTACGTTATAACAAAGTTTAAACCAATTTAATGAAATTAGATAGATAAAAATTAGATTGTTAAATCTTAAAAAAAATATCTATATTTTCGAAGAACCAACCTATATCCTTCTTTTTAACCACAAAAACACAAACTTTTTGGCAAGGACTTGCCTGCATATAAATAATTGAAAGACTAGTTCAAGTCTAACATTAATATTTTATTGTTGTATTGTTTATTGAGTTTTTAAAAATAATTATGAATAATGGCAAACATTGAGAATTATTTATGAACAACAAACAAATATACAATAAAATTGTTTATTTAACTAGCAAATGTATTCAAAAACTAAAATTATTTCCGCGAAAAGTTAATTTTATTATAGGATAAACTTTAGTGAATGTATTTAACATTTTTTTTTTTACTTTTAGTTTTTATTTGGAAGCTGCAGGACATGATATTACTACGCACTGCGCAAAAAAGTTGTAAAAAAGTTGTAAAAAAGTTGTAAAAGGTAACGTTGTAAAAATCTTTCTCAAATCAAAGTGCATTTAAAAACTATTTCCAGCTGAGAATTAGTTTCTGGCTGGAATATAAAAACCCGTTAATTAACTTCAAAATGTCACTGGAAATTAACAAATCAGTGAAAGGTTTAGTCATTGTTTTTGAATTGCGCTTGAATTAGTTGTTCAAACATAGACTTTAAAATTGCTTTTCTGTAAACAAGGTTCTTAATGTTTTCCTTTATAAACTTTTAAAATATTAAAAAAAAAAAAAATTAAACAAAAAAAAATGTTCACTTATGTTTGCAAAAGCCACATTATTAGTTGAAGTCGCAAATATCAGTATAGATTAAGAAAGTAATATAGTGTCATTTTCTAATTTGACTGGTTTACCACAGCGCGATTGCGCTTTTTATAAAACCGCTATACAAATATTTAAAACAATAAACAGTAAATATAATGACGAATATATATGACAATACTTTCTTTGTAATGTCGTTTGAATGATTTAAATTTACTTAAGCATCAGCCACATTCGGTCACGTAAGTTTACTAATAAGTATTTACAATAAACCTAAAATGATAACACTATTACAATTATGGTAAGAGGATAACTATTGTTTAGAATTCGGCTGAGTTTTAGCGGAAAGAGAGCTACTTACCCAACCCTATCCGCAAAATTGTTCCTTAAACTTTATAATAAAGCAACTTTAAAATTGTGATCTGATTTCTCTCTCTTTATGTATAGATCTAATTGTAACTTTTTTAAAATAGAGTTGATAAATCTTGAATGACAAATACATAAGTAATGTTAGCTTGTTTTATAGGAGTAAGAGAGCAAAGCTAGTTTAATATTTTGGAGAGTGCATATATATGAATGTGTGTGTGTATATATATATATATATATATATATATATATATATATATATATATATATATATATATATATATATATATATATATATATATATATATATATATATATATGTATATATATATATATATATATATATATATATATATATACATATATATATATATATATATATATATATATATATATATATATATATATATATATATATATATATATATATATATATATATATATATATATATATATATATATATATATATATATATATATATATATACACACACACACATACATATGTTTGTTTATTTTACAAGGTAAAACCATATAACAGTTAGTAAATGTTACATTATGTGACATTTTGCAAATAATTTACATAATGTTTACTGATTTAAGTTTCATGCATAAAGTTATCATAAATGGAAAATAATTTTTTTATCATCGTATTCATTTTATCAGATATATGAAAACACTGGTTTGATTTGGGTTTGATTCTTTTTTTTTTTTAGTTATTTTAAGATGTTTTAATTTTGAAATTTTAACAGAAGTTTTTTTTTATTTTTTTATTTATAGTATAATTGCATGAGTTTTATTGTAAATATTTTTCTAAAAGCATTCATTAATATAATATGTTGATTAGTCATAATGCTCTTTCATAATTCTTAAAAAAAGTGGCATTGACCTAATAGAAGCTTGTTTTACACTAGCTTGTAAATTCAGGATTGCCTAAAAAAAGTGATGGATATTTTCTTTTGAATTCTATTTGCAAGTTTATTTCATTATGTTGAATATTAGCAACTTTTCAATTTAAAGGTTATAACGTTTAATTTATATATATATATATATATATATATATATATATATATATATATATATATATATATATATATATATATATATATATATATATATATATATATATATATGTATATATATGTATATATATATATTTTTTTGATACATATTTTTCTATATTTCTAATGTATACTTGCATATCATTTTTGTAAGATATATATATATATATATATATATATATATATATATATATATATATATATATATATATATATATATGTATATATATATATATATATATATATATATATATATATATATATATATATATATATATATATATATATATATATATATATATATATATATATATATATATATATATAACAAACAACAGCAATAACAATATATTTCGTGTTACAGATGTTACATAAACACAGGTCATTGCAAATAGTGATTCACTAATAAAGCGCAATGACCTAAATAAGATAGAAAATAATAATAACAATAATAATATGTAATAAGTAAAACCACATAAAAAATATGTTATAAAAGGAAGTTAAATAACATAATATTAACTAATAAAAGTAAAATTGCATAAAAATTTATTTAGTTATACCAAAAAAATCAGACTTTTTGAATATATATAACATAATTAATATAATGTACATTTATATATGCACATATACTTTAACGAGAATTATAATAAAATTAGTAAATTATAATAAAAATTATAATTTAAAATAAAATATTAAATATAAAATTATAATAAATAATAAATATAATAAAAATGAAAAATAATTCAAAAGGTAGAAAGAAAGAAGAGTAAAAAGTAAAGTTAAGCGTAACCTTTTAGGTAGAAATGATGGAGTGACTTTAAGAACAGACTCTTGAACCTATGGATGAGACCAGATTTTAGGGTGTTCGGAAGGGAGTTCCAAGAAAGGATATATATATATATATATATATATATATATATATATATATATATATATATATATATATATATATATATATATATATATATATATATATATATATATATATATATATATATATATATATATATATATATATATATATATATATATATATATATATATATATTGATCCACTCCCAACAAGGTTGCAAACAATCTCTATTAAGTTGGGAGATACTAGAAAAAAATTCTGTCAACCATTTCCTTGCTCTAGAGTTATAGAGCAAGGAATTGGTTGACAGAAGACTTAAAAAGTTAAAGGTTGTATGAGTCAGGAAAACATGAAGATAGAAAAAGTTCCAAAGAGTTGAAGTGCAAGGAAAAAAAGCTAGGTGAATAAATGTTTTTAGAGCATGCAGGGGCAGGTGCAGTAAAAGAATGAGACTTAGATGAACGATGAGTCAAGCGATAATGAGTTTTGGTTGATGGAACTAGAGATGGTAGCTCCTTTGAGAAACGACCATAATAATATTTGTAGAAAAGAGAAAGAGATGCAACTTTACAACGATATACACCAATGCTTTATTATATTATGTACAGGAGGTAACAGCCATATGGATAGGGTTGAAAGTTAGGTGCTAAAACCTTTGAACTTAAAATTTTGTGTCCCAATATGCCAATATGTCATAGTTGTGTGCTTTCCCTAGTCAAATAAAAATCTTTGCAACATTCAAAAACTTATATTTACCTTATTTTTAGCAAGAATAAAATATTGGTTTAAAATTTTTGATAGCCAATACTCAAGTGGCATTTAAACATTTTTCTTCTTAGTAACATTGTGTCAAATAATTAATTGTGTCAAATTAAATTACTTTTCTGGACTAAAGTTGAGTTTTTATTTGTTTTATTTTAATTTCCTTTTGTTTTGACGTTGTTTTTTTTTTAAATAAGAAGTCAACTTAACAATTTCAGTAGAGTACTTGGTTTAAAGGAAAATAGTTTTTGTAATTTTTTGTTAATTAAGTTGAAGCTTTATTATAATAGTATAATTAATTAAATCACTTTTTTTGTTGGATTGTTGGTAAAAATATGTCAATTTTATGAGATTAAACTGAAACTTTGAAGTTCTTATATATTTTTAATAGTTTTTATTTACTTTTATTATTTTTAATTTCTAGGCTTATTTATTTATTTTTTTTCCATAAAAAGAAAAAAAAAAAGTTCCTTTTAATTTAAAAAAAAAAGAAAAAAAGCTGCCAAGGTAGCAGCTTTAAAAGCAGCCATTTTCTATCTGAAAGGGTTAAATAACACTGCATGACTAAATTAATTAAGTTTTTAGCTTAAAGAAATTAGGTGATTTTAAATAATTGCTAGTTCTGAATTTGGGGATTGTTTTTCTCATTTTTTCATTTTTGGCTTTAATTTTTTAAATGTAATTTCATTAAATTCATTAGTATTTAATAAAACATTATTTAATGTCTATTTTTAGCACTCATTTAAGTTTATTTTTAGAACATGCATTTTAATGATTGATTGCTTTTCAAATAACGTGGCTGACGCAAATTAAAGTTACATATATATAAATTATAATGTAGTTTGATTATGAATTAACATGCCAAGACTGGAATATCTGGTATTTTTTTGCTAAAATTTTTGTATTTTTTGTGGTACTCAAAAATGTATACTGAGACCAACAGAACCTCCAAAAAGAATACACCACTTTAGTCTAAGTTAACAAAACATAGAAAACTCAATCTCGATGTTAAAGAAAATTTTAATGTAAAATTTCTATTCTATGTTTAATTCTATATTTAATCTCTATGTTTATACTCAAATTCTATATTTGTATAATGGCTGTATTTATACTCTAATTCTATATTTATACACTTTATTTAAAGTTTTAATGTAAAATTTCTATATATTTTATTATCGTGTCAGACTGTTTATCTAAACGTGCATTTACAGTTATACATTTAACAACTCTTTAGGAGACATAATAATAATCTTTACTGTTTTTTATGCTAAATAAAAAAAAGAAGAATACATATACAAACAATTATACATATACAAACAATTTTAAATTCTACAAAATTGTGCTCAATGTTCTTTAAAGAGCAGAACAAATTAGTAGAAAATCATTTATCATAAGTAATATGCATCACTTATAAGTGATTTTCTTCTACTATTACATATATATATATATATATATATATATATATATATATATATATATATATATATATATATATATATATATATATATATATATATATATATATATATATATATATATATATATATATATATATATGTATATATATATATATTATTTTTGTATGTATTTGTGTATGTATATATGCATTTATGTATGTATATATGTGTATATTTATACAGTATTAGTTAAAATAAGTTAAATGTGTCTGCTGCAGTGATGAGCAAAAATGTTAAAGATCGATTTAAATATCTTGATGAGTTATATAAAAAACCTCCTGGAATTGAGCGTGAAGTATTCAGTGTTGAAACATTATTGGATATCTTAGTTGTGCTTTATGATGAGTGCAATACTACTCAACTGAGGAGAAACAAGCATGTTGTGGATTTCTTAGAAATCGGTAAGTTTTTTGTAATAAAACATAGTAAAAATATCTAAAATGATTGCAGTTGATTCAAATGATTGATAGAAACTATGGAGAATATTGCTTATCTATGGTTTCTATCAATAAAATTTTAATCATGATAAGTAATATATAAGTAAGAGGAAGCTCTGGAAGTTCCAGAGCTCTGGAAGTTCCACAGTTCTTAATTTTAAGGCTCTGAAGGCTTAAAAAAACCAAAAATAGACTGGACTCCATAGAAAAAAAATGCAGAACTTTTTTATCCTGATATTAATTATTTTGAAATCCTGAGGATGGAAACCCATGTTTATAAAATGTTTATAAATAACAAAAATTAATTTAACTAATCAATTTAAATTATCATTTAACAAGTTAATCATGGATAAAAATTCACTATGAATTTATACAGGTAAAAAATGGATGTGCATGTCAATACAAAAGATATTCAAAAACACTTCAAACAAAATTAAGTTTTTTAGAAGTGATTAAGCAGAAGAGGGATGCCTTGGTAATTAGATTGAAAAAGTTAGGTAGTGCAAATTATTGACTGTGTTTAGTGTTAGGCATTAGTAACCAGCTATCAAGATCATTATTATTCATCAAAAAATAAGCTGGAAAACACAATGCACAATTCCACGGCGGAAAATGAAAAAGTAGTCAAATTTTATTCTCTTTTTTGTCAAGTTTTAGCAAATGAATATTGATGTAGACACATAAAAGTTTATTTAAAAAATATTTTTAATCCTAAAATTAATTTATTTAATGCCATTTTTATGCCCTAAAGTTACGGTATTTCTCATTGTTGCATGATAAAAAAGGTATCATTGTAAAATGTTATTCTAACCATAAATTTATTTGTATAATCGGAATTAAATTAACGTAAAAATGAAACTAACATGTTCAAATTGTTGTTGGTCAGATTTTATACTTTATAAAATATATGTTAAAACAAAAACCGTTACCAAAGTTCTGGCATTTTTTCGTTAACAAAATGAATTATGTCATTAAATAATTATTATTTCGTTGACAAGGTTCTAACTGAAATTTTTTATATTAGGATAATTTAGAAAAAAGTCTTATTTTTTTAATGTTAATTAAAATTATTTATATATTGCTTTTTTATTTGTTTATGTATTCTTATTTTATTTGACATAAATACACATAATTAAATAAAAACAAGAATTATATAAATATTTCTATTTAGACATAAAAAAAAGATTTATTTGCTATTCTCCTATTATAAAAACCTCCTCGTCTGTAGTGGCCTTCTCGGCCTTGAGGAGGTGAAATAACAAAAAAAAAAAAAAATCAGAATTTTTTTGTTTTTGTTTTAGTAAAACAAATCATTTGTAAATGCTACTATGGGTCATCCATAAAGCACATCACCCTATATTTGTCAATTTTTTATTTTAAATATAGATTTAAATGTAAATATTTTACTGCATTTTAAAAATTCAACCAAATGAAAATAAGGCAATAAATGTAAGGAATGTAAGTAAAAACTTCAAGAAACCAAAGATTTTCTTATTTAAACGACTCAAATAAGTATTAAAAAATTGTTACAATAAAATTATTTTTTAAAGTTGCTCTTGGTCTTGCGGAAAAACTATTTTTGATTTGATAACTTTTATAAATGTTATAAAAAAATCACTCAGGAAGAGTGCCACCAGTTTTTTAAATTTCCTTTGTTAATTATTTTGAATGAATGAGTTCAATACTTTTGCAACTGTTTTGTTACATAACTCTAACTCGGAATAATCCCGGTGGGAAATGAGCTAGCAACTAGCTAGCGACTAGCTAACTCTATAGCGATTTTCTAGCGATTTTTTTTTTCTCATTTTATTTTTTGCAAATGTCTTTAACATCTTTAAAAATTCGATTTTTAGTGTTGAGTCTATTATAACTATGAAAATAATTGAACTTTAAACATTGCGATTTTGTAGCAATGTGTCGCTAGCTACATATTGTAGCTTTGTAGCTAGCTACAAAATATCTACAAATCTATACCTGGTTGATAGCTACATATCAAAAATTTTTAGACAACGGTTTTATTACGATATGACGCTAAGTACAATAGCTAGTGGATCTTCAGCTTGTTAAGCTAGCTGTCCTCGTTGCCAAATCGCTGTCTTTATCTTTACAAAAATCGATAGCTTTTCGCTAACTTAAAAAAGCTAGCGATCCTCGTGGCCAAATCGCTGTCTTTATCGTAACGATTATAGCTAGCTATTCGCTAGCCGACTTCCCACCGGGATAGAAGTAAAAAATCCACAATAGTAATCACAAGGTAATGTATGTGATGTAACGTAAGTTAGATATATAGTATTAAAATAACAGTTTATTTTTCTTACCTGGTCACTTCTGATAAAATTGTATATATTTTTTAAATTGGCATGGGGTTCTTAAAATCTTGTGAAAGTTTCTAATACAAACCGCTTAACTGATTGGCAGAAATCTGACCTAAAAGTTGAAGCAATTTTTTTACCTATTTTTGTTTTTTACCTGTTTTTTTTTCTGTGTAATGTAAGTAAAATGTCATTTTTAGTAATAAGTTTGTCCTCTTTCAGCCAGACTCAAAACTTTTCAGCTTATTTTATTCTTTAGACTAACAGCTTTCATACAAAATAGCTAAAAGTTTTATTTACAGTTTAAATAAGCAAATATTTGATAAAGTTGTTGTGCATGTAACGTAAGTTAAAAATGGAATTGCAAGTTAAAAATGGAATATATATATATATATATATATATATATATATATATATATATATATATATATATATATATATATATATATATATATATATATATATTGTTATTTTCAGCAATGAAATTAGATAAGCCAAAGCAAAAAAAAAAGTCAACATTAAAAAGAATGATTTTCCAAAATTTTTTTTGTATTTGTTTTATTAAAGATTAAAGCGAAAATATAAATTGCTATCTGTTTTTAAAATATATTTGTGTAATTTAAATCAAACAAGTATGTTGTCCCTTTTTGAATACGTCTTTGTAATGCATGCATATACTTTTATATATAAATTTTTTAAATTATATAATTATATTTATTTATTTATAAGTATTTATATGTTTAGCTAATTTGGATAAGGCGTTTACTTCGTACATAGAATGTCTGTTTTCGAATTATTTCACAAATTATTTAAATAATAATTTTTAAAATTTTTTTTTCCTGTTTAAATTTATTTTAATTTCCTATTTTGTTAGTTTTGCTTTCTTTGTTTTTGAAATTTAGTTTTCCATAACAGTTAATATAATAAAACTTGCAAACAACGATGACCAAAGTGTCTAAAGCAATATTTGAAAAACCACTTTTAAAACAGATTATAAATGTATTCTAAGTCAATCAGAATGCTTAATTTAAATTTACCTGGATGCAATATGGAATTCGTTACAATCAGATAAAAATGTGAAATGCACACTTGGATTTGATTAAAATATGAAACGCTTAGCATTTTATATTTTTAAATAAAAACATTAACTTGTTTAAAATACCCTAAATATGAGTTTCTCCTCCAGTTACATTTTCATAACTATAGTTTACAATGCAATTAAGCTCTATAAGTTTTAAACTTTTATATTAAGAAACAAGAAGAAAAAGTTATTATCTTTTGAATAAATTAACCTTGTTATACAATAAATACTTATGTAATAAATCTTTTTAGTCTATATAAAAGAAACATACAAATTGATTATTAAATATTATAGTTATCGCTTGTTTATGAAATGTTATAATTAACGCTTTTCTCTCTCATGGGAGTAGCAATAAGGAAATAAAGTTGATTTTATTCTCTATATTAATTAGCGAATAAAGCATATAAATAAAAATTTGTGGCAAATCAATGTTGGTTTTAAAGCCATCATATTGTAATAAACGTAACAATAATGACTGTTTTGGTTAATTATCTATATATTTTTTTCAAAAAATGTAAAATACTAGAGAAAGGTATATTATACATAAGTTTTTTAAATTAGTCTAAAAAATAAAAAAGGTCCTCTAAATGTGTGTGTGTGTTTTATGTAATAAATTAGTATTACATTAAAAAAATTTTTGAATAAAAAAAGTTTTTAGGGTTCGCTCAAGACCCTTTAACATCAGACGGGTCCCTAATATTTAAAAAAAAAAGTTCTTTAAAAGCATATCATGTTGATTCTCAAAAGAAGTGAAATTTTTAAAAAATTTCAAAAATAAAAAAAAAAATTTTAAACACAAATTAAAAAAGTTTATTTAAAAAAACTATGAAAATATATACTTTTTTATTTTTTGTTAAAAAATAATATTTTTTAAGTCATGAAATTTAACTAGTAGTCTTATTATTGTTTTTGGACGTTTTATAAAATTTCACTTCTTTTGAGACTCAACATGAAATGCTTTTAAAGAACGTTTCTTCAAAAATTAGGGACTCATCTGATGTTTAAGGATCTTGAGCAACCCCTAAAAAAAATTTTTATTCAAAAATTTTTGAATAAATTTTTTGTTTGAAATGTGATGTAGGATTTATTTGAAAAACTTTTTAATCTGTAATTTTAGCAAAACCAGTAGCAAACCGCATCAAGAATTTGCGCCTGGCAAGAGATGATTTTGATACATTAAATATCATTGGTCGAGGAGCATTTGGAGAGGTTTAAATAACCCTTTTTTTAAAGCTATAAATATTTTTTTAATGTCAAACTTTTTTGATATAATAATTTCTATAATTTATTTTGTCAAGTAAATTACAATTGAAAAAATAACTTTTTTATTTGTCTATATTTTATTTTTTGTATTATGTTATAGTGCTTCTCTTTTTTGTGCAAGGTCACAAGATTAAACTTCATCACTTCTTTTGTAGTACCTCGCTTACCTTGCTTAAGTCTTACCTTGCTTACCTTGCTTAAGTCTTACTTTCTCCTATGCCAAAGTTTGTTTCTAATACATTTTGAAGATTTTATACATAAAAAAAACTTTATCACATTTTCCATTTTATGTGTATTTTATATTTCATTTTGTTTAATAATAATAACAATAAACTAATGATAGTTAAAAAACTGTTGTGGTGTTAAATATTGTAACCATAGTAACTCTAATATGGATCAAATAAATTTACTATCATCATTAAATTTAGTTTTAAAGTATATTGTTTGAATATTTTTACATTGTTCAATATAGTATGCCTTTTAGGTTGTTAGCTGAAAATGGTTTGATTTCAAGGACTCCCATTAATTACTCCTTGTCTTGAAAACTTACTTTTATTAGATGTCTACCTTTTTAACACTGGGAGCACTTACTAGTGTTAAAACTAATTCTTGGCAATCATTTTTCTAAATTTCTGAATGTCATGTTTCTTAATTTTTTTTTCTAATGCATTGAAAAGAAGTACAATTTATTGCCAGGTTTCCTTGGTAAGATGGAAAATGGTTAAAACTTTCCGGTTCAAAACCAAGTTGTCTCTGATTTAAAATGTAGCCATCAAGACTAACATAAAAACTTGTGCTTAGTTTCTGTCACAAGGGTAAGACGAACTTGATGCTATTTAATAATCTATTGTGCATTTTACCATCATGGTTCCTTGCATTCTTATGTTTTTGTTTTTCTGTATACTTCATCAAAAAACTTTTCAATTTTTTTCATGTACTTTCCACAGCTCTTTTTGACCTGATTTCTGCTTTTGTTTGAACTTTCTTTTCAAAATGGTTATATACTTTATCTTTAATTTCCAAGTCCTGGCTGCACAACAATATTTTTTCTTTTTTTGGGCCTCAATGCCTGCAGAGTCACTAACACTAGAGCCAAGCCATTCAGTTTGATGAGCATTAAAGTCACCAACAACAACAATGATGGCTGATAAATAGAGGACTTGATCAATTCGATCAGAAATAATGCCGAAAAGAGTGCAGTCTTGAGATGAAAGCAAGCGATATAGAACAAAGAGAAAGGTGATAGAGTGAAGTGGTGCTAAACGAAAGCACATAAAAGAATAGCGGGTGGATTCAAACCAATTTTTTCTGACAAATGGGTAATTTATGACAAATTAGTGATTTCTTACGAATGTATATGCCCAGGCCAAGCATGTGACTATTGGAGTCTTAAAGGAAGAATTAAAGGAAGATAATCATCAATACTAAGATCACAAGATGAGACAGCCAAACTCAAATTAGTCTCACAAAGAGCAAATAGGTCTGGTGAAGAAAAGTTACTTATTAGTGAATGATAGGTTAAGAGAACTTGATAATGACGATGGTTTTTTGTGTTTTATTAATTTTGGTTAAAGTATTAAAGTGTATTACACAGCACAATAAATTTGTGCTGCGTAATACAAGTACCTTGTATTACACACCACTTTTATGTTACTCACCCATTTTTTTATCATGTTTTTTGATCAAGACACTAGATGAGAAAGGTGTTCTAAAGCCACCTTACATATTTTCTCTACATTTTGTACCACTCTACATTCTATCTGTTGCTTTAAGTTGTTTTACAGATGCTTTATATTTATTCCTTTAATAGTTTATTTTCATAGCATAGTAAAATTCTCACACCATTTCTCCTTCAATATTTTGCAAATCAAACCCTTTTCCTTCCTCAAAATTTTTACATTTTTTTTATAAATATGTGTTACATTTTAATCTGCCTTGGATGATAAACCCTGTATCATGTGTTGCTTCTTATCTATATTTTTCTCATCTATACTTAATTTATTTCTTCTTTGCTTTTTTGATAACTACCAACTTATATAATGTTGATTGCAGCCAATAAATTTGTTGCTAAAAATAGATATTAAGTTGTATAATTTTTTCTCAAAAATAAAAACATACCTATATTATATATAGAGTTTGGTTTATTTAAAATATAACTATTTTTATAATGCAGGGTTAATATTTTTTGAAAAAGCAATCGATTAGAAAATTGGCAAAAAAAAGCCAATGCTAATAATGATATGAATTGTGCAAAAAGTGATTATTCCTATTATATACAGATTATTCCTATACAATTAATCGATCATTAATGATCCATTTTTCTGCTACTAAAATACCAATAGTATAATACATTACTTTCCATCCAAAAGAATTTGCACAATTATTTTATCTAATATTCTAATCATTGTCACCAGGAGTTTTCACCTTACCAGCAGTTCTTACCTTACCAGCAGTTCTCACCTTACCAGCAGTTTTCTTGTCACTTTACCAGTAGTTCTCTTGCAGGCAGTATATATAGCCTTTTCATACTTGCGATTTCACCCATCTCTCTGCTTTTTTCTTGCATAAAACCCACATTGAATAACCATCTACAATCTGGCAGCTTTTACCACACTGACACTCTGCTACTTTCAAGGTGGTTGACTGGTGTTAGGACCAGACATAATTTACTGGTTGCCTGAGTCAACAGTGCGCTATCAGACATGCAGTATTTTCTTTTTTTTTTGAAACTTGGCATTAATGATTTGGAAGCTTTTTTACAGATTAAATCATATCAAATCTTTTGATATGTAAACAATAGTTGTGGTAGATTTCCTAACTTACACCACACAAAACAATTCAAATATATACTTAACAAACATCTCTCATTTAAAACACTAAATTTTCTTGATGTTACCATAGTTAATGTGTTACCATAGTAAAATGTTAATGGTAAATACAATTTTGAAGTATACAGGAAAGATGCTATAACCAGTATTTAGTTTAAACCTAGCTCTAATTATGATCCAGAAATTTTAAAATCAAAATATTCTAGTTAACTAGTTACTTTACTGTTTTTAAATCAAAATTTTAAAATCAAAATATTCTAGTTAACAAGTTACTTTACTGTTTTTAAATCAAAATTTTAAAATCAAAATATTCTAGTTAACTAGTTACTTTACTGTTTTTAAATCAAAATTTAAGGACATTGTTAACAACAAAAAATAAATCAAGGTTACCAGACAACAGCAAACCTGAAATTAATTTAATTGACTGTAATTGCTCCAATATTGGTGAAACAAAATAAGTTAAAACCAGAACCAAACAACACTCAAAATGTTAAATTGAAGGTGAGTTTCTGCAGTCTGCTATAGCTATTCACAAAAAAAACTTTAGAGAAGAAATTAATAGGGATAAAGTTAAAATTTAACAGGCATTACCCCCCCCCCTCTCTCTCAAATATACACATGATAACAAATGGTTAAGGTCAACTTTTTCCATCATTTTCATCTAAAAACAAAACATAATCTAAAAGTAGATAGATTAAGCTACAAAAATAACTTATATGGTATGCACCAGGTATTATATGGTATGCACAGTTATTATTATACATATTGCTATAAGTCCTAGCTTCTAATTGCACCAGGTATTAGTATGCATATTGCTATAAGTCCTTGCTTCTAATTGCACCAGGTATTAGTATGCATATTGCTATAAGTCCTAGCTTCTAATTGTAAAAACATCAACAACAACAACAACAAAAAATTGAGCACAGAAATGGAAATGCCCATAATGAACAAAACAAAATTTTGGACTCTATTGTTTACATTCTTATGTCAAAGATGCCATTCAGACTCTGATGTCAAACTTTAATTTTTATAATTTAATTTAGCAATCATAATTTTAATTTTTAAATATGATATTTCAGTTGATGATGCTGGTGACCCAGATAAAATTTCACAAATAAATAATAATAGTATTATAACCTCATATTTATGTTTTATGTTTTTAAAATATATGATATCAATGGTATACATGATGTCAACATACATGATGTTAACATTTATATCAAATCTGAAATCCTTTTACTAAGGATCAACCTATGAAGTCCTCATACTAAGCTAGCACTCTCCCGATACACTGCTACCATACATATTTGGATAGCACTGACATGAAACAGGGTTGCCTTGTTTTTTTTTTTTTTTTTTTTTTATGTATTAAAATGCTAAATGCGTGAATATAAAGTACAAAATAATGTCAAGTTTAAATTGGTAATGGTTAAAATGGTTAAAATTTAAGTTAATAATACCAATCCTAAAAAAATAAAAATGCCATCTTCGAGATCTTGTTAACTTTAATTTGATCAGAAACAAGTTTTGGTAGCATTCTAAAGTATAACAAAACTTCTAAAATTAATCCTATTGAAATTATAATAAAATAATTCAATAAATTTAACAAACGGTTTTTAACAGTTCAAGAATTTGAATGTATATTTTTATTTATTTATATTTTGAATGGATTTTTTATTTGCCCATTAAAAACTGGGGAAATAAACATATTTTTATTTTACTTTTTTTGAAGAACTTTTTTAACAAAAAGTTTATTTTTTAAATATATGTGATCTCAATTTTATATAGGTAGCTGTTGTTCGCATGAAATCAACAAATAAGATTTTTGCAATGAAAACATTAAACAAGTGGGAAATGTTGAAAAGAGCAGAGGTTAATTTTATTTTCAATAAAAAAATTTATTAATTTTTCTTTAGCTTCTCAAAAAATGTGACTTTGAAGGAGGTACTGCAATGTTAAGATTCATATACCTGAGGATTTTGTCAGTAACAAGTAAAGTTTGCACTGCTGCTTAAACAAGTCTGCCTTTATAACAGTTTTATCAACAATGGTTGCTATACTTTGTTTTCTAAACTTTTTAACTATTTTATAATCTTTTCTTTCACTTGGTATGAGCTCTTCCTTAAGTAACTTAGTCGACCAAGGGACACAATAAAAGTAAATTGCTCCTAAATTGCTTGAGGGTTTGTTTTTTATTAAAACTAATCTTCATTCATTAATAAATTTTTTTATTTTTAAAATCGGCTAATATTGCTTGTGGGTTTGTAATCTTTTTTATTATATATTTGACACTAAGTCAAATATATAATAAAATTTAGCAAAAACATTTGCTCAAAAATATAATCTTTTTTGTACTAAAAAGTGGAAAATGAACTTTTTAATTTAAATTTAATATTTCAGTTCATTAACTAAAAATTGACAGGTCTGCACAAGATTTATATAGAAACATACTTGTCGATCTTTAAGTTTATGAACTGAAATATTAAATTTAAATTAAAAAGTTTATTTTCCACTTTTTGGTACAAAAATAATTATATTTTTGAGCAAATGTCTTTGCTAAATTTTATTATATATTTGACTTAGTGTCGTTACTGATTCAAAGGGATTGTATTTTTGGATGCCAAACCTATCAATGACCCTTTTAAGAATGTTTTTGAATAACTTCAGCCTCGTGAACTTCAGCCTTGTGAACTTTAGCCTTGTGACTGTGAAAAAAGCTGAGTATGTCATCATTTTTCAAAAAAATCAGGAAAGTTTTTCTTTGAATCATTTTAGCTTGTACCTGATTTGTTCATCCAGAAAAGTAATTTGGTCATCAATGTTTTTACTGTTGACTTTTGCATTGATTTTTTGAGCTTCCAAAAAGATTAATATATTTTTTTATTGTTGCATTTTATCTTATAATAATAAAAAAATGTTTAAATGATAGAAATCTTAAAAAAAAAAGTAATTTACTTATGTACTATGTAATTATTTGTTAATAATTAGTTATAATAATTGTAATAATTTCTATTTTATTTAATAATGGCATATTATTAAACAGACTTATATTAAAATTTCAATTTTAATAGACTGCATGCTTTCGTGAAGAACGAGATGTTTTGGTATTTGGAGATAGTCGTTGGATCACTAAACTGCACTATGCATTTCAAGATACTAGCAATTTGGTAAATATATATCATATATATATATATATATATATATATATATATATATATATATATATATATATATATATATATATATATATATATATATATATGTATATATATATATATATATATATATATATATATATATATATATATATATATATATATATATATATATATTTTAATAAAAATCACAATATTTTTTATTCTTGACATGTTTCATAGTCTTACTACATTTTCAAAAGATTTAATTTACAATTAAAACTCTGGTAAATAAATTTAAAAACTGAAGACAATACAGAGAAAAAATTTACGGACAAATAAACTTGTTACAAACCAATTAAAAATTATATTACAAATTATGACAAAATGAACTTCCTAATATTAAAATATTAATAATAATAATATAATAATAATAATGATAATAATAATAATAATAATAATAATAATAATAGTAATAATATAGTAAGTTAGATAGATAAATGGGTAGATAGATAAATTTATAGTTTCTTATGATGTTGAAAGCTTATTTACTAACATTCCACTTAATGAAACTATAAAAATACTATAAAAAGAGAAGTATCTTTACAAGGGTATCTTAGAAAACTTAAAAAACTTAAATGTTTTGAAAAAGTCATTTACAATAAAATTTATCCTGTTGGTTCACAACCAGCAAGAATTTATGCTCTACCTAAGATGCACAAACTTAGTAAAGATTCTTCTCTACCATCTTTTCGACCAATTATTTCAACAATTGGCACATATAATTATAAACTTGCTAAGCATCTTTCAGATTTATTATCTCCATATTTACCAAAACATTATACCACTTTTGACTCATTTTCATTCGTTGAAGATTTAAAACAAGTTGACATAACTAACAAATTTATAGTTTCTTATGATGTTGAAAGCTTATTTACTAACATTCCACTTAATGAAACTATAAATATAGCAACAGAATTATTTTTTAAAGATGCAACTCGCTCAAAATATTTTTCTAAAACTCATTTCAAAAAATTACTTCAAATTTCAATGTCAGGTTCTCATTTCTTATTTAACGGAAAATTTTATGATCAATTAGATGGCGTTGCAATGGGTTCTCCTTTAGCGCCAATTTGAGCTAATATGTTTATCGGTTTTCATGAACAAACGTGGGTTAATAATTGCTCATCCTCCATACCGATTTTTTATAAACGTTATGTGGATGACATAATAGCAATTTTTAATTCAGAGTTTGAAGCGCAAGAATTCTTTAAACATCTCAATAAACAACACAAAAGCTTAAGATTTACTATGGAAAAAGAAAAAGACAACCAAGTTCCATTTTTGGATGTTCTTATTAATAAGTCTAATTCACTCTTTACATCAGTTTATCACAAAAAAACATACACGGATCTTTTACAAAATTTCTTTAGTTTTGTCCCTTCATGTTACAAAACTGGTCTTATATGTTGCTTGATTGATCGAACATATAAAATTAACAACATGTGGTTTGGATTTGATAAGGATATAAAAAATCTTTCTTTAGTTTTAAAAAATAATCAATTTCCACAAAAAGTTATCGACACTGAAATTAAATTATATGTTGAAAAGAAAATTAGTCCACCTGTTATAAATACTGTTGATAATACTAATATAAGATATTTTAAGCTTCCATTTATTGGATTTTACTCAAATTTCACTAAAACTAAAATTGATAAAATTATCAAAAAGTATTGTAAAAATGTAATAATCAAATTTATATTCACAACCAATAAATTAAAAAACAGTTTTTGCATAAAAGATACACTTCCTAAGATGCTTAAATCTAACGTTGTCTACAAATTTTCTTGTGCTGGCTGTAACGCCAGTTATATTGGAGAAACCTCCAGACATTTGACAACAAGGATAAATGAGCATCTTACGAGTGACAAGCAATTGCATATTTTTAAACATTTAAATTCATCCATTATTTGTAAAACACTAATTATGATTGCTTTCAGATTTTGGATACTGCCTCTACCATTAACAAATTAAAAATAAAAGAAGCACTTCATATTAAATGGGAAAATCCTTCTTTAAATAAACAAACACCTCATTATATTATAAATTTATCTATCTAACTTACTATATTATTACTATTATCATTATTATTATTATTATTATTATTATTATTATTATTATTATTATTATTATTATTAATATTTTAATATTAGGAAGTTCATTTTGCTATAATTTGTAATATAATTTTTAATTGGTTTGTAACAAGTTTATTTGTCCGTTAATTTTTTCTCTGTATTGTCTTCAGTTTTTAAATTTATTTACCAGAGTTTTAATTGTAAATTAAATCTTTTGAAAATGTAGTAAGACTACGAAACATGTCAAGAATAAAAAATATTGTGATTTTTATTAAAATTTTTACAAATTTATTGCTAATGCGAAATATATATATATATATATATATATATATATATATATATATATATATATATATATATATATACACACACACACACATATATATATATATATATATATTTATTCAACCATATTAATAAAAATTTACAAATTTCATTGTAAATTAATAGAATTTGGCTAGGTGTGACTTATATAGTTACAAACTAATCAATGGAGTGACGTCTAAAAAACATAAAATTCTCAAAAAAATAAAGAAATAAAGAAAAAAAAAAGCAAAAAAAAAAAAAAAAGTATATATATAAATAAGAGAGAAAAAAAGAAAAGTTTGTTAATTAAATAATAATGATATATATAATAATTATAGTAATAATACAAAATAATAACAATAATAAAGTATCAATAATATTGAGAATATTTATAACACAATATAAATTATATGTACATATTTCCTACATGAAATGCAGAACCAAGATGTTTTAGAGTTTTTCAATATCCTAAACTCCATACCATTCAGACGAGAGTATTTTTTATGAAAAAAGTGTAGGCAATAAATACATTGAAGGTAGTTTTTATTTTTTTTTTTTGAAACAATCTTTGCGGTGAGTAGACATTTAAGTAGTATAGTTTATAAAATGAAATGATTGAAGTGAAATACGGAAACCAATATTAATATGAACTTCAAATAACCAAAAATTATAAAAATAATAATAGTATTTATTAATAATATAATTATATTCAATTAATAAAAAATAAAATAAAAATAATAATTTAACAATTAAAACAAGTAATGAAAAAAAATACTATTAATAAAGTTAGGGTAGAATAACATAAATATATATTAAAAATAAGTTATAATTAGTTAAATTATAAGTTTTAAGTGTAAAATAAATTAAACTCAAATAATTTAAAGTGTAAAATAAATTAAATTCAAATAATAAAAAACTATGAATGAGTAAAATATTATAGTTTTGTTATAAAAGTTATAAAAAAATCTTTATTATTAAATAACTCATTATAATAATTTAGTATTTTGTCATGGACTACTATAGTGGTGGAGACCTTTTGACTTTGTTAGCCAAATATGAAGATCACATACCTGAGGAAATGCTTAAATTCTATGCTGCTGAAATTATTTTAGCAATTGATTCAATACATCGTATGAAATATGTGCATCGGTAATTTTTTTTAGAAATATTTAGTTTATTTTCTTATTTTTTATTTATTCAGTACACATTACACAATAATATAAATTGGCATTTTATCTCCTATCAAAATAAAAGGGCATTGATTTTTTAATCAACCCAAATCCTTTAAAAGGATTTTTTTAAAGGTATTTTTAACGGACCATCGACAAGCTTTAAATGGACCATTGATAAGCTTAAAATGGACTATTGATAAGCTTAGGGCTTCACCTCTAAGTTTACATTTAGCAAACTTTCCTTTTATTGTATAGTTAATCTTCCAGGTTAAAAAAGGATTGCATTTCTATTTGATCAACTCTATCATTTATCTTTTTATATAATTAATTTTTATATCTTAAAAAAGTTGTATCTTTATTCTGACAACTGTACTTTAAATTTTTTAAGTTGTATTTTAATTAAAATACACACTCTCTCACACACGTAAAATACACAACATACAAAAAATAAGAATTAAGGATCTATTTTTAATAAGGATTAAGGATCTATTAAGAAGTTTTTTTTTTCTTTTTCTTCAAGGATTGTGATTAATAAAAAGTTAACACCACTGATAAGGTTATCATGTGAAGCCTTGAATTATTATTGAAAAATGATATTATTTGTTTGTAGAGACATCAAGCCTGATAATGTACTTTTGGATTACACAGGGCATGTCAGGTTAGCAGATTTTGGTTCATGCCTTAAAATTGCGGATAATGGTTATGTAAGTACACAATTTTTTTTTTTAATGTTATTTTTATTTTAAGTCATATTTATGTTAAATTATTCAAAAATTTTGGTTGAATAACTTAAAATTTGCGTTTAAATTTAATTTACATTATGCCACATCTAGACATAGTGCTAGATGAAGTCTTAATGCAATAGAGCACGATTAGTACACCTTTATTTTACAACTTTATTTTACACCTTTATTTTACAACATTATTTTACACCATTATTTTACATCATATGCACCGGAAACCAAATCAAAAACTGCACCTCAACAAAGGCGTATTGTATTCAGTAAAAATTGTAAAAAAAATTTCTTGTTATGAATGCACCTCTTGTAATGTTGGGTTACATTACAATTTTTGAGATGACCAAACGAATTCAGAATGTTCCAGGTATTTGAGATGATTTTAAAAGAAATGTTGTCATAAATAAGCCTTTAAAAAAAATTCTGTTTCTTAGGTTTCCACAATCCTGTTTTTTTTTATAGATAAAATTTCCTATTTTTTACCAATAACCTTTAAGAACCCTGCATTTAAGTGACAATAAAAAGTAGTTTTTTTTTTTTGTAAAAATCTTTTTACAATAAGTGTTTAGGTTTGTAGAAAACTTTGTTGAACACCCCTATAAAATAAAAACAAAAAAAGCTTTTCTAATTTTTTTTATGTCTGTAATTAAAAAATGTCTATGATTAATTATACAAAGTTGCATCCTTTCAAGCCATTTTTCAAAGCCATAAGTCTTTTTTGATTATTCTTTAAAGTTTTTATTTTTATTTTGATTCACTCCCAACAAGGAGCAACCATTATCAAGTTGGGATTTACTAGAAATAAATAATAAAATAATAAATACTAGGAAAAAAAAGAACAGAGTTATAGAGCAAGGAAATGGTTGACAGAAGACTTGAAAAGTTGATGGTTGTATGAGTCAGGAAAGCATGAAGATAGGAGAGAGTTCTAAAGAATTAAAGTGCTAGGAAAAAAACCAGACAAATAAAAGTTTTTAGAGCATGCAGGGACAGATGAAGTAAACAAATAAAACTTTGCTGAATGACAAGTCAAATGAGAATGAGTTTTAGTATATGGAACTTGGCATGATAGCTCTTTTGAGCAGCGTCTATGATAGTTTTCGTAGAAAAGGGAAAGAGATGCAATTTTACGATGATACGAAAGAGACTCAAGCTTAACAGATATAGTGGGTCCAACTATGTTTACATTGCGTTTTTTGGACCTTGTCTAGAAGAGAAAGATATTATTAGAAGAACCAACCCAAATATGACAACAATATTCCATACAGGGGCGAATAAGAGATTTGTAGAGGTAAAGAATAGAATCAGGAGGAAGAAAATGGTGAGCGCGAAATAGAAGATGTTTATTTAGCAATCAATTGTATATATGATTTTTATGAAAGCTCAGTAGTAAACAATAATCCAAGAAGAGGACTCAGTGAGAGAGTTGCCATTCATTAATATATTGACAGTATTGCAATAGTTATGCGGTAGTGGTGTAGTGGTAGAGCGCTTGCTTCATAAACGATTGGTTCCGAGTTGAATCCCCACCATGTCCCTGGTAGTACCGCGCTCAACTTGTTTCTCTGCGCAGCGGCCTTGTTCATCAAGGTTTGTGTTTCGGAGTTATAGAGTTGAGAGAGGGTTATAACCACAAATAAGTAGCCTCCTCGTCTGTAGTGGCCTTCTCAGCCTTGAGGAGGTGAATTAAAATAAAAAAAAATAAAATAAAAAAATAGTTGTTTGCAGTAAATAAATGAAGTAAGATTATGTGGTTGTCAGTTGTCAAGATTTTTTTGATTAAGTCCAAATAACCAAAAATTTGATGGCGGAACCAAAAACTTGAGTTGGAGTCACAATCTCTGCTACAAGCAGATTATTATAACCAAAAATTTTAAATGGAGTTACAATAATCTGCTACAAGCAGATTATTGTAACTTCGACTCAATTAGGACTGTTTAATTAACATAGGATGTCTATTCATTAGTTATGGTTTGTGCTGAAACTTTAAGTAGAGCACTGATTTTAATACATTCTTAATATTAAATGTTTTCCATTTAAAATTTTTAAACTTGAATGTGCCTATAAAAATTTTTAACTTTTTTAATACAAAAAGTACTTGAAATGTTCACAATTAAGTTGATAATATAGATATTTAATCATTATTGACTTATTGCAACTTATATTGCAACCTCTTCTGAAATTTTACTGTTTTTCTCTTTAAATGCAATGTTTTGTCTATCGTTTTTTTTATATATGCATCCCCATCTTGTTTGTCATTTTGAGTCTTATTCCTTTTTTTTGATGGTTTTTACTCATTTTTACTCAGGGTGTCTAATATGCTGGCCTTTCAAAATAAAAATTTTGTGTCTAATAGCGAGACTGTATGGAGAGGAGGTCAGGATTGCAGTTTTTCCTCTCGGCCTTGATAATCTCCTTTTCAGTGACTGTTTCGGTATTGGAATGATAAACGTTGGAGATACATTTTGAAATGATGTGGTATTAACATTGCTCATAGAAGTGGTTATAATGCTGGAAATAGTGGACATAATGCTGGTAAAATCAGATGATTGGTTTGTAGAAGCAATTGTATGGATGTTAGAAACATTCAGATTGCTACTAAAAGCAAATATTTGAGTTGTAGGTACCAGTGGATGACTGGCACTTAAAGATATATAGCTGACAGAAACAAAGAGGTGACTAGTAACAGCCATGTCACATGTATCAGCAACAGGGTTTGTTTCAATGAAATTAATATCAGTAGTTTCTGCTGCCAGAAGCTTTGGAAAAAACAAAGCAGTTTATGGCATTTGTTATTGTGGCAGATTTTAAGTAGGCTGAGCCAAAAAGTGCAGCTATTTGAAATTTAGTGACCAAGCGCCCAAGGGCTGCATTCGATGTGTGCAATGAGGAGGCAAACACAGAAGAATTATACCATTCTCTCCAACAATGTTAATCAATTCAATACTTTTAGTATAAGATTTATTATCATCTAAAGTCAATACTTTTAGTAAGTAGAACTAGAGAGCTTATTTTATTTATTATTTTATTTGTTATTCTATTTATTATTTTATTTAATATTTTGGCTCCTGAATATTGAATAATTTTTCTTAACCAAACAATAGACTATTCTTTTTGTATCACCCGATTTATAACACAAACATTCATATACATATATGAACTCAAAATATAAATGGAAGATATATTTAATGTGGAACACAAATGCATTCTGGATAAAAAAAATTTTTATTTTTATAGAAAATATCATAAATAATTAGTTTACAATTTGTTTAAAAACACTTGTGGTAAAATAGGGAATATCCCATTATGCCCCATTAGTGGCATATTGCTAAAAACAGTGCCACTTCTTAAACACTTTCATGTCGGCAGTTAGGTCAGCATTCGGCAATGCCAGCTATTCCAAGGGTTGATTTATATATATATATATATATATATATATATATATATATATATATATATATATATATATATATATATATATATATATATATATATATATATATATATATATATATATATATATATATACTATTTGCATATATATATATACTATTTGCATATATATATATATATACTATTTGTATATATATATATATATACATATATATATATATATATATATATATATATATATATATATATATATATATATATATATACTATTTGCATATATATATATACTATTTGTATATATATATATATATATATAATATATATATATATATATATACATACACAAATAGTATTGCGTACTAAGGTAAGCAATCTGACGTCATACTGAAATAGCCTGCTGCTGGGGGCTTCAGTACATACATCGACTGACAAATAGCCTGACTCGCAGTGGAGTGTTGCTACATCGAATGAGGGTTTGGGATGGGGAAGCAATTGTTTCATTCATCATTCTTCGTTTTTTTTTTCTTCTTTTTCAAAAAAAAAAAAACGGTATAGCTTAATGTAAGCAGAAAAAGTTAGCAAATGCTTATCAAAACACGCTTTAGTAAGTGAATATATATATATATATATATATATATATATATATATATATATATATATATATATATATATATATATATATATATATATATATATATATATATATATAAACACATATGTATATATATATATATTTATACAGCTTTTTTATATTTTATATTTTTAGTTTTTTTTATTTACCATTTTTATTTTAGTTTTTTTTTTTTTTTTTTTTTCTTAATATTAATTGATAATTATAAATTTTAATTTGTAAGGTTGTTTGTTCAGTTGCTGTTGGAACACCAGATTATATCAGTCCAGAAATTCTTCAGGTATTTTGAACATTTTTACTAACATTTTTTATATATATATTTGAACTAACCTATATTTGAATATCTAAAAATAGATTTTAAAGGTTTGTTAAGGAATTAAATGAAAGCTTTCCTATTTCATTTATTTATAAATACTATTAAATAATTGCAACTAAAAATATTAAATTTATTTTAGGCTATGGAAGATGGAAAAGGACAATATGGAGTTGAATGTGATTGGTGGTCACTCGGTATTTGTTGTTATGAAATGATATACGGGGAGACACCTTTTTATGCAGAATCTTTGATAGAAACCTATGGAAAGATTATGGAGCATAAGGTGGAGTGATTTTTTAATTTTCTTGGTTTCACAATTAGGTTGTTGAGATTTTTTAAACATCTTTAGCTTTACAATTATATTTTTTAATTATTATTATATATGTTAATCACCTCTTTAAGATATGGACTGAATATTTTTATTGTGATACTAACACTTAGATACCATTATTTAATGGTTATTATGGTATTACCATAGTAACTATTAAAAGCTCCATAAACAAGCTTATAAGCTTTTTCATTACATTATACTTATATATTATACTTTTTTACATTATGCTTATTTAGTTTTACAATTATGTAGCGTTTTTCTGAGAATTTCCATTTTTTATTTATATTTGCATTTTAAAGTAAATATTTTTAAACTTTCCTGTTTTGCAGATGCTTGCATTATACTTGCATTACACTTGCAGTAACCATTTATAAAACTTAATTTACAGGCTTATAAGCTCTTTCTCCTCCTAATGTATTGAAAATTTGAAATAGTTAATGATGGTCATAATTGATATCCTCACTTTTCTGTTTTAGAATAAGTTTTCATTCCCAGATGATATTGAAGTTTCAGATGATTGCAAAGACCTTATGTCTAGGTTTTTTTTTTGTTTTTGTAGTACTTTATTAATTTGTATATGCCTATTACATATTTTTTATTAGATTTGTTTTTTTAAGCTATGTTTTGTTAGTGTTTTTATTATTAAAAAAATTAATTTACACATCATTTTAAAAATCAAGACTTATCCGTGATGTTTTTTTTTTCTTATTATTAAGACTTATTTGTGATGTATCAGAAAGACTTGGAAAAAATGGTATAAAAGATTTTAAATTGCATCCATTCTTTAAAGGCATTGATTGGGATAACATCTACAAATGTAAAAATTTTTTTTTAATTTATGAAAATTAGTTTTTCATATAATTATTTTAACTTTGAAAATCAAAGTATTAATATAATAATGATATATATTATACTAATTAATAAGTTTAAAAATATAGTAATACATATAGGGCAGGATTGAAAAGTCTTGTTTTTCAAAAGGAATAACCTTTGTAAACTAAATTAAAATGTTTATAAGGGGGCAAAAATACTTAGCATACTACCAATAAATATATATTTAATTTTGAAAAAAGACATTGTAGTAGAATTCTAAATTTTTAGTTATAGGCATTTAAAACTTGTGTTACGGAAGGAATGATAGGTTTCTTGCGTGACACAAGTTTCAATTGCTATAACAAAAAATTTAATATTCCACATGCAATATCTTTACATGAAACTAAATAGGTCTTTATAGGTAGCATGTTAGGTATTATTGCCCCATTCTAAATGTTTTGATTTTCTTATTGAATTTCCGAAAATAGTTTTAAAGGTCATTTCTTTTGAAAAAAAAATTTTCAATCCTGCCCTATAGCATATCTTAGGTATTGTATTGTTTGCAAGGCTGCCATCATTTTGGTAAAAAAAAAAACTGTTTGACTAATAATTTGTGATAAACATTACATTCTTTTGATGCTGCTGACCAGTCTTTGTATTTCTTACAGAAGGCTAAAAAGTTTTGTCACCTTTGGTTTTTCGGTTTGGAAAATGCTTTTCTTGTTTTTCATTAAAGCTTGCATTCACAAAAGAAAAAAACAATAATTTATGTTCAGTTTGGAAAGTTTTTTATTTATAGTAGTCTAAAAAAACAATTAGGTAACCGTAACTAAAATATTAGCAAGTTAGTTGTTCAAACAGTTTGAATAATAATTTTTTAAAATTTTTTAACCACAATTTATTCAACAAATTTTAATTTGATAACACTTTTTATAATTGAAAGTATAAGACTTACCATTTAGTAACTAATGGTTACCAACTAAAACCAACTTTCCAGTTTCAAGTTTTTTCATTTTTAAGTTTTAAGAAACATGAGCACATTTAATGAAAAAATTTATTTTCTATATTAAGTTTTGTCAGAATCACCTAATATGTTTATTTTGCAAACATTTTTGTAAAAAATACCTAAATGGATTCATTTTGAACAATTAATGAATTCATTTTGCAACTTTTGAAATTTTTGAAAGTTAAAATTTGCATCACTAATTTTTTTAAAATTTCAATTAGTCCAAGATAAAATTTCTTATTTAACTTTTGTGTTAACAATTTTTATCAGTAGAAAATAATAGAATATACATATCAAATACTTGATCTTAAACCCAATTTATTATTCCTGTCTACTGCCTGCAGATGGTAGATAGGTAGGTGCAGATGGTAGGTAGGTAGATGGTAGATGGTAGATGGTTTTATTTGCAACTTGCTTTTTATGCATATATAGATTTAAAAAAATTTAATAGGTAAACCACCATATGTTCCCGAATTGGATGGAGAAACAGATGTTTCAAATTTTGATGTGGATGACTTAAATGAAGCAAAAACTAAGGTCTTTTTTTAAATAATTAAATTAAAAAAAAATTTGATAAACAATAAGTTTTTATTATTTTTCTTTTTAGGAATTTGCCCCTCCTCCATCTAATCAGGTGTTTACTGGACTTCATCTGCCATTTATTGGCTTTACTTATACTAAAGACAGGTTTGAATTCATTTGTTTACTTTTGAAAACAACTAATAGAATGGTTGTTTAATAAAAAAATTTGGTTTAGTGTGTTGTCAGATTCTGGAGATGGCGCCAGTATAGTGTCTGAGAATTCAATAAGACAAGATCCTGAAGGGGCAGCAGGTGTTTTGTTATTTCTTAAATTTTATAAACAATTTTTTTTTTTTTTACTTCTGATTTAATAGATTTAATAAAAATTTTCAATATTTGATGTCTATATTCATTTTTAATACAAGTGTTACTTATTGAACTATTTGATGTCTATATTCGTTTTTAATATAAGTGTTACTTATTGAACTATTTGATGTCTATATTCATTTTTAATATAAGTGTTACTTATTGAACTATTTGATGTCTATATTCATTTTGTGAATCCACAGACTACTCTTTTATGTGCTTTCGTTTAGCACCACTTCATTCTATCACCTTTCTCTTTGTTCTATATTGCTCTCCCTCATCTCAAGACTGCACTCTTCTTGATGTTATTTCTGATTATGTTGACCAAGTCCTCATTTTTATCCATCAGCCAATATTGTTGTTGTTGGTAACTTTGATGTTCATCACACTAAATGGCTTGGCTCTAGTGTCAGTGACTCTGCAGGCATTAAGGCCCACAACTTTTGTCTTTCTCAATCCCTAACTCAAATAGTCAACTTTCCAACTCGCTTTCCAGACAACTCGAATCATTTACCTTCTCTACTCGACTTATGTCTTGTTTCTGATCCTAGTCAGTGCTTAGTTTCTTCACACTCACCCTTAAGTGCTTCTGATCATGGTTTGGTCTCTCTGAAACTGTTATCTCATTCTTCTTTACCATCAGAATCCCCCTATCATCGTACATCTTACAACTACCTTAGAGCTGACTGGGACCCTTTTCGTGATTTTCTTCGTGATGGCCCCTGGGTAGAAATCTTTCGTCTTCATGTTGACAAATGTGCTTCTTACTTAACTTCGTGGATTCAGGCTGGCATAGAATCCTTTATTCCCTCTTGACGATTCCAGGTCAAGCATTACTCTTCTCCATGGTTTTCCTCACATTGTGCTGCTGGAATTGCCAATCGAAACCATTACTTCCATATCTATCAGCAAAACAATTCTCCAGAAAACAGACGTCTGTTTATTACTGCTAGGAACCAAAGCTTTTGTCTAATGCCAAAGCCCGCTATTCTCAGATCATGAAATCTCGTATTTCATCATAAAAATTAGGCTCTCGTGTCTTCTGGAGAATCTTTAATAGTATCAATAATAAGGGCAAGTCTGTAATTCCACCTCTTTTGTATGGTTCAGACTTCGTCACCTCACCTAAAGACAAAGCTGAATTGTTTGCCAAGAACTTTTCATCAATATCATCTCTTGATGCCACTAGTTGCATTCTACCTGATATAGCCGTCAAACAGGTTGATCCATTGCTTGACATTCGTATCACACCAGCTTCTGTATCTAAAGTGATTTCCAGATGCTGTTTTCCAGCCTGCTGGAAAGCAGCATCTGTTATCCGTATTTTTAAAAATTCTGGAGAGCGATCTGATTCATCTAACTACCGTCCCGTTAGTCTTCTTCCTATCATAAGCAAGGTTTTTGAATCTTTAATTAACAAACACTTAATCTCGAATCTCGAATCTCATAACCTACTTTCTGATCATCAATATGGATTTGGATCTTCTTGTTCTACGGCTGATTTGCTATCAGTAATAACCGATAGGTTTTATCGCGCATTAGATAAAGGTGGAGAGGTTAAGGCCATTGCTCTTGACATTTCTAAAGCGTTTGATAAAGTTTGGCATGCTGGTCTTCTCCATAAGCTTTCTTCTTACGGTGTATCTGGAAACATCTTTAAGATTATTGAATCCTTCCTTTCCAATTAAAGTATAAAAGTTGTCCTTGATGGACAGCACTCTTCTTTTTATTCTGTAACCTCAGGGGTTCCTCAAGGTTCAATTCTTGGCCCTATACTCTTTTTAATTTACATTAACGATCTTCCAGATATTCTCACATCTAAAGTGGCATTGTTCGCTGATGATACTACTATTTATTCTTGTCACGATAAGAAGCCAACTCCCTCTGATTGCTTGCAGGGGGCATCTGAGCTTGAAACGGATCTCACTTCTGCTACAGCATGGGGCTCAAAGTGGCTGGTGAACTTTAATTCAGATAAAACTCAATTTTTTTCGGCCAATCGTTATCGCAATTTAGATCAGTTTAGATCTTCCTATATTTATGAACGGTAATGTACTCAATGTGTCTCCTACCCTTCATCTTCTAGGATTAACTTTCACTTCTGATCTTTCTTGGAAACCTTATATCAAATCGGTTGCAAAATTAGCATTTGCTAAAGTTGCATCTCTTTATCGAGCTCGTCACTTTCTTACTCTGGATTCTATTCTCTATCTCTATAAATCTTAAATCCGTCTTTGTATGGAATACTGTTGCCATATCTGGGGTGGATCTTCTAATAATGCCCTTTCTCTTTTAGACAAGGTGCAAAAACGCATTTTAAACATAGTTGGATCTGCTCTTGCAGCCAACTTTCAATCTCTGTCACATCGTCGTAATGTTGCTTCTCTTTCTCTTTTCTACAAATACTATAAAGGGCACTGCTCGAAAGAGCTAGCGTCTCTTGTGCCATCTACTAAAATTCATTCTTGTGTTACTCGTCATTCAATTAAGTCTCATCTTTTTTCTGTTACTGTTCCTAAGTGCTCCAAAAACTCTTATTCGTCTAGTTTTTTTCCTCGAACATCAGTTCTTTGGAATTCGCTTCCTTCATCTTGCTTTCCTGATTCATATAATTTGCAATCTTTTAAGTCGTCTGTCAATCGTTATCTTGCTCTACAATCTTCATCTTTTCTCTTCCAGTAACTTCCAACACTAATTAGTGGTTGCTTGCAGCCTTGTTGGAAGCAAAGACAATTAAAAAAAAAATAAATATGAGTGTTACTTATTGAACTATTTGATGTCTATATTCATTTTTTAAAAGTTATTTTATATTGACGTTCTTCTCCAAAGCAAAAAAACATAGATTGAGTTTTTTTTTTTTTTTTTCCAGCAACTGCTTCAACCATTTTGGAAAGAAAAATAAAAAATCTTAATGAAGAGAATATGGAGCTAAATAAGAAACTTGGTAAAAATATGCAACCTATTATTGATTGATAAAAAAATATATTGTTTGGCCAATAAAATAGTATATTGATTTAGGTGTAATATTATTTAAAGTGATATTCCATCCAATCAGTGGGTGGAATATTATTTAAAGTGATATTCCATCCAATCAGTGTTTAGAATATTGTTTAAAGTGATATTCCATCCAATCAGTGGGTAGAATTTTATAGGTTTAAGGCAGTTTAGTTTATAGGCAATTTATTATTATTTAGAGACTTCTGCTGATTTTATAAGTTCTTTGTATAATATTGGTTTGAAAATCATGTTTTCCACTATGTATCGTCTAGTAGAGCTTGCAGCAAAGTAATGATAGTCTGACCTAATTGACTTTCACAAGCCTAAATGTCAAAATTGAGAATTCTTGCAAAATTTTTTAGAGAGGCCACCCAATTTTTTTATTGTTAATTGTCAAAATACAAGCAGAATTTCTGATTTATTATCAACTGCATTTTGACTTTGCACTCTCACAAGCAACTCTGTTAAATTTTTTCTAAATTTTATTGGATTTAGGGGGGACCCAACATGACATACTTTTGAAAAAAAAAAATTTTTAATATTATTAGGGACCCGGTAAGTGTTCAAGGGTCTTGTGCTCCCCCTAAATCCAATAAAATTTTGAAAAAATTTAACAGAGTTGCTTGTAAGAACCAATAGAAAGTTTTAAGAATATGAACAGATCTTTTTTAGAATATAAGGGGCGGCTGGGACACCCTAATATATATATAGTTTTTCTAGTTTTCATTTCA
>NC_061163.1:47715058-47775058 GCF_022113875.1 Hydra vulgaris
GGGTTCTGAGCCAGAACTCTAACCACTGCGCCACGGCTGCTCACGGCTGGTTGTATGAACTAATGATGGATTTTATATTTTGCATGCAGCTATAACTAACCTTGATCGAATTTCTATTAAATATCTTGCGTAGTTTGTGATTCACAGGGAAATGTAGGTCCACCAATGCTAATAAATGATTTCCTATTTTTGTTTCTACATTTTGACTGAATGCAGGGTTATACCATATAATATTTTGCTTGCAATTTTTATTTTTAGGTGATGTAACCTGGGGTTAGTGTGTAAGCTTACAGTTATAGCCAGCTTTTTTAAAAGCCTCTTCGTAAGATGTTGTAGCATGATTAAAAACAACTACATTTGATGACGTTGAAGATAATCTTTTTTCAACAGTGCGTTGGAGCCTTTTGATAACACTAGGCGGGTGGTTGGAATCACAGTGGACATAGATCAGTTCATCATGGGGTTTAGAGTAAGGTCGAAAAGAGTTGTTATTAAGATCGAGTGTCACATCAAGATAATTTATAATTTTCATATTGCATCGGATGGATATAAGAAAATCATTACTTTTAAATATTTTTATAAAGCGTTTCTTGATTTTTTCCATCTGCTGGCCATTGGTGTTCTTAAATATTGCTTGACCGTCGTCACTATGCAAGCCAACATTTTCTTTTTTTGTAATGTAACTAAATTTGAAATAATAAAAAAAATCCTACTAACTTGCAAACTTCAGCACCGTCATAAGCCCCCATGGTAACATCAAATTGACAGCCATTTTTCTTAACCCTCGCTTCCTCATTGTTAAAAAGTAAAGATTTCCTTGAATGTTTTATTAATTTTTTATGCTCAGTAGTTATTAAAATATGCTGTTTGGCAAAGTTTAGAGTTTAGAGTTTTTTCACTTATCCAAGGCTTTGTTTAGAGTTTTTTCACTTATCCAAGGCTTTGTTTAGAGTTTTTTCACTTATCCAAGGCTTTGTTTAGAGTTTTTTCACTTATCCAAGGCTTTGTTTAGAGTTTTTTCACTTATCCAAGGGTAAAAATCATTGTCAAAAATTAAAAATTTGTACCAATGTTTGTCTTCAATTTTTATAAACCAGCCGATGACAATCATGGTGTTTTGCCATTGGTTTAAAAAGAACTTAGTTTTTAGATCTTTGTTAATTTTAGATAAAATAGTTTTGCTAATTCTCCTTACATCATTCTTTGCTTGATTTAGATGTCAAACAGTAGGGTTGTTAACAAAGCTATCTTTATGGTCTTTCAATTTGATAAAACATACAAATGATCCGTTAATTTTGATTTTATTAATAATGTCATGGTTACGCAAAACATCTTTTCCTTCTTTATTTATTTTATCTTTTAGGTTTGCATCAGCTTTTTTGTAAGTGGTAGTAATAGCATTAGTTAAAAGGTTCTACTTCTGATCATTTATGTTTTGTCAGTTTTTTTAGACGTTTGTATGGTTTTTAAGTCTTTTTTCTTATTATCTTGAAAGGTGTTTTTGACTTTTCAAAATTTTATTGTTTTAATTAGATATATTACATCTTTTTCGAAAGAAGACATCTCTTTTATTTGAGGTGGACATTTAATCGAATTTATTCCGTAGTTTATGTAAATATTATTGTCTTTGGACATAATATTGCTGTTGATAAAAAAGAACGCTTTCCATCTCATCTTCTTCAAAAATGATTTGGTTTTCTCAATTAATTTTAATTTGTATTCTTTTTCTGATGGTATTGGTATGTTTTTGATCGAATATCTTAAAATGAATTAATTTTTTCCATTTTCTAGACAAACATGAGTAGAGTGCTCAACTGGTATGAGCAAATATATTGATTGATTATGTATTATATAAAATAATACAAAACTCATGTACAATAAACAGTGCTCGATATTATAATAATAGAGCGATATACATTTTTTTATTTAAATGAAGAAAAACAACATTTGTAATTAACAGCTGATGATTGCCGAAAGGCACAAAACTTAGTACTATTAAAGTGTAAAGAAGTACTATTAAAATGTTGTTTTTCTTCATTTAAATAAAAATATATTTATCGCTCTATTATTATAATATCGAGCACTGTTTTTTGTACAAGGGTTTTGTATTATTTTATATAATACATAACCAATCAATATATATATATATATATATATATATATATATATATATATATATATATATATATATATATATATATATATATATATATATATATATATATATATATATATATATATATATATATATATATATATGTATATATATGTATATATATATATATGTATATATATATATGTATATATATATATATGTATATATATATATGTATATATATATATATATATATATATATATATATATTTTAATATATATACAGTTTTTTTATTACATATATAAGTAATATTATTAATAGTTTGAAACTATTAAATTTGTAGCTTATTTGTAACTAAAAATTACCAAAATCTTTAGTTTTAGTTTAGTTTAATTGTTAGATAATGTTCTAAATTTAAAAATTAAGTTACTAAGCTCAAGTGATCATAATTTTTAGCTTTTTTATTAAATAAGTTACAAAGTTTAGATGGGAAATATATTAAGGTTTTAGCATGCAATAAATTCTACTCTGACTATGTAACATTCACATAAAAATTTTCTACTAAGTTCTTTTTCTTGCAACAAGAAGATATTAAAATAATTAAATAAAATTTATAATTAAGGAAGTTCAAAACACATTCAAATATCAAAGTTGAAGATTTTCCTTTTAATGTTATAGTGATGTCATTATTTTTTAAAATTTGTAAATTGAAATAAATGTCCACATTTTTAAATTTATTTAAAAACTATTCATTTATTGCAATGTTATCACAAATGGTGGAAACCTTTGAAGAGGCGAAAATAAAAATCTTTTTATATTACAATAATACAACCTCCATAATAATACAAACTTCATAATAATACAAACTTCATAATAAAACAACCTTCATAGTAATACAACATAAAAAATACATGAAAGATTCAATACAATTATACAATATCATCCAACATAAAAAAAAATTCAATCAAGTATGCCAAAAGGCACCTGATGATTTCACCATCAGCATAGTCAAGTTATTGTTAAATAAGTAAATAAAAAAAAAGTTTTGTTATGTATAATGTGTGTTAATAAAGTCTTTGTAAAAAATAAAGTGCAAACTCAATAAAATCTAAGAATAAAATACTAAGTTAATGAAGTCTATAAAAAAAATAAAGTCAACGAAATCTATGGAAAAATAATTTAAAATATTAATTAATTAATATTAAAAAATGAAAGAAATACAATGAATCATAGAAGCTGTTTTTTATATCTGCAACTTATTATAGTTCAAAATATGAAAGAAAATGTAACAATTTAGTCAAAATTTTTTTTTTTAGATTTGCTTAAGAGATCTGAATCTATTAAGTCAAGTGGTGTTTCAGCACATGATCTTTCTAAAAAAAATTCTGGTAATGGTTTATAAATAGTTATTTTTTACTGTTTTATTTTGAAATCATTTTAGCTTTTATTTATGTCTTGTTTGTTTTTATTTGTACCTTTTTAAGTTTATTAAATATTTTTAAAACAATTTTTTTCTTAAAAAATATTTGTTTGCTTAGAGTTAGAAGTAAGAATCGAAATTTTAGAAAAAGAAAATAAGGAGTTGAAATTGAACACCAGCAAAGTTTTAAAAGATGGTAAACCGGTTTGATATTTAAAGCAAAAATCCTTTTTTCTTATCTAGCATTTCTTTCATATTGAAATTAAAAATATTTTTAGATGGAAAAATACACGAACTTGAACGTGCAAAAAACCTATTAGTACAAGAAAAAGAGAACTTAATTAATGAGTTAAATAATGTAAAGGCAAAAATTATTGTTTTACAAAAAGACTATCAAGAGGCAGTTTTACAACGTAAACAAACCATGGAGGAGTTTAGTGATCTTAATGAAAAACTAGCAGATGTCAGATCTCAGAAAATAAAGTTGGCTAGACTTGTTCGTGAAAAAGAAGAAGAAATAGAAAATTCAATGAATAAGTTAGAACAAACTCGAAAAGAATGCAGAGCTGCAGAAAAGTCAAAACATGAATTGATAGCCCAAGTTGAAGAAATGAAAGTAGATTTACAAAAGGAAGAAAAACTTAGAATAAAAGCTGATCTTTATTGTCAGCAGCTGGAAGAGGAAATTGAGTCACTGCATCATAAAGTTGTGCCTAATTCCTCAAGGAGTGATTCAAGCCAAGAAATAAACAGGTAAATTTAATTAAATTGATTTTATTTACAGATAATTTGGATTTAGATTTGATTATATTATTAATAATTGTGTAGTATATATATATATATATATTTATATATATATATATATATATATATATATATATATATATATATGTATATATATATATATATATATGAGATATATATATGATATGATATGATATATATATATATATATATATATATATATATATATATATATATATATATATATATATATATATATATATATATATGATAAACAATATTGTCTAATGTTGGTATATATATATATATATATATATATATATATATATATATATATATATATATATATATTTATTTATATTTATATATTTATATTTATATATATATTTATATTTATATATATGTTTATATATATATGTTTTTATATATTGTATACTATTTATATGCACACACAGAAATATATTTGCGCACTTGTAAGAAATACCATTAATTATATCATTCTAAAATAGTCATCTGTGCAAGCTTTAGTAAATACATTGAGTGTGTGTTTGGCAAGGTGAAGCTTTTTTTTCAAGAATCAAACTCAGTTTTTAGTTTTGGAAGTAGTGATAAAGCTAAAGATCAGTTTTATAACTTTTTCTAAATCTACATTGTTCAAATGATCAGTATTCAAAGTGAAAATGTTGCCAGCGATCTTTGCTGGCAAAATTTTCACTTTTAACAACCCAATATCTTTTTTATAGATGACTCCATATTGACTTTTTTGTATAGCATTTCTAACGTCATAAAAAAGTTGTAACATTCTTATTAGGTTACCCTAATAGGATAGAGTTGTAACATTCTTATTAGGTTACTCTAATAGGATAGAGTTGTAACATTCTTATTAGGTTACACTAATAGGATAGAGTTGTAACATTCTTATTAGGTTACTCTAATAGGATAGAGTTGTAACATTCTTATTAGGTTACTCTAATAGGATAGAATTGTAACATTCTTATTAGGTTACTCTAATAGGATAGAGTTGTAACATTCTTATTAGGTTACTCTAATAGGATAGAGTTGTAACATTCTTATTAGGTTACTCTAATAGGCCAAAAGATGCCAAAAATTATTGAAAGATTAAAGCAAGATCAGTTTAAAATTTGTTGACTCTTGTCAACAAATCACAAAAGTATATTTTTATACTGTATTCAAAGTTACTTATACCTGCAAATCCATTTTGTGCCCATGTAAATTACTTCCATAGTGAGTTTTTATTCATGACTAAAAAACATAAAAACACTGCGAAATTTTTTTTGCAATATCATTTAACACCATGGTGACATAAGTTTAATGTCATTTAATTTATTTTAAGTTAGAGCTTTATAATTGCATTTTTTTTTAAAGTTTTTGGTTTTTGTTTTAGTTTTGAAGTTTATGAAGTATTTTTTTTATCTATTAATGATAAGTGTAGCTTCTTAGTTATGATAATTTTCTACAAAATTTATGAGTAATGATCTATTTAGTTATTCTGGTATGTAAAACTATGAATTTTGATTTGATTGACTGGTAGACCAGAAAGTTAGAAATTTTCATGAAATTTGGATTTGATAAAATTGAAAATTCTGTGTTCAACTTAACATTTCCATAGCGTAAAAACCAGAGCATTTCATAATATATAAACTATATATTTCATAATATATAAACTACTGTAAAGATACATAAACATTTAAAAAAAGGTTGTGATGTGCTTGAATATCAATATTTATGAGGAAGGAAAGAGGTGTGGACTTCTAGTTAAATGCTCTTCCGTTTCTAGTTAAGTGCTCTATGACCATAAGATAAGACCATAATGACTTCTGGGAGCACCTAAATAACCTTTTAAAAAAAAAAGATTTCAGTCTTCTTGTTCTACTGCTCATTTGTTTATAACCAATAAGTTTTATTATGAATTAGATAGATAGATGTGGAGAGGTTAAGGCTATCGCTCTTGACATTTCTAAGACCTTTGATAAAGTTTGGCATGCTGGTCTTCTCCATAAGCTTATGGTTTATCAGGTAACATCTTTAAGATTTTTAAATCCTTACTTACCAATCGCAATGTAAAAGTTGTCCTTAATGGACAGCACTTCTTTATATCCAGTAACTTCAGGGGTTCCTCAAGATTCTATCCTTGACCTTAATTAGCGACCGGGGTTGATATTTGACCGGGGCTGGGTTTAATAAAATATAGCTAGGGCTGGGTTTATGACTGGGGCTGCTTTTTTTTGTTCAAATTTCATGTTATATTTTGTATATATATGCATATATAAACATTATTATGATCAACATGATCATTATAATCATCATAACCATCATCATCATCATCATCATTATGATTGTGATCATCATCTGGTTATCTTCTCTTTTGGCAAATACTACACCATATACATACTTAAGTTTACATAAATATGAAAGGATATTGTATGCCAGCATCTAAATAAATAGCAAACACGTATGTTTATATCCATAATATGTATGCATAAAGAACAAATCTCTCTTAAGAATAAACGTCCTTTTATTATTCCAAGAAGCCAATGTTATAAAATCCTGTCTGATGTTAAGTTCTGTTATTCTCATCTTATTTCTTTAACAGATGTTAAATTCTAGAGACTTTTGGTTAGTCAACAATGTCATTAACTAAAGTAAGTCTAACATTTATTATCCAATTCATGGGTTTGATCTTTTTACTTCTCCTCAGAATAAAGCAGAGTTTTTTGCAAAGAAATCTAATTTGACTCTTGAATCTAATGCCCATACTCTTCCTGCCAGTTAAACAGATTAACCCATTGTTAAACATCCTAATCACTCTGGCTTCCAATGCTTAAGTTTATTCTCAATTAAACACTTCTACATTTTGATCTCCAAAATATTTCATAGTCTTAAAAAAGTATTCTCTAGAACTTTCTTTAACTTTTGCTAAACTTTTAAAAATGCTAAATAAGTTGTTCCAATTCTTTCAAAACTCTAGAAAACACTTTGACCTCTGCATTAGTCTATATTAGTCTTCATTCTGTTATTATTTACTTTATATAAAGGATTTATTTATTTTTTTTAGATTGTTAAATTGTTTCTTTCTAACTGCAGTATTAAAGTTATTCTTAAAGGCCTACACTCCTCTTTATTTCAAGTGACTTTAAGGTTAATACAAGGTTCTAAATTTGCTTCTGTATTGTTTCTTATCTGCAATATTAATCTTCATTTTACATCTAAAGTGGCACTATTTGCTGATGACTCAACTTTATACTTTTGTCTTGATAAAAAATCTTCACTTTTTAATTGCTAAGAGCAAGCAGCCGAATTTAATCTGATCTCTCTTCTGTTACAGCCTATGGTTTGCATGGGCTTAAGGATTTATATTCTGGACTTAAAATCAATTTTTGTTGGACAACAAAACTCGTTTATTTACTGCAAAAAAATATTGTAATAATGTTGACATTCCTATAATGATGAACAACAACCCTCTTACTCTCAGACAAAGTCTAAAAGCGCATTGTAAATGTAATTAGATCTGCTTTATCTGCAAAGCTTGAGCCACTCTCCCATTGTTGTAAGGTTGCATTTCTTTCTCTTTTTCTACAAATACCATCATGGTCAATGCTCAAATGAGCTATCATCTCTATTACGATAAACCAAAACTCATTCTTGCTTGACTTCTTATCTGTCCATTAATGTTATAAAAATTTTTATTAATTCAGTTTTTTTCCTTGCACAACAAAAAAGCCCTATAACTCTTAGCCATCTTCAAGTTTTTCTTTTACATACAACCTACAACTTTTAAATCTTCAGTTAACCATTTTCTAGTATTTTTACTTATTCTCTATTTTAAAATAACTCATAACTTAATTGTGGTTGCTTGTAATCTTGTTGGAAGTAAATTAGAGTTTTTTTTTTTTTTTTTTTTTTTTTTTTTTTAACATCTTCACTTCCAACAAGGCTGCAAGCAACCACTATAAGAGTTGGAAGTTACTGGAAGAGAAAAGACTAAATCTGTAGAGCAAGATAACGATTGACTGATGACTTAAAAGATTGCAAATTATATGAATCAGGAAAGCAAGATGAAGGAAGCGAATTCCAAAGAACTGATGTTCGAGGAAAAAAACTAGAAGAATAAGAGTTTTTGAAGCACTTAGGAACAGTCACAGAAAAAGGATGAGACTTAATTGAATGGCGAGTAACACGAGAATGAATTTTAGTAGATGGCACAAGGGACGCTAGCTCTTTAGAGCAGTGCCCATTATAGTATTTGTAGAAAAGAGAAAGAGAAGCAACATTACAACGATGTGACAAAGGTTGGAGATTGGCTGCCAGAGCAGGTCCAACTATGTTTACAATTCGTTTTTGCACCTTGTCTAAAAGAGAAAGAGCATCATTAGAAGATCCGCCCCAGATGTGGCAACAGTATTCCATACAGGGACGGATTTGAGATTTATAGAGATAGAGAATAGAATCTGGAGTAAGAAAGTGTCGAGCTCGATAAAGAGATGCAACCTTAGCAGATGCTAATTTTGCAATGGATTTGATATACGGTTTAAAAGAAAGATCAGAAGTAAGAGTTAATCCTAGAAGATGAATGGTAGATGACTCATCTAGTACATTACCATTCATAAATATAGGAAGATCTAAATTATTACGATAACGATTGGCCGAATAAAATTGAGTTTTATCTGAATTAAAGTTCACCAGCCACTGTGAGCCCCATGCTGTAGCAGAAGTGAGATCCTTTTCAAGCTCAGATACCCCCTCCAAGCAATCAGAGAGTGTAGGCTTCTTATCATGACAAGAGTAAATGGTAGTGTCGTCAGCGAATAATGCCACCTTAGATGTGAGAATATCTGGAAGATCGTTAATGTAAATTAAAAAGAGTATAGGGCCAAGGATTGAACCTTGAGGAACCCCTGAAGTTACAGGATGTGAAGAAGAGTGTTGTCCATCGAGGACAACTTTTATACTACGATTGGAAAGAAAGGACTCAATAATCTTAAAGACGTTACCAGCTACACCATAAGAAGAAAGCTTATGGAGAAGACCAGCATGCCAAACTTTATCAAAAGCTTTAGAAATGTCAAGTGCGATAGCCTTAACCTCTCCACCTCTATCTAATGCACGGTAAAACCTATCGGTTATTACTGTTAGTACATCAGCTGTAGAACGAGAAGACCGAAATCCATATTGATGATCAGAAAGTAAGTTATTTGATTCAAGATGAGAGATTAAGTGTTTGTTGATTAAAGATTCAAAAACCTTGCTTATGACAGGAAGAAGACTAATGGGACGGTAGTTAGATGAATCAGATCGCTCTCCGGAATTTTTGAAAATAGGGATAACAGATGCTGCTTTCCAGCATGATGGAAAACAAGACTCTGATAAGCACTTGTTAAATAGTTTAGAAAGTATGGATGAAAGCTCCGGAGAACACCTCTGCAAAACTACAACAGGAATGTTGTCAGGACCACAAGCTGTTGAAGAGTCTAAGCAGGAAATTACTTTAGATACAGAAGCTGAAGTGATGCGAATGTCAAGCAAGGGATCAACCTGTTTGACGGCTATGTCAGGTAAAACGCAACTAGTGGAATCAAGAGATGATATTGATGAAAAGTTCTTAGCAAACAATTCAGCTTTGTCTTTAGGTGAGGTGACAAAGTCTGAACCATACAAGAGAGAAGGAATAACAGATTTGCCCTTATTATTGATACTGTTAAAGATTCTCCAGAAGTCTCGAGAGCCTAATTTTTGTGATGAGATACGAGATTTAATGACCTGGGAATAGCGAGCTTTGGCGTCAGACAAAACCTTTTTACAATGGTTCCTAGCAGTAAAAAACAGACGTCTGTTTTCTGGAGAATTGTTTTGCTGATAGATATGGAAGTAACGGTTTCGATTAGAAATTGCTGCAGCGCAATGTGAGGAAAACCAAGGAGAAGAGTGAGGCTTGACCTGGAATCGTCGAGAGGGAATAAAAGATTCCATGCCAGCCTGAATCCACGAAGTTATGTAAGAAGCACATTTGTCAGCAGGAAGACGAAAGATTTCTACCCAAGGGCCATCACGAAGAAAATCACGGAAAGAGTCCCAGTCAGCTTTAAGGTAGTTGAATGTGGTACGATGATAGGGGGATTCTGATGAAGTAGAAGAATTTGATAATAGTTTTAGAGAGATCAAACCGTGATCAGAAGTACCTAAGGGTAAATGTGGAGAAATTGAGCACTGACTAGGATCCAAAACAAGACATAAGTCGAGTAGAGAAGGTAAATGATTAGGGTTGTCTGGAAAACGAGTTGGAAAGTTGACTATTTGAGTTAGAGATTGAGAAAGGCAAAAGTTGAGGGCCTTAACGCCAGCAGAGTCACTGACACTAGAGCCAAGCCAATCGGTGTGATGGGCATTAAAGTCACCAACAACGACGATATTGGCCGATGGATAAAGAGAGAGGGCTTGGTCAATTTGATCAGAAATAACATCAAGAATAGTGCAATCTTGGGATGAAGGAGAGCGATATAGAACAAAGAGAAAGGCGATAGAGTGAAGTTGTGCTAAACGAAAGCACATAAATGAATAGTCTGTAGATTCATACCTAGTTTCACGACAAATGGGTGAGTTCTTACGAATGTAGATGCCCAGGCCAAGCATGTGATTATTGGAGTCTTTACGAATTAAAGGAAGATAACCATCAACACTAAGATCACAAGATGGGACAGCCGAACTCAAATTAGTCTCACAAAGAGCAAGTAGGTCTGGTGAACTTTGCAAGAGATAAGACTCAACAGAAGAAAAGTTACTTCGAAGACCACGAATATTAGTAAATGATAGGTTTAGAGAACTTGGTGATGACGATGGTTTTTTGTGTTTTTTAGTTTTAGGTACTTTAGTCATTTTAAATTTATAAAGAACTTGACTCAAGTATAGATAGTACTCAGTACACTATTTAACAACTAAGCAATAGCCTCATTACTATTAATAAACCCTAAGCCGTAACAAAGGGCTCCAAATGTGGCCTCTGCAATGCACACCAAAAGTACAAACAGGGACACCATCCATGCGCAACATGGCACTGTTAGTACTCTGATATTTTTCAGCTGTTGATGGAATCAGCCTCTCTGAGAGCTACCACAGAGTTCGGGAAACCTGACTACCAGCCGGCCTCAGAACCATAAAACTGAGTTTTAGAGCTGTACCCTTATTAGGAGATAATAGAATGAGTTGCCCAGTCATAAAAATAGAGACACAAGCAATACCCACGCATTGAGTCAAGAAGATCCAGCGTTCAACATCCTAAACTGGAAACAATGTATTAAAAATACATCTGCGCCAGCCTAATAGATGAGGAAGGGGTGCGAGGCTGGTCAACAGATAGAATCTGTTTACCCCTTAAGTCTTTGCCTAGGAGGCCTTCTACAAGACAGCAGCTGGATGCATGTAACATCTGCCCAAGATGAGTATTTTTATCGAGACACCATCTCTAGCCTTTACTCAACCAAGAGCCCCAAGGCAGGGGGTGTTTTAATTTGGAGTTAACTTCTCCTAGCCTTTGCCTAAAAAAGCGTATCCTACAAGGCAGCAGGACATGGAGCAGGTTGTACTGGGTTACATGTTACCAGTAGCAGGAAAACCTGACCTGACCTTAAGTTTGAAAATATATATATATAAGTATATGCCAGTAGTTAATAAATAGTAAATGTAAGCATAATATTATAATATATATATAGTATTGTACATTTTTTCTAGCCAAGGCTATCAACCTCTGCTGAATCTTATAGTTTTGCTGGGGATGAATTTGAAAAAAGTCTCATTTTTAGCTGGGGACAGGGCCAGGGTCCTGGTCACTTACTATTTGGCCTTATACTTTTTTTAATTTACATTAATGATCTCCCAGAAATTCTCACATCTAAGGTAGCATTGTTTGTTGATGATACTACCATTTATTCTTGTGTTGATAAGAAGCCATCTCTGATTGCTTGGAGGGGCATTTGAGCTTGAAAAGGATTTCACTTTTGCTACAACATGGGCCTTTCTGTTGCTGGTGAACTTTAACACAGATAAAACTTTTTTTGAGCTAATTGTTATCACAATAATCTAGATTTCCCTATATTTATGAATAGCAATGTACTTGAAGTACATTGTGTAATATAAAGTAATTATGGTGTAATTAATTATGAGATAATGTAATTTTTTGTTTCATCATTTATTTGAATAAATATAGATTAAAATCCGAACTTGAAAAAGTAAAAAAAGAAAATGAAGAGGTTTTGACCAAAGAACGTAAGCAGCTATCTATTGAGTTAAAGGTACAAGAAAATTTTTTTAATCAGCATGAAAATATTTTCTATGCTGAATAAATTCAATTTAAAAAAGTAGCTAAAACTTTTAAAAATAAGAAAAAGTTTTGAAATATTTTTCTTATTATCTTTTTATTATTATAGGTTCTTGAAGAAAAGTATAATGATATGGTAAAAAACAATGCAACACATGAAGAGGAGGTAATTTATTTTTTCTTAATAAAGACGTATTTAATATAAAGTTGAAAAATCTAACCATATGAGCCTGCCTGAGAAACTTGCAGAGTATTTGCAATGGGTGTTGAAAAAAATAAAAGATAAGGATCTGAGGAGAGCAGTTACACAGCAACACTTTTTTGAGGACACTAAGATAACACTTAATATCACAGTAATACTTAATAACACAATAACACTTAATAACAGTAACACTCGGAAAAATTTTTTTAACTTGAAAAAATTTGTTTTTTTAAATTTGAAAAAATAATTAAAATGGTTTTTGTTGCACATATCAATCATTCATTTTGTTGCACATATCATATCATTTTTTAATTTGCAGAACACAATCTTTGGAAAATATTAACAACTATATGAAAAGCAATAAACAAAAAAAAAATTTTTGTAATAGTGAAATTGAAGATTGTATGTTTATAGTCTTGTAAAATTAAAGAGTTTATGTTTATAGTCTTGTAATAGTGAAATTGAAGATTGTATGTGTGTATTATATGATTTTGTGTCTAAAATGTGTCTCGAAGGTTTTGTGTCTCAAAGGTTGTCATTTACTCTGGAGTTATAAAATAAATTGAAAGATGATCAAATGTCAAAATTCTTTAAAGAATTAAGACAGAAAAAAATTTGGTTCAAACCAAAGCTTTAAGCCCTTTAGTGCAAAATAATTTGTTGAGTCAGCCAAATACTTGGTTCACTGTTATATATTCTACTTGATACTTAGCCTTGAAGTTGTTTGATGTTAGGACGTCAAACAACTAATCTACTATAGCATATATAGATCAGCAATTGCTCAATATTTTTGCTTACATTATTCAATCCAGCTTTCTCAGAAAAAGAAAAAAACAAAGAGTAATTAAAAAAAAAATTACAGAAAATTATTTAACTGTTTTGAACTATAAGTAACCAGGTAGTATTGCTATTATAAATTTTTACCTTTAGTTATAATAATTATTAGTTTAATTAAAATAATTAAATTTATTATATATAATATAGTTGTTATACATAATATTAAAAATAATAAATATTGAAAAAAGTTATACTCAGTATGCAATACTTAAAAAATATACATTAAACTAAAAATGTTCTACAGTATTAACTGCACAATCATCCATCAGTTTTTTTTTAAAGTAAGGGGGGGGGATATCTAAATATGCTCGAATCACAATAACACATTAATCTAACTTATCCAACATTTAATTTGGTGGAGCACCTTTTTAATTCTCAATTATTTCTCAATTAATTACAAATGTTTTACGGATTATTTTCTTTTTAAGATTGAAAACTTTAGATTGAAAAACGAGAATTATTTGCTGACATTTAATGCTACATATACATGTCTGGTTTTTGATGTTGATTGTGTAATATTACTACGCATTACTAATTAGACTACAAATTACTAATAAGATTTAATTTTTTTTTTTAAGATAAAATTGCTCAAGGAAAAGTTACAAAAAAAAAGGAAGGAAAGGTTTGTTTATACTTTTAGAACATTTTTTTTGTTTTTAGTGCACGTTTGTTTATTTTTAACACTTGCATTGAATCTTTTACAACACTCAATCAAATTGTTTTGATTTGACAATTTGAATTGCATGCTCTAAATCGATTCAACAAATAAAATTGCATGCTGTAATTTATTTCAACAAATCAAATTGTATGCTGTAAATCAATTTAACCAATTAAAATATTTCTGAGCAAGATTTGGTCCTAAAATGCAAAACTACCATAAAATCATTTGGCAATGCAGAAGAGTTTTGTGGCAAAGAAGTTGTTCAGGAAAATTTTTCATAAAAATTATTGGGTAAAAAAGAACTGTAAAGTTACAATAAAACTGAAGTTAAATTTCAAAATAAGAAACTTTTTAAGGGTTTTTAATGAAAAAAGTATCCAGTTGGCACAATGCATGCTTTAGAAGTCTAAAAAGTGTATTAGTATGCTGTAATACATGTTTTAGGCATCTTAAACCTGTCTGGTTCCCACTGGTTAAAAACTAAATTTAAAATGATTTAACTGAAAAAATTCTCTCCAAAACTAATGGTTTTGCAAGTCATACGTCAATGTGGGTTTAAATCAGAAGGTTTTGATAAATATGAAAAAGAATTGAAGAAAAGCATTGGTATTGAAAAGTATCAATTCTGTAACAACACACAATCTTACAAATTGTCTGGAACTTTGTCCAATTGAGAAATAATGGGCAATTATTAAAGCTAAATTATGTAAGAAGTTTAGGGAAGCAAAATTAAATACTGACTTTGCGAACAAGTATGATAAAGCTACCACAGAGTGGCTTGTAAAACTAGACTATGGATCTCAGCTTGTGTTTTATGGCTTTTATTAAAAGTTAAACCAAAAAATTTTATTGGTGAAAATTTTTTCCTTCATTAGATTTTTGTTTTTGACTTCATAGATTTTTTTTTAATGCAAAAAACTTTTTAGTTCAATTTAATCTAAATTAATCCAAGAAATAAGATTTCAATTTTGTTTGTATTACCTCAAACCAAAATAATTTTGTGTAATATTATGTGAGGGTGTGTAATATTATGCCAGGGTGTGTAATATTATGTCAAAGTGTGTAATATTATGCCAGGTTGTGTAATATTATGCTGGAGATAAAAAATTTTATTAAAAACTTTTGATTTATTTTTTTAGTTATAATTGTTCTATATTATTTTAATTCAGTTTATGTTATGTCGTCGTAATGTTGCTTCTCTTTCTCTTTTTTACAAATACTATAATGGGCACTGTTCGAAAGAGCTAGCGTCTCTTGTGCCATCTACTAAAATTCATTCCCGTGTTACTCGTCATTCAATTAAGTCTCATCCTTTTTCTGTTACTGTTCCTAAGTGTTCCAAAAACTCTTATTCGTCTAGTTTTTTTCCTCGAACATCAATTCTTTGGAATTCGCTTCCTTCATCTTGCTTTCCTGATTCATATAATTTGCAATCTTTTAAGTCGTCTGTCAATCGTTATCTTGCTCTACAATCTTCATCTTTTTTCTTCCAGTAACTTCCAACACTAATTAGTGGTTGCTTGCAGCCTTGTTGGAAGCGAAGATAATAAAAAAAAAAATGTATCCTTTTTTTTTTTTCACCCTGTTTTTCAAAATTATTTTTTTGTTGTTTTTATATGTCATAGTTTTGCATTTTGCGTTTTAGTGAAAGTGTTCAGCAAGAAGCTTTGATTGATTACAAGAATGCATCTCTTCGTAATAGTAATGTATTAAAAAATGAAAATGATCGGTTGTCTGCTCAAGTTAAAGAGGTTTTTTAATTTATCAGTTTATGTGTTCATTTGTTTAATCTGTCCTTTTTTAAAGTTTATATTTATTGTTTTGATAAATGGTTTTGTTTTTAATGTAATATATTTTTGTTTGAAATGTAGTTATTTATATTATATTATATTTGATTGTTATTTTTAGTTAACATCTCAACTTGAACAAATTTCAATGAACCATAAAAATTTAGAGGCAGAGCTTCGATTATCGTCTGAAAAGCATATGGACATTGCTCAATGGGAAGAACAAGTTGCAGAAATAGTTCAATGGTATACTTAATTAAAAAAAAATTTTAAATAATAAACTCAATCTGAAAAAAAAAAAATCTTGAAATTGAAGATCTAAATTTGTTAAAATACTTAAATATAAAAAAAGTATTCATTACTTTTTAAGTTTGCATAGGTAAACATAAACATGCATAGGCATTAGTTAATTATGTTAGCATTAGATATTTTATCTTTTTTTTTTATAATTTTGGTTTTAAAAGTTAGTTTTAGTTTTATTTATACTGATTATTTGAGTTTGTATTGACGAATTATTGCAAATTATTCTTAAATTGCAAAGCTGATTACATTTTTACAGTTTGTTTGAAAGAAAGCTTATGACTTTATCACAATAAAAATGTTTATAAAAAGTTTTTTTGCTCTTGATTAAGATTATTTTAACAATCCTATTATGTTGTATTAAATTTATTAGGGTGAGCGATGAAAAAGATGCACGTGGTTACTTACAAGCATTGGCATCAAGAATGACGGATGAACTTGAAAGCTTAAAAAACTCAACAGGAGGTGGAGTAAGTATTTTCAGTTGTTTTTATCGATGTTCATTTTAAGATGAATCATTTTTTACTTTATTTTTTTTTTTATATATAGAATAAGAATTGGCAAGCAAGGCGTTCACAAAAGTTAGATAAACAGGAACTTTTGTCGTTGCAAGCAAGTTTAAATTTAGAGGTGCAAGCTAAACAACAACTGAATGATGAATTAATAAAAATTAAGAATTTGTATAGTCAAACAGAAAGGTTTGTTTATTAATTTAGTGACAAAAATTTTTCTGTCACTTTGTATTAATTGTTTTTTAATTTTATATCAGGCGCAACGAGGAGCTAGAAAATCAACTCAAAACTCTTCAAAAAGAATTAGATCATCTTCATCAAGAATCAAACACAAATAAACTTGGAGGTAAAACTACAAACATTTTTTATTACAGTGTTTATGCTGTGGTTTATAACAGCCATAGATTTTCTAATTTGAAAATTTTTAAAAATAAAATAGATAAGAAATTTTAAAAATAAAAAGTTTAAAGGGTTTAAAATTTTAAAAATAAAAAGTTTAAAGGGTTTTACCAAGTAAGTGTCATAAGTAGTAAATAAGTAAATAAGTATCATAGTGTCTGCTGACACTTTCTTGGGTAAAAACAAATTTATCCAAATAACATAGTTTTATATATTTTAAAACTGTTTAAAATTTAATTAAATATACAAAGAAAAATAATATTAATTTACTAATATTTTGTAATAATATAATATAAAATTTGGAAATTCTGATATTATAATGTCTAATGCAAAATAGTTTAAGGTAATCAAAGCTTTTCTACAATTACTTTCACCGGATGATACTGATTCACCCAATGATACAGATTCAACTTGATATTCAACAGAGTAGAATTTTTAATTTGCACCAGTTCACTTATTACATTTGTGGCATGTTTGAGCAAATGCAGGACAATCTTGCACAATTTTTGTTGATTTGTATTATTATTTGATTTTTTTTTTCCAATTTTGTTGATTTGATTTAACCCAATTGGTTATAAATCTTTTTTACTATATCTTCATTATTTGAGAATTATCCCCAATTTTGTGTCCGTCTAATTAACACATTTCTTTGTCTTGGCATTCTGCATCTTTTTACCAAATTCAATATATTTTCCATGTTTCATTTATTTCATTTCTGTACCTGCAATTTCTTCAGTTCTGTAAATCACCTTTGTTAGACCTAAATCTGTTCAATTTTCATAGTAGATTATTTCAGACTTTTTCAGGTTTGATCCTGTCAATTATTTTGTATAAAAAAAAACATTTTATAATACAAGTTGGATATTTTTAAATTCACATATTTAAGTCAGATTTCTCAAATTAGTCACAAAGAAGAAGAACACAAAGAAGTTCTTAGGAAATCAAGATGAATTCAAGGATTCCTCAGAAGCTTGAATTCCTGAGAAAATCTTTCTTTGTTTTAAAAATTAGTTTTCCTTTCAGTAGACACTTTAAATGCTTCAAACAGTTCTTTAACATTAATATAAAATAAAAATGATATAATATTATATAATATTATATCATCTTTATTTTATTTCAAGTTTAGCTGTTGAATATTTGTATCCTTTTTTTCACTCACAAAGAAAAAGAATGGCAAGTATTTTTCTTCCACAATTTTTTTTTCATTGCTGCATTCAGAACTGCATAGTTTTCATTTTTTCTGTATAACAGCAATACTGGATTCAAAAAAGTCCATTTTGCTCAACTTTGACTCAAAGTTTCCATTTTTTTTGAATTAAAAACGAATTTAGATTAAAATTATGTTTCTTTATAAAATGTTTTCAATTTTTTTAAACTTAATTTCATTTATATGTTTGCTGAAAATTTTAAATAATAAAACATTTAAAATAACTTTTGTTATTTTGAATGTTTTTAAACTTTTGTTATAATTGTTTTGAACTTACAACTGAATAACATTACACTATTAGTTTTGAACTTACAACTGAATAACATTACACTATTAGTTTTGAACTTACAACTGAATAACATTACACTATTAGTTTTGAACTTACAACTGAATAACATTACACTATTAGTTTTGAACTTACAACTGAATAACATTACACTATTAGTTTTGAACTTACAACTGAATAACATTACACTATTAGTTTTGAACTTACAACTGAATAACATTACACTATTAGTTTTGAACTTACAACTGAATAACATTACACTATTAGTTTTGAACTTACAACTGAATAACATTACACTATTAGTTTTGAACTTACAACTGAATAACATTACACTATTAGTTTTGAACTTACAACTGAATAACATTACACTATTAGTTTTGAACTTACAACTGAATAACATTACACTATTAGTTTTGAACTTACAACTGAATAACATTACACTATTAACTTAATAAACAAATTTTATTTATTTTTTATTTTTATTGTTGTTGTTAATTTTATTATTACATTAAATTTGTACTATTGCATTAAAACTTTCTTAATCAAATAATGTTTACCTAACTTTGAATTAATAAGCCTCATATTTAATTAGACATCATTCTTTTATTGTTTTCCTCAGAAGGATGGATGACAAATAATTTTTAGAAAATGTAGAATTATAAATGAGATAAAAATATAGGTTACAAAATCAACAAGTTTATATTTTGGTTAACTGAGTAAAAATATTTTGTCACAGTAACATTCAAAATGTTGCCCTTTAGATTTGCCACCCCAGAAAAATGTCCACTCCTAGAGTAGTTTTCTGTTTGAGCTTGGGATCTTTAATACCCCAAAAAGTCCACCCACCCCGAATGTAATACACCCAAAAAGTCCACCCACCCTGAATGTGAGACACCCAAAAAGTCCACCCACCCAGAATGTGATAATAATGAGGTATAAAAATTTGTATTAATATTATTTTAAATTTTTTCAAATATATTCTGAATATAGTTGTTGCAGCAAGGGAATTAACAAATATTAGAATTATTAATATAAAGTAAACACCTATCAAATTAAATAATAATAAAAATAGTTATAATGATAATAATAATAATAATAATAATAATAATAATAATAATAATAATAATACAAGTAGTAATATTAGTAGTAATATTATATATAAAAAGTATGTATTATACTATTATAATAATAATATAACAATGATAATTATAACAATAATAACAACAGTAAGAATAATAATATTTATTATAATAAAAATAAAGTAAGAATAACCATAGCGATGAAGAGACTACTAATGAAAATATTTCCGTTTAAAAGTAATTACATTCAGATTGAGAATAGTATAGCATCACTACAACAACAACACTAGACAACCATGCTAGAGATGATTTTGAGACTTAGTATTAGTTGAAACTTTGATGTTTATGGTTTCTTAAATTGATTTTCAAGTATTTTTTTACATTATTGAGGTTGTTATTGAAAAAAGATGTATATACAATTTTTTAGAATGTCTTTTTGAAATAACTGAAATATTTTTTACAATTAATTTTATTTCTGTGCAACTTAAATTTAGTCAATAATAAATTTTTAGTATTGACATTTTTTAACCTAGTAAGGTTTATAGCAGAAATAGATTTAAAAACACCAGAAGTTATCCAGGGTTAGGTTCATTTATGTTATCATCTTTTATGTAAAATTCCCAGTTAATAAAAGAACAATTAGAAGTTTTAAAAAGCATATTTTTCTCATCGCCTTCAGAGTGGTGGTGGTGGTGGTGGGGCTTTTTGGGGTATTTAAATTCCCAAGGTCTAGTATCATTGTGATTTTTTTGACATAAACATACTTAAGTTTGGAGTTTGCACAACACCTGAAATCTGAAACATCAAAATATCTATGCCACTGTGTATAATGATGCAATGTAAATTTTTTTAACAATATGCAAACTTAAATAAACAAGTTTTGTCTTTAACATAAATATTTTATCAAAAATATTTCATGTAAAATCAAAAAGTTTCTCCCAAGTTCTTGAGACAAAGCCATACTCTCGTGATTAGGTTATTGTTGTTTATCATTTCTAGAAGTCTTAATATTCTGTTTACTCACTTGTTTCACAAGCGCAGAGTGATCGCCCTTGTCCTAACATAAGGCCTGATATACTGTTTCAAGGATATATTTTTTTTAGAGTGTGTGTAATAGTTAATGAAATTCAATAAAAAAAAATAAAAACAATAATGGAATAAATAGTTAGTTGTAAACATTTTTTTTTTTTTTTTACCAATTTTTTCTTAATAGTTAATAGTTTTAATGTTTTATTTTTATTTTAATAAAATGTGTTTTAAAAAATGGATATATATTAATTACAATTAATATAACTATAATTTAAATAAAAAAATAGTAAATTTTTGTTTTTAAATTTATTCAGGAAGTGGTTTCAGCTTCTCTTTTTTAAATTTGTTGGCTCCTGAAGTTCTTACTCTACCTGAGGATCTTCCAAAGGTACAAACATTTTTTATTGTAATTTAGAAAAGAAGATAAGTAATGAAAAAATAAAGCAAAAGACCAAAGTAATTATTTTGTGTTCATTATTGCTTTTTGTTATCATTATTCATGATAGATAATTATTTGTTTATTATTTTTGTTATTGGATTGTCATTAGTTTATTATTTTTGTTGTTGGATTGTCATTGGTTTATTATTTTTGTTGTTGAATTGTCATTAGTTTGTCATGTTAGATATCAGATTTTTATTAGTTTATCACATTTGATATTGGGTTGTTGGTTTATTGTTTTTATTTTATAATTAAAATATCTTAAAAACTATGCATCACAGAACAAAACATCCAATAAAAAAAAATTAGAAAATTAGAATGGTAGCACAATGCGTAACAGAAGGTTGCTGGATGAAGGTTGTTGGATGCCAGTTAGATGCACATATACTTTTTGTATAAAACTGTGTGGTTGCAAATAATATAATACATATAAAGGGCCTATTTAGCAATATTTAATGATTAAAAAATTTTAGATATTAAATATTATCAAAAATTTAAACAGATCAAAGAAGAAGAAGATCAGAAAAATATTGAAACCGTTGAAGTTGACACTGCAATTCAATCAGTTGCATCTATTAAAAGTATTGAAAAGAAGGAAGAAAAATCAGATGTAAGCTTGAAATTATTGCATAAATTAAGTTTAAAATTTTGTAAAATCTTTTGACAAAAATTTTCTTCTATGATCACTTTTCATTTTAGCACGATCATCAATTTCTAACAAAGACTTTTAATTCACCTACAAAGTGTCATGTTTGTATGTCAATCATGTTTGGATTTTCAAGACAAGGAAATTTATGTGGAGGTAACAGATGTTTACATAGTTAAATTATACCAAAAAAAGTTTTTATTTTTTTTTAAAGCAGGTAATCTGCGGTGCTTGAACTAGACTGAGCAATGAAAGCCCACAGAGAAATATGAAACATTTCTATAGAAAAAATATTTTATATAAAGGTGGATAAATAAATAAATACAAGTCAATAAAATTATTGGATAAATAAACCCAATCTGATAAGATATAAAAGTATATATAAAATTATAAAACAATAAAACCATACAAAGTTAATGCCATCATAGATATCTAGATAGAATATTGCTAACCAATTAAAAAAATAGATTTTGAATAAAGTATAGCAACAACAATGAGACCACTACAATTTTAAACGTCAAAAAGCTTAGCTGGGGGAGAAAAAATATACATATGTACAAAAAATGACAATCTAAAAGCTAACATTGTCACATATTTGCATAAATACATATATATATAGATATACATACATACACATACATACCAATGGTTGTCAAAGAAAGTATTAAATGTTCCAGTACGATAGAGTCAAGTATTACTAGAAACCAGCGTAAAAAATTTATTCCTGAACTATATCTAGCTAACCCAGCCATTCTTTATATTAACTATGAAGGATATAATATCTATACATAGGATTTATATTATCTTCTGGTTCTAAAAGCTAGCTCAGACATATTCCAGAAACAAACTTTTTTTTTCTGTGGAAACAGCAATTATGTATTAAACCATAGTTCTGTTGTGTAAATACACACAAACAAATAAATAAATAGGGAAGCATACATAAAAGGAGTATTGTATATAGAAATATAAAGGATGAGATAAAACAAAGACATTTAATTAGTTCAAAAAAAGTCTGTCAAAAAAGTTTTGAAATGTTTTATATATATATGTTGGTGTATAATAATATAGTTGGATGAAATTTTTTTTTAATGATTTTGTTAGCCTTAAAATTAAATTTTTATTATATTAAAAATTATTTAAAAAAAAAGACATTTAGCAAACTTAAACTTAAATGAAAATTGACTAACCTGATGCATCCTGATGTATCCTAATTCAACCTGTAACCTGATGTATCTGATTTGTTTTTTTATTTACCAACCTAATATATTTGTTTGTGGTTACTGTGCCCACAAAAAATTGAAAGCAAACTTTTTTAAAATAAAATCAAAAGTTATGTGTTTTTTAAAAATACACCATATGACTCTTATGTTCATTTATTTGATAGTAAATACTAATGTGATGTTATTTTTGTTTATTTAAAATAAAAACTGTTGGAAAAATTCATTTTAGCTTGCGGTTATAACTGTCACATGCATTGTATAAAAGAAGCTGTGAAGTCATGTCCAGTTCCTCAACATTTATGTATGCTGACTTTATATTTAGCTTTTACCTTTTTTCACAGTTTAATGTTGTATATATGTATATAAGTAAATATGTTATAGTAACAAACCAACCTCTTGGCATTGATCCAAACACGGGTGCAGGAACAGCTTATGAAGGTCTGGTCAAGGTAATTTTTTTTTTCTTTATTTACCATGTATTCATCAATCATTTTATTTTAAAAAAATTTTGACCCTTTTAATCCTCCTTTTTCTATTTTTGATTTTCCGTTTATATAATTTGCATAATTTATTGTTGGCTATAATTTTGACCATATATGTTAAAAGCAGTTACAATGAAAAAAATAATTTTAGATTCCAAAACCAGGAGGTATTAAAAGAGGCTGGATAAGAGCTTTTGCAGTTGTTTGTGATTTCAAAGTTCTCTTTTATGAAACTGTCAATGATAAAATACCTACTAATACAATCCTAGAAGTAATTGATATGAGGTTGGTTGTTTTTTTTAAGGTAAATAAAAAAGTAGAGAATATCCGCTTATTTTCGTTACTTATTTATCTTTATATATGTCCTCTTATATGGACATAAACAAACAGTAAAATACAAGTATTATTTTGTGTGAATATATATCAGGGCTGTGGAGTCGGAGTTGCGGAGTTGCAACATTTTTAGCAGAGTCGGAGTCGCTGAACAAAATTGCGACTCTGACTCCAATAGTAAAACTTCTCGATATTGCAAGTGCATGTACAAAACATTCAATTAACCTTATGTTCATACTAAACCTCAAAGAGTTTAGTATGAACATAAGGTTAATTGAACGTTTCATAAATTTGTCAAAAAAAAATTATTTTTTTTTATTGCGTAACATTTTTTAAAGAATTCAAAGAATTTTTCAAAAATTTTGCTTTGGAGTTGGAGTCGGAGTTGGAGTCAGAGTCGGAGTTGCACTCAAAAAATTTCAACAGCTAGAGTCGGAGTCGTTACTTTTTTTTTACGACTCCACACCCCTGGTGTATATATATATATATATATATATATATATATATATATATATATATATATATATATATTTGTGTGTATATATACATACATACATATATACATACATACATAAGAGTTGTGTAATGTATGTATATATGTATGTATGTATGCATGTAAATTTATTTGATATTTTTATGAGTTTTAAAGATTTTAATCATTAAGTATTAAATGTTTGTAATTTTTAAAAAGTTAAACAGATAAAAAGTTAAAAATAAATTTAAAATTACTATAAATTGTTTAGGTAATAGATTACCTTTCACTAATCCTTCAATGTATTACCTTGCTAGATATTCAATCTTTTTTTTTTTATGCAGCTTTTGCACATGATATTTAAGCTTGGGTTTGAGGATGAGGGGTTGAAGAAGTATAAAAAAACATAATGATTATTTTTTAGTTTAAAATAATACAAAGTAATAAAAAAGAAAAATGAGAGGGAAAATTTTGGGCTTTACTGTTATAAGTTAGAGAAATCAAGATTAACAATTGTTCCAATAAGTGTCACATCTTGTATATGAAATGATTTTTATTGAAGTAAGCTATTTCTAGAGATCACTTGACTTTGGTGCTTACTCATGGTCACACTTCTTGCTGAGGAATACTTCAGATTTGTATCTGTAGAAATAATCACGAAGTGTGAAAGTTTTTTTTCAATGCCATTTTAGAGCTTATCTTGAAGCTTTAAGTCCTAAAATTTTATGTCAATAAGAGAGAATACATTTTAACTGTATTCAATCTAACTGTCTATCTTACTGTTAATTTTTTTTAAGGCCACCCTGTACTTCATGTCAATCTAGTTTTTTAAGGCCATCCTGTACTTTAATCTTGAGTGTTATGGTTTTATATTGATAGTTCAAATTAATATAATATTAATATTTGTTTTTAAAACATATAGTATATTATATATATATATATATATATATATATATATATATATATATATATATATATATATATATATATATATATATAAATATAGAGATGAAGATTTTTCAGTGTCAAGTGTTCTTGTTTCTGATGTCATACATGCAAAGAAATCAGATATAAGCAATATTTTCAAGGTATTTTTTATACTTTAATTTATTGCAAACAATCTAATCAACATAAACTTTAAAATTCTCTTTCATATTATTGCTATGTTTTGTGTTTTGATAATTATTGCTGCATATTGATTTGATATTTATTGCTATGTTTTGTGTTTTGATATTTATTGCTACGTTTTGTATTTTGATATTAATTGCTATGTTTTGTGATTTGATATTTATTGCTATGTTTTGTGTTTTGATATTTATTGCTGTTTTGTATTTTGATATTTATAGATTTGTGTTGGGAAATCAACAAATGGTTTTAGTTATGAACAACTTGTACTTTGTGATAAAGAAGCTGACCACCAAAAGTGGATTGGTACATTACAGGAGTTAGCAAGGTTGTACAATAAGTGTCATGGTTCAGAACGCAAGGTATAAATGCTTTTATTTTTTTTATTTTTTTATTTTTTATCTAGGTTTTTATTTTGTTTATTTGTTTTTATTCCAGAATAAATATGTAACTCGTGACATTGTTGAAAACATACCTATTTTACGAACTACTGTTTGTGCAGCTGTTATAGATACCACAAGAATTGTATGTGGTTCTGAAGAAGGACTTTATTCCTACCATCTTGGTAAAGAATCTTTGACACGAATTGATGAGACTAAAAAAGTTGTGCAAATAGAAATGGTCCATGCAGATCAGTTACTTATTGTTTTGTCAGGTAAATCTTATTTTCACTTTTTTCACATAATTGTTTAAAAAAGATTTTAAAATTAAAATTTAATCAAACATAAATTACTTAAGTAAATGATTAAATTTTTTTTATTTTAGGCAAACAACGCTACATAAGTTTATACTCTTTGTCAGTAGTAGAAGGTCTAGAAATTGAGCCAATAAAAATACCTGACTCAAAGGGTAATAAAATTTTTTTTTTTTTATATTTGAAATGTTATTGCAGATTATTAATGCTGCCCTTGCAACCTGTAACTTGTAGAGTTATGTTAAAATTAAAGTTTTCTTGCAATTTACTTTGCAATTTTTTCTACCTTGCAACATTTTCTGATCTAATAGACTAGTGTAGATTTTGACTAGGGGTGTACCGGATCAGAAATTTTGAATTCTGGCTGCAACCAGATTTGCCTGAATTGTTAAGAAAATTCCGGCCGGAACTATATTTATGCTTAGGGATCATCCATAAGGTACATACGCTCTGATGAGAAGAGGGGGTTTGCAAATGATGTATATGAGATGGAGGGCTGGAATAATTATAAAAGTAAAGAGACCCTAAATTGAAAGAAAATATCATAAAATGTTAGGTAGGTAGATTAAAAGTGTAGGTATTTTTAGGGAGGTGAGGGGTACTCAAAAAAGCATATAGCAAAATGCATTGGAGGAAGAGGGGTTGAAATATTAAGTGTACGTATTTTATGTACGGCTCCTTATGTAATTTTTTACCTTTAAGACTAAAAGTGAAAGCCTGCACCTCAGCATAAAGCCTACTTTATTTATAACCTATAATATATATATATATATATATATATATATATATATATATATATATATATATATATATATATATATATATATATATATATATATATATATATAATTATATATATGCTAATATACAATTGCTCGTTTTTATTCACCCGGCCTTAAAAGAGCTAGTCTATTGCCCAAAACTGGATGACAAATCTTTTTACACTACAATAATCCTAAACTTCTGAAAATTCTTACATAATTGATTACTGCAATTAAAACTACATAGTGTTTGTTAAAAAATTTTTACCTAGGTTTACCTTTTGCTCTTCATTGCCTTGTAGGACAATGATTTTTTGATAAAATTTATATAGTCTGTGTCACTTGTCTTATAAAATAAAGGTTGAAATAAATTCCAGCATTCCGGCCTAAAAATTTTTTATTTCGGCCAGACCCAGAATGATCTAAAAATCATGAATTCCGGCCAGAATTCCGGTCCCTAATTTTGACCTTTAGCTAGATTTTTGATTTAATTTATTTTTTATTTAATTTTTCTTGCTAAGAGGTAGAAAATGTCATTCAATAAATTTCAGTTGGGTCAAAAATGTTAAGTTATTTTAAACTTAAGTTTCACAACTAATCTTCATAAAGGTTAAATAACGCCCTCATCAAGAAAAAACTTTTTGTTGATGTTTTTTAACCCTAAAGTAATCATTTATTTTTAAATATTTAAAATTTTAATACAGAACATTTTTCCCCTTTTACCTTTCATAATCCTTAATTTCCCTTCCTTATCTGACTGGTGTAAATGTAAACCTGTGTTACATTGTTTTCTACCTAGAGTAATGAACTCTATCTTTTTGAATCTAATTATAGCTTTTTTGCTTATCTCTCCCTAGTAGTGCCTATGCAACTCTTTCTGTTATCTCTTAAGTTTAATGGTTCAGAAGTTGGTTAAAAGTTTTTTTGAACATTGTGGCAGCTCACTGAAAGGGTAGTTTTATCAACTTCACTCCTTGATTTGTGTCTTGTATCTTACCAAAGTTTTTGCTCAGTTTCTTCTTGTTTTCTCGGTGGTTCAGATTAGGATCTCACTAAAGACCTATGATCTCACTAAAGACCTATGATCTCACTAAAGACCTATGATCTCACTAAAGACCTATGATCTCACTAAAGACCTATGATCTCACTAAAGACCTATGATCTCACTAAAGACCTATGATCTCACTAAAGACCTATGATCTCACTAAAGCTTTCCATACTTTTTCTACATTCACCATTGCATTTTTTACACTCTTACTGAGATGAATGTTAACACTCTTACTGAGATAAATGTTAACACTCTTAATGAGATGAATGTTAACACTCTTACTGAGATGAATGTTAATACTCTTACTGAGATAAATGTTAACACTCTTACTGAGATAAATGTTAACATTTTTACTGAGATAAATGTTTACACTCTTACTAAGATAAATGTTAACACTCTTACTGAGATAAATGTTAACACTCTTACTGAGATAGATGTTTACACTCTTACTGAGATAAATGTTAACACTCTTACTGAGGTAAATATTTACACTCTTACTGAGATAAATGTTAACACTCTTACTGAGATGAATGTTAACACTCTTACGGAGATGAATGTTAACACTCTTACTGAGATAAATGTTAACACTCTTACTGAGATAAGTGTATGCACTCTTACTGAGAAAATTGTCAACACTCTTACTGAGATAAATGTTAACACTCTTACGGAGATGAATGTTAACACTCTTACTGAGATAAGTGTTTATACTCTTACTGAGATAAATTTCAACACTCTTACTGAGATAAATGTTAACACTCTTACTGAGATAAATGTTAGCACTCTTACTGAGATAAATGTTAACACTCTTACTGAGATAAATGTTAACACTCTTACTGAGATAAATGTTAACACTCTCACTGATTCCTCAAGTCTCTTATTTAATATCTTCTCATATTATTTATAACTCTTGACCTCTCATGAAAACTATTCATATATTCAATTTCAAAGTTAGCATTTGCTTAGGTTGCCTCTCTTTACTGTGCTCACTTTTCTCTTCCACTTGGTTCCATTTTCTATCTTTACAAGCCACTTATCGGTCTTTGAACATTGTTATCATATTTTGCTGGTTCTTTAATTGATTCCTTTTTTCTTTTAAGCAAGGTCAAAAAATGCATTGTAAATGTAGTTTGACTGATCAAACTTCAACTTATGTCCTATTATTGTCCTATTTCAGCTTTTGTCCTATTATTGTTCTGTCCTATTGTTATTCTGTCCTATTCTTAGCTTCTGTCTTATTATCTATTGGTCTATCAGTGCATTTGTGAATGGAACAAGAGACTTGTATACATAGTGAATGAGTTCAAAAACTACAACTTCAAACATCCTATATCATTTTTCCTTAATCTTAAATAAAATTAATTTTAAAAATTCTGAGAACTATTTTGTTCTAACTTATTGACATGATTTTCATTTCATGTTTAAAATATACTCTTATTTTTTTAAATATGATTACTACAACTATTATCATTAACTTCTTGTTTGTTTATTTTTTATAATTATCATCAAAGTATGATTTTTAAATTTTTGCTTAGTTTAAGTATGTTCTATGTGTGTATGCTTATTATTAATCATATTATACTAGCTGGTATGACCTTTACGATATGGGTCGTGGGAAGTTTAATCCACACCCGACAATTTCTAAACTTGTTCCTTAGTTTTTATACTTTAATTTATTTTAGTAAATGGCAAAAAATAAATCTATTTAAAGTTCAGGTAGATGGTAAAATACAAATTTTAATTGCAAACCATAAAATATAATTTATGGTTCGCAATTAAAGTTCGCATTTTACCATTTACCAGATGGTAAAATGCAATCTCTTAAAAAAATTGTATCAAACTTTAATTGCTTGTTAAATTATAATTAATTTTAAAGAAAAGTCTAATTTAAATAAAATATATCGAATACCAATATATTTAATTTAAAAAATCAATGAGCAAATGTTTTTAATATCATGACTGTTGTGGTCATTAAAATGTCTTGGTTCGCTAAAACACAGTTTGCATTTTACTGACTACCTAAAGTTCTTGATTTTCAATTTACTGTTCTTTAGAATTAATTAGTATTTTTACTTATTACTTATTTACTTTAATATTTTCTACATAATAAAAGTATCTTTAGCATATAAGATAGTTGCGTTAAACTTAGGCCATGATAATATTTTAACTCTCTCATAAGGATTTATTTAAAAAGCAAATTTAGACATTAAAAAATGGACCGAAGAGACCTAGTTATTTCAAATAAGTTAGCTTTATCTGTTTGATATATTTTATAAAAGCCTTTCCGTAAAAAAACCCTTAAATTATTTATATAATTATAAAAAGTTTATATAATTGTTAAAATATTTTAACAATTAAACTATTTTAACAATTAAAATTAGCTGTGGTGATCCATACGGGTCGCGGCAACCCTAATCCACATCCGGATGTTTCCAAACTTGTTCATAGTTAGGTCTCTATACCTTAAGTAAACAGCAAAAAATTAGTCGATTTTAAGTTTTTGGTTAACAATTGACTTAATATACTTTAGAAACTGTACTTATTTACTTAATGTACTCTAATATTTTATACATAAAAGGATCTTTAACAAAAGAGACAGTTGTGTAACATTTCTTCAGGTGTTTTTGAAAACTTAGGCTATAATCAAGATTTTACCCTCTCATCAATATGTATTTAAAAAACAAATTTGGACATTGAAAACGGGCCTAAGAGACTTTTTATTTTTAATAAGTTAGCTTTATCTGTTTGATACTTTTTATAAAAGCGTTGCTGTAAAAAACATAACTGTTAACAAATTCATTCAATTAAGCTGTTTTTACATCCGAAGTTATTAAACATGTTGTTTGTGCTAAAAATCGATACTTAATGCAAATGGAAACTTCTAATGCAAAATGCGATTTAAGTATAAATGGTTTCTATTCATATATATAAAAAGCAACGGAAATATAAACAAAGCAAAAATCATCAATATATCCATTTGAAACAATAAATCCAAAAATAAAAAAATATAGATATTTACTTAAAAAACAAAAAACGTATTTTTCTTGAGATAAAATAAAAATATAGACTTTGAAAAAAAAATTACAAAAAAATATTATATTTAACAAAAAGTAACAAAAATACTTAAAAAACAATTTATATTGAAACATTATTTCACTATAAGGCTTTAGGTAAGCCATAATCAAGTCAGCCATAAGAAAAGGAGCTCGACTAAAAAATGGAACAAAATTATTTTAAACACATAATGCATATTAATTACAAATTAACGTGTCATGCAATCAATTAATTTTTTTGAAAACTCCAAAATGCGAATAAGTGGATAACAAACTTACTTTTTATTTTTCCATAACCCTGGCAGGTCACATGAAAGTGAGCTAAGCCTATTAGCATAAAACATCACAACTATTAATTAAATAGCCGAACATGTTAAAGTAAAGTCTAGATAACCCACACCTTTAAAAGACAAAGAAATTAGTTTAGTTTAAAGAAAATTAGAGTTATTGGGAGTATAATATATAAAAAAAAGCTGAAGTGGAATTTCAAAATTAGTTTATATTGTTGAGGGTTGAGTTTTCCTGAGTTTATTGTACATATTTGAGCTACTAACTGCACACACTTATAAAAACATACATAAACATTAAACATAAAAAATAAATCTTTTACTTTATATAACACATATATATTAACATTAACATATAGGAAATAACTCATTATAAGCAATTACCACATCATGAGACATTAATATTTATCAAAAACCATTAAAAACATCACATTTTAAAAATGAAATATTATTTGTGCAATATACATTCAATGACATACCTTGTAGTGCATGTTACTCAAAGTTATACAATAAATTATAAAATGTCTTGGTTCTGGAACATGCTACATAGAATTTTGCTACCTAGAACCTGAAGTCGAATGATGATATGTGACAAATTCACTTAAAGAATACTCAAATATTCGCCACAATGCTTCTAGAGCTGAGACATAGCGACAATTTAAAAACACGTTTATTTCATCATGGTTAACTTGCTCATTTAACACCACATTGGCACAGTCATGCCCTTTGTAAATGTACTTATATAAGTACTTAACTGGCTTTATGGTCATGCAGGCTTCAACATTTATGGCTTCAACATTTAGGCTTCAACAAATATCTAAAAGGCCAAACATGCTCTAAAACTCCGTGTAAAAACGTGCACCAATGGTGAGCAGCAGCAGCATTAAATTAAGTATTAATTATAAGCGATTTAAAAACTGGTGTCCTTTGATCAGAATTCTGTTTGAGTGACACTAGTTTACTCATTATTATATTATTATATATATATAATTATATATATATATATATATATATATATATATATATATATATATATATATATAATCAATTATTTTTATATACTACAATCAATTTTTTTTTTTTAATTATTATTATTATATTTATCATTACTATAATATTATTGTATGACTTAAAAAGGAGAATAAATATCTTCTTGTTGTTGTTATTATGATAATTTATGGGTATCAGTTCATATTATAATACAATACATTTATATTAAAGATATTACAAAGCTTCAACTCATCCCCTTTAGGTTGGAAATTTCTAATTCATTTTCTCCTGCTTCAATAATTACAAATTGAAAGTTATAACCAAGATATAAATTTAGGCACAATGCATTCTATCAAGCTAGATAGTAGTGGTTCAAGCTAGATAGTAGTGGTTCAAGCTAGATAGTAGTGGTTCAAGCTAGATAATAGTGGTTCAAGCTAGATAGTAATGGTTCAAGCTAGATTGTAGTGGTTCAAGCTAGATAGTAGTGGTTCAAGCTAGATAGTAGTGGTTCAAGCTAGATAGTAATGGTTCAAGCTAGATAGTAGTGGTTCAAGCTAGATAATAGTGGTTCAAGCTAGATAGTAGTGGTTCAAGCTAGATAGTAGTGGTTCAAGCTAGATAGTAATGGTTCAAGCTAGATAGTAGTGGTTCAAGCTAGATAGTAGTGGTTCAAGCTAGATAGTAGTGGTTCAAGCTAGATAGTAATGGTTCAAGCTAGATAGTAGTGGTTCAAGCTAGATAGTAGTGGTTTAAGCTAGATAGTAGTGGTTCAAGCTAGATAGTAGTGGTTCAAGACAATTTCGTTTTATTATTAAAAAGTTAAAACATATATTTAAAAGTTGTTTGCAACTTGTAAATTGAAAATCTTAGTTTAAATGTTTGGATCCGATAAATCTCTGGTTAACCTCTGTTACATTCCATGTTATAATCCTAAAATTGCATCTCGTTGATGCAGTTATACATCATTGGGGCAGAGGATTAGGTTTGGCAGCTAGAGATAAAAGCTTGCTTAAACAGCATTCATGCAACAATCAATAAGCAATTCAATCAAATGGAAAAGCAACAATTATACAACTGCCATGATTAATGCTTAAGCAAGCTTTCGTCTTTTATTTGTATTTACCAAAACTCAATCTTTTTGGGCGTGTTATTCAGCACAGTTCTTTTACTGTGCTTATAAGTATGTACTGGCGTCAAGTAAGTATGTAGTCTTCTGTTAATTGTTTTTGTTGTTTTTTTTTGTCTTTATAAATTATATATTTTCACTTTGTTTTGAATATTATTTTAATGCTATAACTCGTTTTGAATTTTTATTGTTTTCTAAAATGCTTTTCTTTTTTTTTGAATTTTATTCTTTAAAACTTTTTTTTTTTCATTTTACTCATTTGTCTTATAGGGGCCCTCTTTTTCACAGTGGGCAGTATTCGTCAAAGTAGCTGTACATGCTTATGTGTGGCTCAAAAAAAAAGTGCTATTCTTTATGAACTAAACAGAACTAAGACACGTTATCGCAAGATGCGGGTAAATTTTTTTATAATTGAACTTTTTTTTTGTTTAATTTTCTTTTATGCTTTAATTTATATTAACACATTATTTTATCATAGGATGTTCCATTTAACTTTTCTTGTCAGTGGGTGGGAATATACAATAACAAGTTATTGGTTGGTTATCCATCAGGATTTGTGATGATAGATATTCTAAAAGAAAGTCCTCCAATCAGTAAGAAATTTTTTTGTTTTACATAATTGCAGTTAAATTTTACATGGATGTAATTGTAAAAGTAAACTTGGTATTACTTTCCTTATTAGAACTTATCAATAATGAAGATTCATCTTTAAAGTTTATGTCATCTATGCATACAGATGCATTACTAGCAGCTGAAGTATCTGCTGATGAATATCTACTTTGCTTCAAAGGTTATTTTTATAAGTTAAAAGTTTAATTTTTTCAATAATACTTTAATTTTATTTATTTTTATTTAGTTTTAGTATTACAAAAAGATGTTTATTTTATAGAGTTAGCATTCTATGTTAATATAAATGGTATAAGATCAAGACCTAATGAGATAGCTTATCCTTCACCTGTAAATTATTTAGGTAATATTTTGCTATTGGTAAAAAAAGTGAGTGTATTTATGTTGCATTTGTTTTTCTAGCATTCAACATTATTGCCATCAATGTCATCATCATTGTTAACATCATTAATATCATTAACATTAACATCTATGTTAACATTAACATCAACATTTTCATCATCATTTTCATCATTAACATTGTCATTATTAATATTGTAATCATTAGCATCATTATTATTATCATCATTAACATCACCATCATTTTCATCATTATCACCATTAACATCTCTATCACCATTAACATCACTATCACCATTAACATCACTATCACCATTAACATCACTATCATCATTAACATCACTATCACCATTAACATCACTATCACCATTAACATTGTCATAATTATTATCATTATTAACATCATCATCATTATCATCATTATAATTATCATTGTTGTTATTTTAACATCTATGTTTTTTTGCTTGCACAGGTTAGATATTTTTCTTCTTTATATTCTAGTAACTTATGTGCCATACAAATCAAATCAAATCAAATCAAATATATTCTGAATAAAGTTGTTACATCAAGGATATTTACAAATAGTAATTTGTACTAATATAAAGTAAACACCTGTCAAAATAAATAAAAATAAGATGGAGATAGTAATAATAATAATTATAATACAAGTAGGAATAATAAAAGTAATAGTAGTGATTATAGTGATAAAATAAATAATAGTAGCTATTATAAAAAGAATATACTATAATAATAATAATAATAATAATAATAATAATAATAATGATAATAATAATAATAATAATAATAATAATAGTAGTAATAATAACAATAATAACAATAATAATAATAATAATAGCAATAATAATAGCAATAATAACAACAACAATAATAACAACAACAATAATAACAATTACAATAATATTCATTATGATATAAATTATGATATAAAATATAGTAATAATAACAACAACAGTGATAAGGAATACTATAGAAACATATCAGTTTATAATAATAAATTTAATAATTGGTATTAAAATTAGTAATATATCACGATAGAAATGAGAAAAATTAAAAGATGAATAGAAGCACTGCGTTATAAATAATAAGTTGTAAAAAGGTATAAGATTTATAAAGAGTATTTTTCTAAAAAATGGTTAAAGAGAGCAGTTTTAAATTTTGAGAATGATTTAAAAGATTTTAATTGGGAAGGGAGATTGTTCCAGGTTTGTATGCTTTTATGTTGTATGGATTCGTAGCCATAATGAACAGTTCGGTATTTAGGTACAGATAATTTAAAGTTGAGAGCAGATCGTAGAATATATTTACAGTTTTCCCTATAACTAAAAAAGTTGATAAATGTAAGAGGTAAGTTATTATGATTTTGGTTCCAAACAAATAGACAATTTGATAGCTGAATAAGGTCACACAATTTAAGGACTTTCGATAAAAAATCGAGTATGCTACAGTTCGAATTAGTATGTTGAAAGTAAATTAATTTTAGAGCTTTGTTTTGGAGATAAGTTAGTCTTAAAAAAGCAAGCTGCTCAGATTGTCCCCAAAAAGAAAAAGTAATGGACCTAAAACCGAGCCTTGCGGAACACCATTAAAAGATTTAGCTAGTCCTGAGTTGATACCATTAATTGAAACAAATTGTGTTCTATTACAAAGATAAGAGGAAAACCAGAGAAAAGGAATACCTCTTATACCGTAGTGTTTCAATTTTTCTAAAAGGATTGTGTGCTCAACTGTATCAAATGCTTTTTTTATGTCAATAAACACTCCACACGCAAAGTGTTTATTATCGATTGCTTGTCTAATTTTCTCTGTTATTTCTATTAATGAATGAGTTGTTGAGTGTTTGTTGCGAAAACCATACTGGTGTTTGTAAATAAATTTATGTTTTTCCAAAAAATGTTTGAGTCTTTGGAACATTGCTTTTTCAAATAGTTTACTTAAGTTAGAAAGAAGTGAAATAGGTCGATAATTGGAGTAGTCTAGATAAGAACCCATTTTGTGTATAGGAATTACTTTGGCTACCTTAAAAGCTTCTGGAAAAATACCATTTTTGAAAGAATTATTCATCATAGTAGATAGAGGTTTGGAGATTATGTGAGATACCAGCTTTAATAAAAATGTTGGCAGACTATTGGGACCAAGGCTTTTATTATTTTTAAGAGTATCTTTTATGAGATTCGCCACCTCATTTTCAGTCACGGGCTCAATGAAAAAAGAATTAATACTAGGTATTTTAAGAAAGTTGCCAAAAGTTTATTTAGAGGGAACAGTATTTTTAAGTAGTTCGTCTTGAATAGTCGTAAAATAATTGTTAAATATATTAGCAACACTGGTATGATCTGAGATGACTTTTCATTGATTTTGAGGTTAAAAGACTTAGTAGAAGTAGATGGTTTGATGTTTATGATTTCCTTAATTCCTTTCCAGGTATTTTTTACATTATTGATGTTGTTATTGAAAAAAGATGCGTAGTACAATTTTTTAGAATACCTTAACAAATTACTAATTTTATTTCTGTATAACTTAAATTTAGTAAATAATATATTTTTTGTATTCACATTTTTTGATCTAGTAAATTTTTTATAGAGTATGTTTTTATTAGAAATTGATTTAAGAATACCAGAAGTTATCCAGGGTTTAGATTGAAGTTTAATTTGTTTTTTTGTTAGTTCTTTGTAGGGAGCATATCGGTCTAATATTTTTTCGAATGTTTTAAGAAAAAAATTTATAGATTCGTTTATGTTATCATCTTCTTTTATGAGAAGCTCCCAGTTAATATCGGAAATTTCTTGGATAAAAGAATCAGAATCAAATTTTTTAAAGCTTCTTTTAAACATTTTTACTTTTTTAATGGGTGGGTTATTAGGAATACAGACGAATTGTGCCATGTGGTCAACATTACCATGTTGAAAGTCCCTAACCATTCTTTACCAACTAAAATACATCAAAACAGTTTTTTTAAATACTATTTTAGATTTTACTTTACTGTGAAAACTTTATATAATAGAAAATAAAATTCAAACAAAAATTGTTTAATATAAATTTTAAAATATATCATACACAGTTTTTAAATAATAATAAAAATTCACACACAATTGTTAAACAAAAACTTTAAGATCTAAATAATAAACAGTTAAGCAAAATATAAACAGAATGTATCATTTTTTGTAAAACTAAATTTTCTACCATTTTCAAGTTAGTAAAACATTAATAAGTTTCCATAGGAACTATTTTGAGTTATAAATCATTTTCTTTCAATCCTTAATGTATTATGCTACATCTGACATAAAATCTATCTATAAAAATCATACTTCTATTTGGCACCTATGTCATCAAACCAGAAACACCTGAAACACTTTTTTAATCTGAATAAATAATGATGTCGATGTTTTTGATTTTGATTTTTCTAGCATTCTCCAAACCATTTTTATTAACATATACAAACCGTGGTGTTGATGTTTTTGATTTTTATTTTTCTAGCATTCTCCAAACCATTTTTATTAACATATACAGACCGTGGTGTTGATATTTTTGAAGTAACAACATCGTCTTGGATACAAACACTGCAAATATTGAAGGTGATTTATGTTATAAATATTGTATTTCACATTAATTAGCTACTTACTAGAGTGGTCCAAGTTTGATTTTTTCAAAAATAATTATAACTTTTGCCTGTTATGTTAAAATGATTCCAAATGCTAGCTTATTGAAAACATAACAATAAAAAAAATTTAATAATACTCAATGGTTACCAATCAATTATATTAGCTATAATCTATATTAAAAGTATGAGCCTCAGTAACTAAAAGTGTTACAAACAAACATATATTATTAAACAAACATATTTTTAAACACATATTAATAAACAAACATATTTTTAAACATTATTATAAAAGTGTTACAAACAAACATATATTAATAAACAAACATAATTTTAAACATTAAAACAAACTTATTTTTAAACATTATAAAAGTGTTACAAACATATATTAATAAACAAACATTGTTTTAAACATTAAAACAAACATTGTTTTAAACATTAAAACAAACATACTTTTAAACATTAAAACAAACATATTTTTAGTGGCCGGGGCTTCGGCCCCGGCTAAAAATAAGAGACTTTTTGCAAACCTGGCCCTGGCAAAATTATAAGATTTAGCAGAGATTGATAGCCAGGGCTAAAAAAAAAAATTTAATACTTTTTGTAGTATAATTTTACACTTACATTTACTACTTATTATATACTGGTATATATTTATATATTTTTAAACTATAATTTACTTCCAACAAGATTACAAACAACTACTATTAAGTTATGAGTTACTTTAAAATAGAGAATAAGTAAAAATACTAAAAAATGGTTAACTGAAGTTGTCAGATGTATTAAAAAAGAAAACATGAAGATGGGGAAGAGTTGTAAGGCTTTTTTGATGTGCAAGGAAAATAAATGAATTTTGTTGCCTAAAAAAGTTGTGGATTTTAAGTCCACAGTTTAAATCCACAAGCCATTGCAAGCCTTTGGCTGTTACAGAAGAGAGATCAAATTTAAAACCGACAGCTTGTTCTAAGCAATCAAAAAGTGAAGATTTTTTTTTTCAAGACAAGAGTATAAAGTTGAGTTGTCAGCAAATGGTGGCACTATAGATGCAAAAATTTTCATGAAGATTGTTATTGTATATAAGAAACACTACAGGAGCAAAAATAGAACTTTGTGATACCCTTAAAGTTACTTGAAAGAGGAGTGTAGCCTTCAAGAATAACTTTAATATTGGAAACATTGGAACCACTTATTTAACACTTTTTAAAGGTTTAGCAAAAATTGAAGAAAGTTCTGGAGAACACTTTTTCAAGACTATGATGGAAATCTATTCTGGAGCACAAACTGTAGAAGTGTTTAATTGAGAATTAACTTTAGCATTAAAAGCCAGAGTGATTTTGATGTTTAACAAACATCAAAATCACTCTGGTTAATCTGTTTAACTATCAGGAAGAGTATGACCATTATATTCAAGAGTCAAATTAGAGGAAGATTTTTTTGCAAATAACTCTGCTTTATTCTGGGGATAAGTAAAAAGATCAGACCCATGAATAAGAGATTAAATGTTAGACTTACTTTAGTTAATGACATTGTTGAAGACTAATCAAAAGTCTCTTGAACCTAACATCTGAGATAAGATACAAGATTTAATAAAATGAGAATAACAGAACTTAACATCAGACAGGACTTTTTTACCATGGCTTCTTGCAATAATAAAAGGACATTTGTTCTTAAAAGAGATGTTCTTGTAAAAAAGATGAAAAAAATGAATTATGTTTAATAAAGCAACTGCTCAAGATAGTGAAAAATGTGGAGTAGAATGAGGCTTGACTTAAAATTGAAGAGAAGTAATAAAAGCATCCAAACAATGGATATAAGCATATATGTTTGTTATTTATTTAGGTGCTGGCATACAATATCCTTTCATTGTTATATAAACTTTAGTATTTATATGGTGTAGTATTTGCTAAAAGAGAAGATGATCAGATGGATGTGTGTAATGTGACTCTAACATGACAAGAAAAGAAGGCATAGTCTTAGACAGATTAGAAAAAAATGTCTTATTTACGTTTGTTAAAGAAGATTAAAGTGATTTAGGTATCAGCATGTAGAGAGGTAGCAGCTTCAGAAGAAAAAGGTTAGTGGTGGTAGTAAGAAAACTTTGAAGAGAGTGCCTTATATATTGTATGAGGTTTAGTTAAGGAAAGAAAATGCTCTAGATTGTTTGTATTAGAGAAACAGCATAAAAGAGGAAGGCTAAAGCCTGACAATAATGATGATGATGATGATGATGATGATGATGATGATGATGATGATGATGATGATGATGATGATGATGATGATGATGATGATGATGATGATGATGATGATGATGATGATGATGATGATGATGATGATGATGATGATGATGATGATGATGATGATGATAAGCATGATTATGATGGTAATGATGATCATGTTGATTGTGATGATGTTTATATATGGATATATATACAAAATATAACATGAATTTTGAATTGAAAAAATATACTTTAGGATGTATAATTGTTTATGCAGCCCCGGTCACAAACCCGGCCCTCGCTATTTTTATCAAACCCAGCCCTGGCCCCGGTCAAAAATCAACCCCGGTCACTTACTATATATATAGTAAGTAACCGGGGTTGATTTTGTTTATATACACAAATAATTTTGGGCAACATAATGTTTTAGACATTTTTATTTAACATAACAGTAAACATAACACAAATATTTTCACTTCTAGTTATGTAACTGTTATGTTAGTGTTATAGTTTTTTCTTTTTATATATTAAAATATTGTGTATGATGTTATAAATATTAAAGAATTGCACCGTCTCCTTCTATTTTTTTAAATACAAAACAAATATAAATATATATGTAAACTAATAAATAACAAATAAAACTTCAAATCAATGTTAATAAAAATAAAAAAAAAGCATAAATAATGGTGCATAAAAAAAGTAAATATATATAATAATAGTGATAAAAACTTTAACATTTTTTTAAAATAAAGTTTAACTTAATTATCTTTACTAGGTAATGCCATTATCAATGAATGGTATGCTGAGCCTTTCAGCTACTCCAGAGCATCATGTCATGGTGTACTTAAAAAGAGAAAATATTGATGAGGGTCAAAGTTTATTCTTTTAAAATTTTGTAACTGCTGCTTTTTTTTTTTTTTAAGCATTTTAAAAAAATTTATTTTTTGTGTTTTGGGTTTTTTAGAGTTGGCAATTAAAACAAGTCTAGTAAAACGTCAAGTAGCCGCTATATATCGAATTAAATCTACCACAAGAAAACGTTTGTCTGTTAAAACCAGAGACAGCTTAAAGGCAGAAGAAGCAGATCTTGTATCAAAACTCATATCAGGGCCATCGAATTTCAGCCATGTGCAGCATATGGGTCCTGGAGATGGCCTGCAAATTCTTAAAGAAATTCCAGTGGTACAATTATTTGTTGTGTGTGTGTCTATATATATATATATATATATATATATATATATATATATATATATATATATATATATATATATATATATATATATATATATATATATATATATATATATATATATATATATTGATCCTCAGTTGGGTTGGTTGCAATAATAATAGTTTACCGATAAATACATCATGTTACCCTTTATTGAGCTAAACCATAATAAATAGGGGAAAAAAGAGTTTTACATAATGAAGCCAGATTAAAAATTTCATTAACCTCGTGTTTACTGCTTGTATATACCTTCCTTAATTAGATGTTAAATATATATATTGTAAAAAGAATTAGCGTCGTTTTTATTCTTGTTTTTAAAACATTAAATGTATGTATCTGTATGTACCTCTCAGGAAAAATTTAATTAATTGAGAGCAATTATTTATTTCACAAACTACATGTTATACAACCCTAGTTTTGAGGTTAAAGCTTTTGCTGATATATAAACGTTTGCAGGACGTTTTTAAGTCTTACAAAAGTCTTCGACGTATCTTAAGTCAAACAGTTGTCTTGCAGATATTTATTTTAAGTTTTATAACTTGTTTAGGGTGATGAAAAATTACGAGTGCCGACAATATTCCGACCATCTCGTCCTTTAAGTTCATACCAGTCTTCGCCTCCATCTGAGGACCAACTGAGGTGAATTTTTTTTATTTGGTTTTCTTTTAAAAATCGTCTTACTTTTGTGCTACAATATATGAAATATGTTGAGTAGTTTTGTTGTCTTGAATAGTTTTACCTTAAATTGTTATCTTAAATAGTTTTGTTATCTTTCTTAAAATATAATTTGTGTTAAGAAAATTAAAAATTCTTTTTATTTTAGAGCAAATATGAATAGATCTCGATCGATGGATGGAAACGATTTTTTAAATGTAATAAAAGTTTCACTATAGACTTTAGGTATTGAGTTTTTAAAATCAGTCTCTTAACAAAGTCTTTTTTATTATTTTTTAGGTTGATCCTGATAGTATTTCATCTAACTCTTCAACTAGCAACACATCCGGGCATGAAGAAGTAAAATAAATTCACCCTTTAGTTAATTAAATCACCAATAGTATGTCCGCACGGTCCTTAATGTCTTTGCTCATTTAAATCATAACCTTCTACACGAAATGTTTCACCGAATGATATTTAAAGATTTCTTGCCCCGTTTTCAAGTAATGAAGGCATTAGGCGTTTTGTAACCACTATAATCTAGAGAAAATTACGTGGGCAGTTAGACTGCCAGAAAAAGTGCGCAGCGTTTTTATCTCACTAACTTTTAAAAGTGAAGTTTTCCAATAATCCATACTAGTAGAACTTTTTACCATTTTTCAAAAGTTTCATGGAATCTAATTAATAATTTTACCATTTTTTTAATAACTATTGTTTCTATAACAACATATCCACAATTATGTTGCAATGATTTTTGATTTTAAAAGTGTAATTTATTTAATTGACATAATTCTAATATAATTAAAGTTTTACGATTTAAATTATGTTAGAAAATGTTATTTATGTTCCGAATTTCATATATTTTTCTATTGAACAAGGTTATTATTATTGCATAACTGTAGCTTTTTTTAAACTGTACCTTTATAAAGCACTTGGTATAAAATGTTTTATTTCTTGAATCGAGTAAATAGAACTTATTGAGACATAAGTCATACTGGCCATATGCTTTTGTTACTGGTATTACGCTGAAAAAATATAAAACTAGTAGATAATTATCGTTTGTTTGACTTTTTCTGTCGTATAAGTATTTACTGCTTTTACCATAAGGGATCGTCCATAACTTACCTAACGCAAACTTTCACAATAAACAAAACAAAAAAGATCAAAAGCTTTGCCTTGAGGAGTTTTAATTTAAATAAAAAATCAAAATAGGCCATCAACTTTAATAAAAATTGCCGCGTAAAAGAGCTTAAGATCCAATTAATTTTTTTTAAATATTTTTTGCATTGCGTAATTTATGGACGATCCCTAATACGTAGAGATATTTATTTTTAGAGAATTTATGTGCTTTATGTGTTATTTTTTATCATAATGCGTGGAGATAAAACTTATTACGCATTTAGTGCGTATGAAATACTACCAAGTTAATTTCGTGCGCTCTAAATGTTGAATACCAACTTATTAGGGCAGGTCGAATTACAACTTTTTTTGGATTTAAGTGTTTGCCATTATGGAGATATTTTCTAAACAGTCCAAAAACACATCCTGGAAAATTTTACGAAATTAAAATAGTTTCTTCATGAGCGATTTTAGCTTTGAAGTGGGGTCCTAAGGCTTTCTGCGTAACATTACTGCGGCGTTGTATTGTAAATTCAGGACCCAACTAGTTTACATATAAAAAAATAAATAAAAAGCAAAAAGACTGAAAGTTACCTAGAATTAAAGAAAAACAAAATAAAGTACTCTAAATCAAAAAAAAAAATTTTTTGTCTATGTTAGATATTGATACTTTAACAAATTGCTTTTGTAAATTCCGGTCCAGATTTTATAAAAAAAACGCTAATTTCAAATGTAGGAAATTTGTTATATCAGGGATTAGCAACAAGTGGATCGCGAGTCTCGTGCTACTCAGTTATTTATATTCCGTGGCTCTCCAGTCTGTCCAAATTACATAATATTTTGATTTAAAACTATATTTCAAACATACTTAAACTGTAATTCTGCGGCTCATTTTTTAAACTTATTTAAGGAAGATATATTTTAATTATTTTAGGAAAAACCTCACAACATAAAATAAGTTGCCCACGCCTGGGTTATATAATCGAATATTTGAAAAATAGAAGACTATCCTAGTTATTTCAGATAAGTTAAATTTACCCAATAAGTTAAATTTTAATAATGATTATTGAAAATATTTGAAATAACTGTCAAAAGATGAAATTATATAAAAGATTTCATTAAAAAAAAAAACTTTTAAAAAAGATCTTTTTATTTATTTAGAAATTATTTTAACAATGTTCAGCCACGCGAGGAAATGACTAACTCGAAAATTATTATACATTTTTGTTAAATTTTATTTTTACATATACAAGTAGCAATAAATTAGCTTTTAAATTATCAAAAAATATCATCATATGTCTCACCATAATAACATTTAGACATAAAACTCTTTCTATGCTTTCTGCTTAAAATTTTTGCTAAAATATGCTTATGACGTGCTTCCTTTCCAAAAACAGTATGAGAAACCATGGAAACAAGTTGTACGGATCTCTCAACACTCTGTGAATGAGAAGAAAGATCTGGGAGGTCAATTTTTTCTCTAGACAACAACTTTTCTGAAATCTCTTCATTAGTAAAATCTTGAGCTGTTGCTGGTTCATCTATGTCTTCATCAAAAATATTTATGTCTTTATCAAAAATATTTATGTCTTCATCAAAAATATTTATGTCTTCATCAAAAATATTTATGTCTTCATCAAAAATATTTATGTCTTCATCAAAAATATTTATGTCTTCATCAAAAATATTTATGTCTTCATCAAAAATATTTATGAGCTCATACCATATAAGAGTATCAATGTTAACTTCTGGAATTTTATTGATTCTGCTTATAGCTTGGTCATCTTTTTTACGATTTCTAATATCAAGTAATGTCTGCGTTGCTATTGATTTTATATATATTTCTTCTGACTTTAAAATTGAGTACAAAATATTCTCAGGAAATAAGCAAAAAGAATTGAAACTTAAGTTTGCTAAACAAATATCTTGCACCTCTTTTCCTTGGAGTTTGATTTGGTTAATAGTGATCGACCGAAATTCGGTTCGGTTCCGGTTCCGGTTATAAATTTGGCCGGAATCGAAATTCCTGTTTCGGTTCCGGCTAGATTTGAGATTTCGGTTTCGGCCGGAATTTCGGTTCTAAATGCTACCGAAAATAGATATTATAAAACTTTATTTTAAATAAATTATTTAGCATTGTAGCGTAAATATATTTTGATTAAAAAAATTTAAATAATTTTTTTGCTAGTTATTTCAACTTCTTATATTATTTTTTGCATCCGATCGCGTTGTTACTTTTATCTGGTTTTTAATTATCATGTTTAAAATATCATGATCTACAAATTTAATGACGCTACAATGTTATCTACATTGTAAAGTCATATGTTTATGGACTTGATTATTTATTTATTTTAATTATCGCATGGAATTGGTAACGGTAAAATCTTTACGAACTTGGTGATTTTTTTTTAAATTATCACGTGGAATTTGTTTGAAATAAATTAAAAAAGTTTTTATTGGTTTCATTCATTTTTTTAAAGCAAGTTGTTTTAATGTTTTCTCGTCGTTAAAACATTAAAACAATAATGTTTTCTTGTCGTTATAACTTTTTTAATGTTTTCTCGTTTAAATTGTTAATTGTCTTTTTAACGAACTTTTTAATGTATTGAACTTTTTAATGTAACGTAAGAAATTTTTCTTAAATATATATATATATATATATATATATATATATATATATATATATATATATATATATATATATATATATATATATATATATATATATATATATATATATATATATATATATATATATATATATATATATATATATATATATATATCTATATCTATATCTATATATATATATATATATATATCTATATCTATATCTATATATATATATATATATATATATATATATATATATATATATATATATATATATATATATATATATATATATATATATATATATATATATATATATATATATATATATATATATATATTGTTAAGTTAACAACAATATTAATACAAATTATCTTGACTCAAACTAGCAACATTAAAAATCTTGACTCAAACTAGCAACATTAAAAAACTCATCTGATTAAGTTCTTCGATTTCATTCTAATAAAATGAGCTCAAACCGAAAAACAAGTTTAGTGTGGAAGTACTTCATAATTGAAGCAAACAATCCAAGAATGGTTCAGTGCAAAATCTGCAACAGCAAAGTTTCAAGAGGATCTGACGACCCAAAAAAACAAGGATTAAGTGGACTCACGTCACACCTGAAGAATCATCATCCTGACATCAAACTTACGCCCGAAAAAGCAGAAAATCCAAAGGCAAATGAAGAAGCTGACTTAAATTCCAACAAGAGAAAGGCAGTTACAATCTTCAACATGCGATCAAAAAAACAAAGATCCGACATGTTACAATCTACAATTCCAAACTGGGTTCAAGCTTCTTCAAAAGTTGACTCTAATTCTGAAAAAGGCCAAAAATTTCACAAGTCAATTTTTGAAATGATGATTCTTGACCTCCAACCATGGTCTATTGTCAATAATGCTGGATTTTTGAGGCACCATGCTCTTATTGTTCCAAATTACAAAATTGCTAGCGAAAAATACTACAGAAGTTTACTGGATCCGACTTACGAAAAAATTAAAGTTGCTCTCAAGGAAAAGCTGGTTCAATCAGAAGCTGAAAATGTGTCTGTCTGCCTTGATGCATGGTCATCATTTCATCATGGCTATCTGGGAATGACTGTTCACTTTATTTCCAAAGACTGGAACCGTGTCAAATTCTGCATCTCTTGTTCTCCATTTGATGAAAGTCATACTGCAAAAAATATTTTCAAAGAGATCAAAGCAGCAGCAGAGGAATGGGAAATTTCTTCAAAAATTGGAGTTTGCTTAAGAGACAACGCAGCAAATGTAAAAGCAGCCTTCAATGAGCCAAGCTGTAATTATAAGTCAGCTGGATGCCTTAACCACTCCCTTCAACTTGTGATAAAAAAAGACCTATTATCAGATCCTACCATCAACGAACTGATTGAAAAGAGTCGAAAACTTTGTTCTTACGCATCCCATTCTATTGGTTTCTACACTGAACTTTACAGACAGCAAGAAATCCAAATGGATAGAAAAGACAGACTTGGCTTAAAAAACGATGTTGCCACAAGATGGAACTCTACCTATTACATGCTTGAGCGAATTTTACACCTGAAACCAGCCATTGCTGCAACCTTACTCAAATTTCCTTCTGTGGGAATTGAATTTTCCGTCCAAGATTGTAGCCTCTATGAAAAAGTGGTGAGGATTTTAAGTGTTTTTGAGGAGGCAACAAAAATGTTGTCAGGTAGTGATTCTTGTATCAGTTCCTGCATTCCAATTGTGACAACAATAATTAAAGCTTTGGAAACAACCTCCGGCGACGTCAGTGTTCAGAAATTGAAAATAGCTATGAAAAATGCAATGGAAAAACGTTTTTCAGCAATTGAAAAAACAGAACATTATTCAGTTGCTACTTTACTTAATCCAAAATACAAATGGTATTTTTTCCGATCTCAAGCTGCTTTGCAAAATGCCAAACACATTGTCATGTCCCAAATGGAGAATTTTGAACATCTTGAAGATGAATTGGCTCCTGTTACTCAAATTCCATCTGGTGACAATGAAAAAAACACGGCATTCTCGCACATAATGTCAAAAATTATTGCACAGTCTCAAACAGAACCAAATGAGCATTCATCTTCCAAAATGACGAGGGAAGTGTTGAAGGATTTTTTGGATTGTCCAATGGCTTCTCATTGCCTAGAATTTTGGAAAAACTATGAAAAAAATGCGACTAGCAAAATCAAGTTAGCATTGACTAAGGTGGCAAAAAAGTACCTCACACCACCCCCAACATCCACAGATGTTGAAAGATTGTTTTCTACGGCTGGAGATATTCTATCTAACGAAAGAAACAGATTCCTTCCAGAAAATTTGGAAAAACTCCTTTTTTGTCGAGAAAATCTTGCAGTTGTTGGATTCTGCTATTAATCATTTTTTATTAATTTAACTTTGTGTTTTAATTGGAATAAACTTGCAAACAAAAACTATTATTTATTTTCGGTTCCGGTTTCGGTTTCGGCTCTGGTTAGGGTTTACTTTCGGTTCCGGTTCCGGTTAGGAATATTTAAAATCTATTTTCGGTTCGGTTCCGGTTCCGGCAAAATTTCAGTGCCGGTTGATCACTATTGGTTAATCATAAAATGTATAATTGATGGAGCTTCGTGTAACTTATTGCTCTTTTTATGGAGGAACTATGTAGGAACATAAACTTGGACAACATAAGTTACCAAAATAATTAGTTCAGAATCAGGAACTACTACTCGGACATATAAAGACATCAACCGGATTGCCAATGTTAACCAACGAGAATGATAAAGGGGACTAATTTTCCAACTTGAATATTTAACACTCATATTTCCAGTGGCAATTCCAATGCAATATTCATATAAAAACCTTTTGTCACTACTTAAATTGTCTAAAATTTCTTTTTCCAAAATAATAATTGGAGACTTAATAACACCAAAATTAACAACTAAATTAAGCTCATTATTGATATTTGCCATTTTACCTATTGGTCCAGCAAAATGGTTTGGTGAATTTGTTGCTCCATCAATTTTTTTAAACAAAGATCTAAAAGGAAGCTCATTCTGATGAAGATTGCAGCCTATAGTCTGAAGTTTTCTTCCAAGTTTTTTCTCTAACTCCACAACCATTCTTGCTTTATGACCTGTGTTTGTTGAAGTATTGTCTACCAAAACTGCTTTTAGAGTGTTTAAAGAATCATACTCTTCAAGAACTTCATATAGACACTGAGCTTGCTTTTTTCCTGTTGCCTCCAAGAAGAGGTAAAACTTTGTGAGTAAGATACTCCCCACTGTAAAGGTTAGGGAGAAGTATTTTAGTCACAGTCATGTGATGTTCTTTCTCTGTTGATCTCTTTAACACAACCTCACTATCTTCTTTTTTTATTTCTCTTATAACTAAAGTTTCATTATCAATTTTACCGTCAACACCAAGGCAAATGAACTCTCTGTTATTTTCAACAGATTTTAAGTCTGACAATACTTTAACTGACTTTTTTTGTCTGCCTATTTTGGATTTGTCTAAAACTAAAGTTGATATTATTGCTGGATCATTAAACAGTCCTGATAGATCGAGCATAAGAGTATTTCCTAATGCAGCTCCAATCGAACTTCCTATATCGTTCCTGATCAATTCAATAGCAAACTTTGGAAACTTCCAAAGATTGTAAATTCTCGATGGATTTCTTTCAGGCTCCCATATCTAAAAAAAAGTTATGAAGTTCATTAACATAAAAATTTAATATAAAAAAGTGATATGTTAAGAAAAAAAAGTAAATTTAAAAAAATATAAAATAGTGAACCAAATTTCAATTTATTATTTAGTTACCTCACTAGAGCTAAAAATGACAGATTTTGAATCAGATTCTGGTAATACTATTTCTGGAGGTACAGTCGTGTGCAGTAAAATAGTAGTGCGTATTTTATTTTTCTATCAACAAACTTTGAACATCAAAGTATATTTTTCTACTGTTTGTTTTTTATCGTTATTGTTCATAAACTAATTGTTGTGATTATAATAGTATAAAAAAAATTTAAGAAAGATAATTGCAGCACTGTCTGGTTTTAAATTTTTAATATTATCGATAGAAGGTCATTCGTATTTTTTTTTTAGACTGTGCAATAAAATAGTAGTGAAAAATTAATTTTTGTGTAAAAATTGCTGTACTTATTAAATTCTAATTATTATTAGTTCTTAATAATAAGCAATAAGTAACTAATTAATTTTGATATTAGATAAATTTATACACTTACTAAAATTTTGAAAATTTAGAGAAACATGGTTCACTCTAAGCATTGTTCTGAAGAAGTTCGTAATTGAATTATAAATCTTAAAAATCATGGTAAAGCCTACAAAAAAATATAAAAATTGGTTGGATGCTTACCAAAAATGATTTGTAATGCTTTAAAATGGATACCCAAACCAGAAAAACGTGGGAATAAAAAATCAACTACCGCTATAGAAGATCGTCAAATTGTATCGTTAGCGAAAAAGAAGTCATTTATTACTTCTAGAAAAATTAAAGAAAGGCTAGAATTAAATGTTAATACCTCAACTATTCGAAGACGATTAACACATGCCAATTTAAATGCAAGAACACTTAGAAAAGTGCCACGTTTGAGTAAAAGACATATCGAAAATCGTTTAAAATTTGCACGTATGCATGCTTCTTGGCCTAAAGAAAAAATGGCGAAATGTTTTGTGGACTGAGGAAAGCAAAATTGAAACTTTTGGTTCCTATGTTCGTAAACAGTATGTTAGAAGACCAACGGGTGCAGCATATAAGCCACAACTTACATTAAAGACCGTCAAACATGGAGGTTCAAAAGTAATGATAATGGGTTGTATTTCTTACTATGGTCTTGGGCCGATACATCGCATAGAAGGTATCATAGATCGGTTTGTATATGTAAAAATACTTGAAGAGATTGTGCTGCCTTATGCTGAAGAAGAAATGCCGTTAAAATTTTTGTTCCAGAAGGATAATGATCCCAAACATACGAGCAAGTTAGCCATATTGTGGTTTAATGAGAACAAAGTCGATGTGATGGAGTGGCCAGCACAATCCCCAACTTCAATCCGATTGAAAACTTTTGATTTGATGTTAAACAAGCAGTTTCTGAAAATAATCCAAGAGGTTGTAATCAATTGTGGGACGTAGTACAGTCAGCATGGCAAAATATATCTGTCGAACGATGTCAGAATCTTATTAATTCCATGCAACGAAGATGCTTGGCGGTTATTACAAATAAACGTCATGCTACAAAATACTAATGTAGAGGTTCAAAAAAAATATTTTTTTTGTAATAAAATTTAATTGTTTTTTGACTTTTTCATAAAAAATGAATTTCACTACTATTTTATTGCACAGTCTAAAAAAAAAATACGAATGACCTTCAATCGATAATATTGAAATTTAAAACCATACAGTGTTGCAATTATCTTACTTAAATTTTTTTTATACTATTATAATCACAACATTTAGTTTATGAACAATAACAATAAAAAACAAACAATAGAAAAATATATTTTGATGTTCAAAGTTTGTTGATAGAAAAATAAAATACGCACTACTATTTTACTGCACACGACTGTAAATTAAATTTTTCTTCTTGTAATGATTCTTCCACATTTTTATATTCAGTTTTATGTTTCTTTAAAGATTCTTTTCTAGACCATTCACGATCTACTGAGCCAAGTTGAAATGATCCTTTTGGACCTGACTTTTCTCTCTGGTCTTTTAAATATAACCTTTCTTTTACAGGAATCTAAATATTATTTGATAATATTGAACAACTGCATATGAAATTTATAGTATTAAACTTTATCATACTAGTAATATACAGGGCCAGCGCGAGTAGGGGTCACGTGGGGGTCACAACTTTAAGATCACATGTGCAGGAAATGATATCAAAAAGCCTATCCAATTTTCTAGAAGCGTTTTTTTCTGTTAATACTTTGCATTTACTTCGGTTAATTAACCTAGATATGTTTAGAAGTACTCCGACTTTTTTTTCAATAAGTGGACATTAATGGTAGTCGAGTGTTTTTTCCATATCATGATTATTTTTTCAGCTATAAGTTTTACAATTACGCTAAAGCAATAACTTGGATAAGTATTGTTAAGAAAATAAAAATCTTGAATAATCTGTCTGTTTGTGGGTGGTTCTGTATTTCCAAGAGGGTTAGGACTTCCACCAATATTGCTTTTTGTGCAATTTCGTGTTTTACGCTTGTTTGAAAACATTATTTTTCGTCCTCTAAAATTTTCTTTTTCCCACACAATTATAAGATTTGTTTACTTTGCGTAAGCGCGGCAATCTTTAATTTATATGAAAATGTTAGTGGTAAAGATGGCGTAGCAAAAAAGTTTTTAATTAAATATATCAATATTTAAAATCATTTTAGCTCAACTTGTACTTCATTAAAACAAAAAATTTTTTAGCTCAAGTTCAAAAAAAAAGTAGCTCAAATTTTAACTCGAGCTCAATTAATACTTCATTAAAACAAAAAAAACTTTACAAAGCACATTTTTTTCACATAATAATCAAATCTCTTTATTACCAAACCTCTGATTCCAAAATCGACCTGCCCTACCAACATATAGTTCTATCATTTGCGCGGCGGGGACTGAACTCTAATTTTGGTGAATATTCGATAAAAAAATATTTTTCAAATATACAAAAAACTTATTATCTCTGTTATTAAATTGAGCACGGTGGGAAGAAGTAACTGCGCAGCCGTAGGTTGTTCGAATATCCATTATAAACTTTTTAAGAGGAAAAAAGAATGAAATGTTCATGAAGATTTGGAAAAAAGAACAATATGGCTGTAATCGTCCTTTCCTTTAAAGAGAGTTAAGAAATGAAAAAGCAAAAATGATAAACAAAAACTTAAAACCAAATCAAACAAATTAACAAAAGAGAAAAGAAAAAGAAAAAGAAAAAAAGAAAGTTAAAAGAAAAAAACATTCAAAAATGGAAAGTAATTAAATTTTAATTACTTTCCATTTTCGAATATTTTTTTCTTTTAACTTTGGTTTTTTCTTTTTTCTTTCCTCTTTTGTTAATTTGGTTTTTAAGTTTTTGTTTATTATTTTTGCTTTTTCATTTCTTCACCCTCTTTAAAGGAAAGGATGATTACAACCATTTTGTTCCTTTTAATTTAAAAAGAATTAAAATATAAAAGTAGCTCCGTTTTTGAAGAAACGAAAAAGAAAATTTGTTAATTTTTATTAATTTTGAGGGACGTTATGTGTTTGATGGGTATTATGATATGATTTCCTTTTTTATTTGAATATTATCATTTATTATGAAAACTCGATATTTTTCGTGACTAAATGTTTGTGTGTGTGCGTACGTGTGTGACACGTTTTTATTTGTGAGCGTTATTGAAAATTTTGTTTGTTTGTTTATTTATTGTTATTTTTCAATAAAATATATTTTATTTTTATTGTTTTTATTATGATTATTGATATTAGGATTATTATATTTATTAAATCATTGTTACTTTTTTTGCAGTAATTGTTTTAGCTACGTGGTAGGTTGTTACGTTTTGTTAGTACATAACTGTTAGTAACTTTCTTATCTGTGCATAATATTCAATTGATGTTTTAAAATTAATATATATTATTATTTTAAAATTAATATATATTTATCATTATATAATTTTCCTATTATTCTTATAATTGTTAATTTATTATCATTATTATTATCTTTATTGTTTGTTTTATCAATTCTATTTCGTGGTTTTTAACTATTTGTAAATGACCTCGATTGTAAGATCTTTTATCGAAAAATATTGATTGATTGATTTAAATCTTTTACTGTTTTACAAGTTCTTTAAAATATTCTAGAGAAAAAGTAAAGCCGAAAGTTTTATTTAAAAAGGAAGGAAAAAATGAAGTTTATATGACAATGATCGCGTATGTTGTATTTGTTTTGTAGATGGAACACCTACATATGTTAATCCATATCCTACTTTACATATGGGATATAATTGTACTGATATAAAATTAAGAAAAAGTTTATATAAACGTTTTTCGAAATCAAACTTTTCAGTTTCGAAAGGTATTAGCACAGACAATAATGAAATGAATAATTATACAACTGAAGATGATACCAGTGAGTTATGTAATACCAGTGTAAAACCAGAGTTATGTAATATTATTGAGTTATATATTATTAATAATTTCTATTATAATACTATTACTTATAATATTTATAGAAAAGAAAAAGAGAAGCAAAACTATGTGACAATGATTTAAGGCTGCAAGAGCAGGTCCAACTATGTTTACAATGTGTTTTTGCGTCTTGTCTAATAGAGAAAGGACATCATTCGAAGATCCGCTCCAAATATGGCAACAATATTCCATACAAGGACAGATAAGAGATTCATAAAGATAAAGAAAAGAATCCGGAGTAAGAAAGTGCCAAGCACGATAAAGAGATGCAACCTTAGCAGATGCTAGTTTTGCAATCGATTTGAAATATGATTTCCGTGAAAGAACAGAAGTAAAAGTTAATCCTAAAATAATAAATAAATCGAGTACATTACCGTTCATAAATATAGGGGAATCTAGATTATTGCGATAATTATTAGCTAAATAAAAAAATTGAGTTTTATCTGAGTTATAGTTCACCAGCCACTGAGAGCCCCATGCTGTAGCAAAAGTGAGATTCTTTTCAAGCTCAAATGCCCCCTCCAAGCAATCAGAGAGTTGTGGCTTTTTATCTAGACAAGAATAAATGGTATTAACATCAGCGAGCAATGCCATCTTAGATGTGAAAATTTCTGGCAGATCGATAATGTAAATTAAAAAAAAAAAAATGGGCGAAGAATAGAACCTTGAGGAACTCCTGAAGTTACAGGAAATGAAGTAGAGTGCTGTCCATCAAGGACAACCTTTATACTAAGATTGATAAATAAGCAAGGATTCAATAGTCTTAAAGAGGTTACCTGATATGCCGTAAGAAGAGAGCTCATGAAGATAACCAACATGCCAAATTATTTTATCTCTGCAATAATGCTTTTACTTTTATAACAATGGATAGAAAAATTTTCAAAATACGGGATTTTCTTAATGCTTTTTATTTTAATATAAGAATATAAGCTTTAAAAAATGTTTGATAATTTTCATAGTAATATAGAAAAAATTCCTTATATTTATAACATAATATGCATTACAGAGACACGGTGCAGCTTTGATGATGTTACAAATCTTTACCTTCCAGATTTTAATTTCATTAGCGCCAACAAATAAGAAGCAAGACTTTCTTTTTTATATGAATGACTGCTTATTAACAGTTTATTAACGGTTTATTAACAGGTCGTACTTTAGTATTTCTGATGGTGATAAAGAAGTTTTAAGTATTGAAATTTTAACTAAAAATACCAAAAATATAATTTTAAGTTGTTGTTATTGCCCACCTAATGTCGTAATAAAGAATTTTAATGCATTTTTACATAATGATATAATTAAAAAAAGTTTCGATGAAAAGAAATTAAACTACATAATTGGTGATTTTAATTTAAATTATTTTGAATAGCACATTAGTAATAACTTTAAAAAATTTTACTATGACATTTTTGAAATTGGAGCGATACTTTTAATAAATAAGCCTACCAACATCAGCTTCTATATTAGAAAATATAATTACAACTGATGTTTTTAACTTACCTTTAAAAAAGGGTTAAAATTCATTAAAAGTGACGTCTCTGATCACTTTCCTACTTTCCTCCATAAAGACAGACGTCAAAACAATTCTACCCTAAAATAAACCTGACATTAAACGTTTTTGTACGGATATGAATTGCATTGCTTTTAACTTTACCTCATTAGAAACACATAGATTCTATTGACGCTAGTTTAGCCATAGTCATAACAAATAAGATTTCTATTTCTTATGACTATGGTTTAGCCTATAAATTGTTTTTAAAAATATTTTTTAATATTAATTTTCTTAAACATAAAATATTTTAAAAAATAAAGATTTTACGTTACCATTGAAAAGATCTCAGAAAATGTTATAAAGTTAAGCAAAAATTGTATGTAAAGTATTTAAAAACGAGAAAATTGTATATAAAATATTTAGAAACGAGAAAATTGTTTATAAAGTATTTAAAAACGAGACTATTGTCTTATACTTTTCTAGTAAATCTATGTTGTATCTTTTTTTTAAAACTTTTTCTTTCGAATTTTTAGCGTAATTTTTATAAATTGTCTTACTGTCTAATGTTCTCGTTTTTTAAATACTTTATATACAATTTTCTTTTCTTAAAATACTTTATTTACAATTTTATTTTCTTAAAATACTTTATTTACAATTTTATTTTCTTAAAATACTTTATTTACAATTTTCAAAGCAAACATTCCAAGTTTTTAGGGAAAAATAAGTTGTAAGAAATTGATAGCTAGCTGTTTATCTAAATTGGTGATAAAATATTTTATGAACGAAGGGTGGTAACTAATAAAATGAAGGAGTTATTTACTTCATTTGAACCAAATTTAGCAAAGAAAATTTCACACAATAGCAAAAAAATAAACAGAAGGAGTTTTCCTTTAGTATCTTATCTAAATTCTTTGGAATTGACTTATGATGAATTTGATAGAGCTTTTAAAATTCTTAAATGTCAAATAAGGCAGATAAGTCCTGATGATATCAATGGAAACATTGTTAATGATTCATATGATATATCACAAATATCCTTTTTAAAATATTTGAATATTCAATTCAACAAGGAATTTTTCCTGATAAACTAAAAATAGCTTATATTTTACCAATACTTAAAGGTGGAGACTTAATGTTAGTAATTATCATCGAATATTTGTTTTCTCAGAAGTTATCTAGAGCATTTTTTATAATAAAATTTTTAATAAATTTTTTCAATATAATATTCTATACAAAAATCAATATGGATATTTCAAATAACACAATATATTACAGAATTATTTGAAAAATCCAAATTTTCTTAAGGCATTTTTATTGATTTATCTAAAGCCTTTGATACGATTGATCATAAAATTCTATTCAAAACACTTAAATAATATGGAATCTCTGGCAACATTTTGAAGATATTAAAAAGTTATTTAAGCAATAGAAAGCAATTTGTTCACTATGACGTATCATCGATATCAAAGTTGTTTGATACAACATCCGTAATATCTATGATAAATAATAGAGGTCCTAGGAAAGACCTCAAGGGTCTGTCCTAGGATCATTAAGCATGTCCTAGGATCATAAAGCATCTAATTTAATAACAATTATGTTTGCTTATGACACGAATTTTTTTACTTCATAATAACATAACGACACTATTTTAAAGTGTAAACATAGAATTAATTAAAATTTCTGAAATTCACTCTATAATAACTATTATTATTTATTAGTGTTATTATAGAGACCACTATTTAAATCAACTTTCTATTAAAACTGAAAAAACAAAATGGTCTCTTTTTCATCCATACTACAAAAAACGTTTTCTACCAAGTGAATTTGGCATGCTAATTAAATAAGTAACGCCTCCGAATTTTTTAGGTATTTTTATTGATGAATATCTGACATGGAAAAGACACATTGAAAACTTATCCTCTAAAATTGCCAAGAGTATAGGAATACTATTCAAAATAAGAAGCATGTTAAATAAACATACTTTAATTCAGTTATACAGCTGAATTAAAATATGTTTATTTAGTATAGCTATAGTTATAACATATCACAGTTTAGATGGCAATGAATAAATTTATTCATTGCCATCTAAACTATGCTAATGCGGCTTGGGCTAGTATTAACGAAAGTAAATTAGAACCACTTTATCGCCAACAGAAATATGTTGCACGACTAATTAATTTTAACATCGTTTTTATAATGCTAAGCCTCTCTTGAATGAAATGAATATTCTTAATATATATCTTAATTATTCTTAATATATTTATTAATATTTATTAATATTTAATAATATTTATAATATTCTAAATATATATCAACTTAATATTTTTAACGTATTGCGTTTTTTGATTAAATGTAAAAAACGTTTATCTCCGATTTCTTTTCACAATTTATATTCTTTAAAGTTCAAATTGCGTAATAAAAATTTTATTCTTCATCCAGTTTTTAAAACCAATTTTGGTAAATTTTGTATATATTTAGAGGAGCATTTTTATGGAACAAAGTCGTATTTAAACTTTTTGATTTTTCTCAAGAATGGAACTTTTTCATATTTAAAAGAAAATTAAAAAAAATTATTTTCTCAATTGAAAACATTCGTATACATCTTTAAATTTGTTTTGTTTCATTATTAATACTCCTAAGAAATCTTTTATCGTAATTTATATATACAAAATCTTTTATCTTAATTTAAAAATAAATTTACTTTTTTTTTTAATTTATTTTTTATTTTTTTATATTTTTTTATTCTTTACTTAACTTTTGTCTTGTAATGTATACTTGGGACCAGAGCCGGCCGGTGGCTTTTAGGAGGCCCAGGTGCAAATTGTGTATGAGGGGAAGGGAGGGGCAAAATAATATTTTCCTTTAAAAAATTATTTCTCTTATTTTCTGAATTTGCCGACTAAATGAAATAAAATCCATGGAAGGAGAGGGAGAAGTGTCACCTCCAATATCAATGGATTTTATCAACTGACCCCCCTCCCTTCTTTACTTGAAAACCGCAAATCAAGTTTCAGGATTGGTTTGAAGTGGTAATAAAAAAATATAAAAGAACTCATTACATATATTTGCAACATTTTCATTTTTGTTTTTTATTCTACCTAAAAAATGGAGACCTAAAAATTAAGAAATTGTGGGGCCCTGGTGCGATGCAACCTTTGCACCCCCTACGGCCCTGCTTGGGACGCATGGATGTATTATTTTAGGTACATCTTATATTTTATACTAACGAGTTCTTATATCTTAATTATATATATAAATATTTACTTTGTACATTAAAATTTTGTTATGTAACTTTGAATTTGACTGGTTTATGTATTATTTTGTACAACAAATATTATGCATCTATATCATCTTAATCAGTATTAAATATTAATTTAATACTAATTTAATACTGACTGCAAATTAGTATGCTGCAATTAGTAAAGGAAGCGATTAACAAGCTGTCAAAGATTTAGCGATTGTGGTTTTTGGGGGGTAAATTTTTAACAAGTCATTCATTGACTGGAGGTCGATGTAATTTAGTCAAAGGTAGCAACTAAAAGATAAATTTCAAGATTTACCAATATTATATACACACCTGTTTTAAATTATGTAAATATACCCTAGAGGGTATTTCTATTTAATATAATTACCGTCCCAATAGTTTTCCTACAATCAATCAAAGTTTCTAATTTTTAATATAGTTAACAGATTTTAAATAATAATCGTTTAATAATACATTTTTAAATATTCACCTATAAATACATGTATAATTATTTACACCCATATAAAAATACAAACATATAAATATATATACTTGCACATGCAAATATACATTTAAAATATTATGTATCTGTTATACTCACGTGACTTATACGTATAATAACGATAAGTTTGTATTGGTATATATTGTTTATGTGTATTATTTATATGTATGTTTATTTGTATGTACGTGTATTTACATGTACACGTATATATGTATATGTGTGTATATATATATATATATATATATATATATATATATATATATATATATATATATATATATATATATATATATATATATATATATATATATGTATATATATATATATATATATATATATATATATATATATATATATATATATATATATATATATATATATATATATATATATATATATATATATATATATTTATTTTAATTAATTAAAATCTGTTAATTATATTAAAAATGAGAGATTACGTGTTTCTTATTTAACGATTCAATAACCTTGATTGATTGTAGGAAATCTATTGGGACGGTAATTATATTTAATAGAAATATCCTCTAGGGTATTCTTAAAAATTACATCGAACTCCAGTCAATGAATGACTTGAATTGAATGAATTTACCCCCGTAATTAATGATAAAAAT
>NC_061163.1:47782558-47882558 GCF_022113875.1 Hydra vulgaris
TTTATGAAACATGAAAACAAGATGAAGGAAGCAAATTTCTAAGAACTGACATTTGGATAAAAAACTAGACAAATAAGAATTTTCGCAGCACTTAGGAATAGTTACATTAGAAGGATGACACTTGATTGAATGAGGAGTAACACAAGAATGAACTCAAGTAGATGGCACTAGAGACACAAGCTCTTTAGAGCAACCCCCATTATAGTATTTATAGAAAAAAGAAAGAGGAACATTAGGACGATGTGACAGTAGTTGAAGGTTAGCTGTAAGAGCAGGTCCAACTATGTTTACAATGCATTTTTGCACCTTGTTTAAAAGAGAAAGGGCATCATTTAAAAACCATACATTTTTAAAACTTTGCGTGAACATTTTAAATTAAAATAATATTATCTTTAAAATAATATATATATATATAACTAATAATTTAGCAGATACAAATAATTAGTCAACTTGCCCAAATTTGTATTTAAAAAATAGGCCTAAAATGGTATTTCCTGTTCTCAAAATCACGGGGCTTTTTTTTTGTCATTGCTGTCATCCTAACCTATGCGCAGAAGCTTTATATGACTTTTCTTCAAGTATACTCCAATTCCACCTTACATACATACAGCATTAGCATACATACATGCAGCATTAGCATTTTGATTGGCTGATCAAAAATGTGAATGATCAAAATCAGAGAATTTCCATGTTCCATTTTACATTTTTTATTTTAAAATCAAGATTTTTTTTAGTGATTATTTTTTTAAAGTACATCAAATAGTTTTTAAACAATGTTTGAACTAAAAAAAGTTTTTTTTTTTAATATTATAATTAGTAATCTCATCTTTTTAATAAAAATTTTTTAATATAATTTTTTTAATTTTAGTATGCAGTATATACCAATTGCTGCAAAATCTTGTTGATATGTTGCAAAAAAGGTCAGTTATATGGAAATACAATGTAAGCTTAAAAAGCCCATTATTGAATCTGCTCCCAAGAGAGCAATCAGTGTCTAAAGAAGAATATCTGAGAAAAGATTAGCCATTGGCTACGTTCAAACAAATAAAAACAATCATGTAGACAGTTACCCATTACCAAAGATTGGTGACCAAACAAAGTTGCCAAATTTTTTTTTTATTCTGATTTACTTCCAACAAGGCTGCAAGCAACCACTATAAAGTTGGGAGTTACTAAAAAACAAAGAATAGAGTTTAAGAGCAAGGAAATGGTTGACAGAAGACTTGAAAGGTTTGTATAAGTCAGAAAAACATGAAGATAAAAGAAATGAAGATGGGAGAAAGTTCCAAAGTGTTAGGTTAAAGTGTGGAAAAAAACTAGACAAATAAAATTTCACTAGAAATTTCACACTGATCAACTAGAAAGCCCAGCCAAAAACTATTAATCGCATACCAAATGATAGTTTGTTATGTGATTAATAGTTTGATAATTTCAAGTAAAATTTTTCCGCTTTGTCTTAAAATAATAAGTTATGTTCATATTAGTAATAAAGATATATCACGTAAATAAAGATATATTGATAAAATTAAGAAAACATCAAAATGTTTTAAAAACTATATTGATAAAACTGCATTAGCTAAAAAGGTTTGCATTTGCTTTAATCGTGATTTGTTAATAAATATTTTGAATACGAAGTTTCTAAAGATTTGCAAAGACTTTTGATATCTTTTAAAACTTTTACTGTTTGTTTGGCACAAATGTTGGATCTTTGTGTATTTATAGGCAAAGAAATATCACACCAAAACTTTGTGAATGTATTGATAGCCTTTGAATGATCTTTAATCGGTTCCTCCAATTTTTTTATCATTTTTAGGGTTAAACAATTGGTTTGAAAACCAGATATCTGCCCATTTTCCAGCAACAAGCTTAACTGTCATCTTAAGTCGTTGTCTGAGGGAATTAGTATGTAAGCAAGTAGCAAATAAATTGCCTGGGAGTTTCCCGGGAGTTCCATCTAGATTGGCTAATATTTGGTAAACTTTTAAAATTAACCTTAGGAAATTTCTTTTTATTCCAAAAGTATTTCACTACATTAACCAGATGCTTCAAAAACTATAAAGCATTTTATCTCTCCATTTTAGTTCATTCTCCTTCAGTTGTATACCACTATTGTCAAAGTTCAATGTTGAATAGTCATATTTATTACGTATTCAATTGCTTCAACAAAATAACATGACAGTTCAGGTTAATTGGTATTAAGTCATCCAGACATAACTTTAATAATCGCTCTAATATATGGTGTTGACAACCAACATAGAGAGATTTCACTTTAACATATCACTTTATCATGTCACTTGTTTTACTGAAATCTATTCATCAAGCCACTTGTTTTCCCAATGTTAACATTTGTAGTGTCACGATCATTTGTAGTATGACGATCATCTGTCTGTCATGATCATTTTTATAGATCTCCTTAAATCATATTCATTCAAAAGTTCTTGAAGTCCTTCGAAAATTGTCTCTGATTTTCCATTCTTCAATACAATTGGCTTTAGCCTAACCTCTTTTTTATTGTTCTTTAGCAAGCACCAACTTTCTCGACTTTCAGTTCTTTTCTCAATTAATCACATAACTTTTTGCCTTCTTTGATGACTGCCATATAGATTGCTGGTTGAGTTGGTGCAGGAAGATTGACATCAGCCATCTGAAATACTCTGGCAGCTTTTTGTGTACTTGACTTTGCTTGACAAACCAATTTAACAGCCTCGACTGTCCTGTGTTTAATTTTTTGTTTATAATTATTTTTTGAAGGTTCATAATCACTGCCACTGTCATTTACTGACTCATTACTTTCGTGTTCATCTCTGTATTCATTCAGAATTAAAGTCGATGGCATTGATGGAATGTTTTCAATTTTAATTTTCCTCAAATGTTTTTTTTTTAGGATCATCAGGCTTCATTGTAGTATATCTCAATCTACCAGATGTCTCTTACTGCTTTAAATAAATATTTTTATCTTCAGAATCCAACCTAACTCCATCTTCTTTTGTTATATCTAATAAACCATCAAAACTATAAGTACCTGGTTTTTTTATTTCTATTTGTCTCTTTTTAATCAATTTTTCTGTTATTTTTGGCACTGATCTTTTGTCTATTGTCGGAAAATTTAAATTAGCCCATAGTTCTAAACATCTAAAATTTTCTTTATTTGTCCTTTTACATTTTTACAGTCTGATGCCAAGCTGGTGTATTGGTTAATTATTTGCCAGTTTGTTGGCATTTAACATTTTTCCTAATAATTCTTGAGATTTGCTCTTATGTAATCTTTTACTTTTCTCAAAGTGAATCAAATTCTTACAATAGCTACCATCATAGTAATTGTAGAAAAGAGAAAAGGATTTAGAACAATGAAGAGAGGCTCAAACTTGGCAGATAGGTCCAAATACCTTTACAATGCGTTTTAAGACCTTGTCTAGTAGAGAGAGAGCATCATTAGAAGATCCAGTTCAAATATCACAACAAAGGCAAATAAGAGATTTGTAGAGGTAGAGAATAAAATCAGGAGTAAAAAAATGGTGAGCACATTAAGAGAAGCAACCTTAGCAAATGTTAATTTAGCAATCAATTGTATATATGGTTTCCACAAGAATTTAGTAGTGAGTGATAATCCAAGAAGTTTTAAAGAAGAGGACTCAGTGAGAGGGTTGCCATTAATCGATTCAAAATCTGTCTACCATCAAACTCATACTATTAGAAATGATCAAAAATTTATAGCTTTTGAAGCAAATAGCAGGTTGTTCCAATTTAAACAAATTTCTTTTGGAATTAAAAATCATGTTGCTTGTTTTTGAACAAATTATAAACAAATTTATAGAAAAAGAAGGAATATAAGAAATTACTTTTGCTTGTTTAGATAATGTGATAATATGTTGTAAAACCCAAAAAATACACATTATTATTCTGGGAAAATTTCTCAAGTTGCTGAAAATATCTATCTATCATATCTTTCATATGTTAATTAATATTCTTAGTTATTTTATTGAAAAAGGAAGACACAAACTCCCTCTAGTTTTCAACCACTTTGAGCATTTAACAGATTGTTAGAGATTTTGAGTGTTAAACAGATTGTTAGAGAATATATATTCTAGTTAAGAATTCTTTAAAACTGTAATGCTACACACTGGCAATGTAGAGTATGTTTATATATATGTTAATATATATATGTATATATATGTATATATATATATATATATATATATATATATATATATATATATATATATATATATATATATATATATATATATATATATATATATATATATATATATATGCTTATAAATATAGATTTAAATCAGCATTTGTCAATTTTTTTATACCCTTAGTCTATGTAGTGGCATTCTTTGCATATTCAACCTATTTAGTCAGTTGATATCAGACTTATTTGCTGTAGAGGGGTAGAACAGTAGAATCTTAGAAAGTCGTTAAATAGTAATTTTATTATTATTTTCAAAAAAATTTTTATATTATTATGTCTAAATCATAGATAGACCTACTATATATATCCAAGTTTTTGGCGGCAAAATTTAGAATTTTTTGCTTTTCTGCCTACAAGTATACGTGGGCATATTTTTTTTTAAACAAAAATATTACCACTGAAAATTCATCTTTATAAAAATTGTAAATGCAGCGCTTGAAATAAAGGCCGATCAACAATCAATGATTGGCTATTTTTAGGGAAATTTCAAAAAATCCAAGCGAAAATAACCTGTTTTTGTGAAAAAATTACATTTAATTTTTTTCCATCAGTATTGATTCTACTTCTGATATTAGCTGTGTAGATTAACTGTGTACATTTTTCTGTATGTTCAAAAGAATAGCTGTCCGGTAAAAGGATTTTTAATGTTTTAATTAAAATCATAAATCTGAATAATTACCAGATGCTATATTTTTAATTTCAGAATTGCATGGATTCAATATAAACAATAGTTGTGGTTACGATTACAATGTGTCTAACATGTCTGATGATTCACCCACCATCATGTCTTCTCATCCACCATCATGATAAATCTTGATGGTGGATGCGCTGTGGATTATTGTAGAAATGCTTCAGAATTTTTTATTTTGCTTCAAAATATCTAATCTTTTTTAGAGAGAGAGCAATTAATAAATCAGGACACAAAATATATCGAAAAATACGCAAAAGAAAAAGAAAATTAACTGCAGATGAAAAAAGAGAAGGAGAAATAAATTTTGAAATTCCAGACTCTTTAAGGATTAACACATATTATGCTATTATTGATAAACTACATTCTGAACTAGAACGAAAAAAATTGTGCTATGATGAAGCCAATAAAAAATTTAAATTGTTTCAAATAATAAAACACCATCAAAAGTTTACAAAAAAGTTAAAATACTTTAAAATATATATAAAAAATTATCTTTTGACTTTTGCTAACGAGTGTATACAATTCAAAAGTTATTAAATGAATATAACTGAAAATATAAGATCTAAAACTATAAATATTTTTAAAATGATCAGAAATGATCAACCTCAAGAACTACAACTATCCTTAATGCTACTATGAGTAGATATTATTCTAAGTATATATCTATGCTGCCCAACGCCCAATTGTTCAGCCGAGAGAACATTTTTAGCATTAAAGAGGGTTAAGTCATATTTGAGGTCGGGAATGACTGGTGTGAATGTCTTAATAAGTTTGCAATTCTATCTATTGAATCTGCATAGATATGAACTATAATGACATAAATACATTGGCAAAACACAGAAAATTATATATATTTTTTCAATGTTAAGTGAGTATAACTATGTTTGTATTGAAAATGTTTTTTTTTTTTTAAATAATCACCCCATATCAAAGTATTCAGTTATTTGTAAAAGAGGGCGCTTAAAAAAATAGTGCCCAAAATATAAATATGTCTCTGGTTGATATGTGTACTTAAGCCCGGTAGCTGCCTATTTCAGTATGATGTTAGGCTTCTTATCTAAACATGCAATATATATATATATATATATATTAGGGCCCTGTATATATATATATATATATATATATATATATATATATATATATATATATATATATATATATATATATATATATATATATATATATATATATATATATATATATATATATATATATATATATATATATATATATATATATATATATATATATATATATATATATATATATATATATATATATATATATATATATATATATATATATATATATATATATATATTAGGCTGGTTCTTAAAACAACTTTTTTTATAAATGACTGCTGGCACCCTCTGAATATGTTGTATATAATAAAAAAATTCTGGATTTAAAAAATTTTTGAATAAAAATTATTTTATGGGGTTGCTACCGACCTTCAAACATTAAATAGGTCCCTAATATTATAAAAAAAAAAGTTTTTCAAAAGTATGTCATGTTGGGTCTCAAACGAAGCGAAATTATATAAATTTCAAAAATATTAATCATTTTATAATTAATTTTTTATTTTATATTTTAGTGAACAGAAAATTACATTTTTTAACTAAAAACAATTAATAGAGAAATTAACAAGATTTTTTTATTATAATTTTTTTTTATCAATGTTTTTTTATAAAATGAATATTATTTTTGAAATTTTTATATAATTTCGCTTCGTTTGAGACCCAACATGGCATACTTTTGAAAAACTTTTTTTTTATAATATTAGAGACCTATTTAATGTTTGAAGGTCGGTAGCAACCCCATAAAATAATTTTTATTCAAGAATTTTTTAAATCCAGAATTTTTTTATTATATACAGCATATTCAGAGGGTGCCAGCAGTCTTTTATAAAAAAAGTTGTTTTAAGAACCAGCCTAATATATATATATATATATATATATATATATATATATATATATATATATATATATATATATATATATATATATATATATATATATATATATATATATATATATATATATATATATATATATATATATATATATATATATATATATATATATATATGGGTATTTTAATTGCAGCTTTATCAGCAAGGCCTTGCTTTGGCATCATTTCGTTACAATGAAAATAGTACAGATAGTGTTATACAGGCCTATATCTGGTATCTTACAAATCTTGCAAAAAAGTTGGATGTTGAAATTTCTGTAGATGCAGCGTACGAAATAGCAAATGAAACATTTCACTTTGAAAAAGATCTATCAAAGGTTTTTTATATCTTATTATTATCACATGAAATTGTAATAATATAAAATGTGCAATATTTGTTATGTGTCTGTACAACATTTTAAAATAATGTGTCTGTACAACATTTGTTGCAGATGTGTATAAACAACATTTGTTGCAGATGTGTATGTACAACATTTGTTACAGATGTGAATGTACAAATTTCTCATAAATGTACATGTACAATATTGATTCAGAGTTAAACAATATTCTGAAACAATTACTTAGATGAAGTTTTAAATATTTCAATCAAAACTAGCCCATAAAGTATGTCTATAAAAACTAAAACCAAAAAACCATAAAAGTGTTTCATTTTTAGTTTTTAAGCATTTTAAGAAAAGTTTTGTCAAAAGAAAAAGTGTTCTTCTGTATCTAAGTTTATTATTATTCTTCCGATTTTTCTTTCAATAAAGTTCAAAATCACATCAGGCTTGGTCAGGCATGCGATCGCACTCTGTAACTGACCAGGCTAATAATGTTGTTTTTTTACAATTTGACCACTGCTGTTTTAATGTTTTAACAATTTAACTGCAATAAAAAAATCATTACATTAAGAACAATTAATTGTTGATCTTTGTAACGTTTTTATTTTACGTGAAGGCTTTGAATAAAATAAAAAAAGATCGTTTAAAATAAACGCATTTTGTGTAAATTAAAAATGTAAATTTTTTTTAGTAGTAATATTTTTTATGATAAATTTAAACATTTGAAACTATTTTTCCGTGTCTTTCTAAAAATCTTTAATAAGATTTTTTTTTTTTTTAAATACTTTAAATTATGAATAAGTTTAATTAAAAACTTCCTGTTGCAATGATTTAATTGCTTTATTATTATTATTTTTTTTTTTGTTTCTATTTTTTATAAAGAATTATTTAAAAAAAAATTTTTTACTTTAGAAATGATTAAAAATTACTATTTTAAAAAGATCACTTTATTATTAAAAAATTTTTTTTTTTTTTGCAACCTTTTCAAAAAAAATGTTTATGCAATTTAAAAATATTATATTTTTTCCATTTTAATAATAATAAATTTAAAAATATTTTATTTTTTTCCTTTCAATAATTTAGTTTCACTTTTTAAAGAAAACAACAATTTAAATAAAATTTGTTCATTTATTAAACAATCATTAAAAGTAATTTGTAAAAGCGTTTTACGTAACTTTAACAAAACGTTTCAAAAGTTAAGTTTTTAAGTAATTTATTTCAACCGCAATTAAAACGTAACAAAAAGTAAATTTCACCTCAAATTTGAGTTTTTTGAGTTTTATTTTAAAGCTTATATATTTTATTTTTAGTGAGGAATTTTTTCTTTTTCATTTTTTTAAATTTTTTTCATAGTTTTCAGACTTGAAAAAAAAGACATAAAAGCGCTGAGCTAAACTGTTTAGCTTAGCATTCCTTTCTTCAGCGCATTTCTGAAATATTTAAATCATAAAAACATCTAAACAGTCGTGGTCAGCAATAGCGTTTGATCGCACCCCATTCCTGTCCAAGCCTGCACATTGTAAATTTACTTAGACCTACTCTATTTGTCATGCTTGAGCCACTGTCCCATCCTTAAAGAATTGCATCTTTTTTTCAAACAAGCTATTATCTCTTGATCTAACTAAACCACAATCTTGCAGGATTTGTCGATAACTCATTTTTTTATTTTTTTTTACTTATATCATTTAGGATTTTTCAAGTCTTCTGTTAACCATTTTTTTGCTTTTTAAATATCCTTTTCTATTGCTTAAATCCTTTAGTGCTTAGGCAAGTTGAGTTCATATCTTAAATAAACCTTAGAAAATAAGTTTAGACTTTATAAAACTTAACAAAATAAATTATTTATTGAGATATTAACAGAAAACTTTTTAGCTTTTTTGCAATTTTGCAATCTTTTTTTTTCTAATTTCTGTTTCTAAGTCAAATATTAGGCTTTCGATTTTGCTTAGTTTTTTTGTTATAAAAATCTGTTTTTTTTTTTTTTAAAGGAACAGTGTATTCACCATCAAGGTTTTTTTAAAAGATATATTTTATGCATGTGGGGGTTATGCACAAGCTTCAGTTTTCCCTTTTTTAGTTTGTGATTAAAATTATACCTTTTTACTGGATTTCATTTAATAATTTCATTTTAATTCTCATTTAATTTTTTATATATGTTTTGACAATATAAAAAGTGTAATGGTTTTTTTAAATACTTTTATTAAAAAAGCAGCTTTATTTATACATACTTTTATCATTTAATATTATCATTATTCAATTGATCCCAAAAATATTATTTTTGGTTTATTAACTTTTTTAGAGGGACTGTTTTTAACAAATTACAGATGTATTTACTTGTCTCTTTTAAACTTAATTTTTAAAACTTTTCATAATTTTAAAAAATTCTAATAATAGCAAGTTATCGTTAAAGTATGTCTGCAAATTATTAAATTTTAATAAAAATGTATTTTTATACTTAGCATATTAAAATGCGGGAATCCAAAACATTTAAATTTAACAACAATACTTACTTTTTATTGATGTAAAATTTCAGACCAAATTTCTTTTGAAAGAAAAAAATCAACTAGAACTTTTCTTTGCAAAAAACAATCTGGCATTAAAAATGAAAAAGTTTATTAATAATATCTCAATGAATAATTTGTTTTGTTGAACTAGATACTTTTTTACTTTTTTTCTAAGATGAACACAAACATTTAAGATGAACACAAACATTTAAGATGAACACAAACATTTAAGATGAACACAAACATTTAAGATAAAACACAAACATTTAAGATGAACACAAACATTTAAGATAAAAACAAACATTTAAGATAAAAACAACATGTTGTCCAATATATTTTTTATTCAAAGTTTTTAATTGACTTTTACTTGATTTGTTTCTTTTAGATTTTTGTGCCTGCAGAGAATTTAGTTACAATAGAAGATCGGTACTACAAGACAACTCTAAAGGAACTGCAAAAACATGTTAAAAATGTGAATAAAATACATTTAACTTTTATAATAGTTTTTGTTATTATTCCTTTAAAAATAGTTTAAGAATATTTAAACACAAGAAGAAAAAATTTACTTCTAAACTATTTTTGAGGTTTTCTATTTTTGTAATAATTTTCGGTGTTTTAACTTTTTTTATGATATAGTACAACAAGTGGCCAGTGTCAGGCCTGGGTACCAAGTGCCAGTGCTGGGTATACTTTCACTAAAGACATTATTAAAAAATATCACTCTAGGGTTTTTAAAAATTTCTTAATACAAGTTGTTTTTACATGTAATAGCAGGTCACCAGAAGTTTAAACATTTCAAGTTGTATTTTTTAAAACTGATTGGTTAGAAAATTTTTTTTTTTAGATTGACTGGCTGATTTACATGAATAATGTATTCAATTCAACTGGTATAGAGTTTACAGAAGATGAGCCTATAGTCATAGAAAGTATGAAGTTTGCTGACAACCTTGATTCTTTATTAGAAAAGACAAGTATGAGGTATATTTGATATGATATGATATTTAAGAAGTCTTGAGTTTTTCAAAATATTACTTTTTGATATAAAACTATGTTAGTTCAAAATATTACTTTTTGGTATAAAACTATGTTGTTTCAATATATTACTTTTTGATATAAAACTATGTTATTTCAATATATTACTTTTTGGTATAAAACTGTTGTTTCAATATATAATAATGATATACTAGAAGTAAGCAACCCGTAATACGGGTTGTTAGTAAATAAAATTAAAAAAAAAAACCGCATATAGAAAAGCCTAGAAACTACTTTAAAATAGAAAAGCCCACAAAATGATGTAAATCGACTATTAGCTACTATCAAAATAGCATATTAATATTATCAGATAAAAATTTAGTAAAGTTTATACTTTTTTATATAAAAATAAGAAATTGTTAAAAAACTAGTATTTTTGTGTCTTATAAATGTCTTTAAATTTGATTTCCTTTATGTAATGAGTTATTTCATATGAAGCTGTGGTAAAGACAACTCACCTCAGAAATGAAAAGCTCTGAAACAAAACCCCATTTTAGTGTGGGTAAGAGAAATTTGTTAACCTTGGATGAGAGGTTTTCTGTAGTGGTGTCATAATAAAAAGTTTTTTGAACTATACAAACCGCACAAAAAAAGATGGTTTTTATAATTACATGTTGATAGTCTATGGTAGATTGCAGAAGTTGCAGGAAAAAAAAAAGCTTTATATAATATGAAAAAAACAGGGTATTGTTAGAGAAGATTGAATTAAACATTAAGTTGGAAAAATGGTAAATTTATTAGTAAACACATGTGACAGCCCCAGGTTATGTTTCTTTTAATATAATAAATTAAAGTGCAATAAATGGTTGAGATATTCCAACATTTAGACATGCTTCATTGTGCATAAGGTTTTCTATATCCTTATGACTATTGTGACATTAAGTAATATGTTACAAAATTGTTTTAAATTTCAAAATTCTCAATTTTGTTAAATGTTTTTTTAAATCTTTTAAACAATCAAAAATGTAGTTGGGGGCCATCCATATATTACGTACGCAAAAAATCTCCAGATTTTGACCCCCCTCCCCCATCTCTATGTAAATTTTATATGCTTGGTGGTCTAAACCCCCTTCTCCCTTCATTTCTATTCACGCAATCAGTTTGAACACTTTTTTTTTTGCGTTGTTCAACCTTTATAACCTAAACAGGCCATGAATGTGAGCAGCGTTCACCTTTTATTGGGCAAAATGGAACATTTTTAATTGGCAAGTGAACGTGAACTGCCACCTTAATTTTTTGCGTTTGCATACATGCATTTTTTGTTTTTAAACATATTATCTAGAATTTAACAAAATAGTGACAAATTGTTTTGAAATTGAATTGAAAAGTTCATTAGCCAGAAAAGCCATTAATTTAAAGTTTGGCAATGATTGATTTTTTTGGCACCTAAAATTTTTTTGGTGTTCAGAATCTACTTATAACAGTGCCTGTTTTTGTCATTTATTTTTAGTGAAGATTTGATTATATTCTTAGATTAAGTCATTTTATTTTTGTCATCTATATTTTTGTCATTTATCTTTAGTGAAGATTTGATTATATTTTTAGATTAAGTCATTTTATTTTTGTCATCTATATTTTCGTCATTTATCTTTAGTGAAGATTTGATTATATTCTTAGATTAAGTCATTTATCTTTAGTGAAGATTTGATTATATTCTTAGATTAAGGCAACTCCTCTTTCTGCTCTGTCATTAAATTTCAAATTAGGATCAAATTTCAGCCAGTCTACTGGGATACCAGGTGAAGTGATGCAATTTTATTTTCCTTGATCTGTGATTATTTAGAATAACATGTTCAATGTCATGTACCTATTAAAATCAGGGTGTGCTGTTTTTATTTATACTGTGTTTCCCATAACCTGTTTATATTTTTTTAGCTGATGTCATTTAAAATAATATAAAAAATTAAAATTATCTATTTAATAATAAGGAAAATAAATCTTATTTATTTTGCTTATTATGGTGCTCCAAAAATTCTTCTAGTTTTTTTCCTCGAACATCAGTTTTTTGAAATTTGCTTCCTTTATCTTGCTTTCATATAATTTGCAATCTTTTAAGTCGTCTGTCAATTGTTATTTTACTCTACAAGCTTCATCTTTTCTCTTTCAGTAACTTTCAACTCTAATAGTGATTGCAGCCTTGTTGGAAGTGAAGATGTTTTAAAAAAAAATGTTATAATTTTTTTTAATGCATTTTGTTAGAGGGCAATTTATTAGACACAATCTTTTTTTTTTTTTATAGAGTGTTGCAGAACTACATGATGTTTTATCTGGCACGATCTTATTCCAACATAATTACTGAAGATTTTCCTTTATTGGCTAAGAACTTATCCATAGCAGAGTTTGGTGTTTTTAAGTTAGAGCCACGTTGGAAGCGTTGTATAGGAACAACTGATCGTGGTTTGGGCTTGGCTTTAGGAAGTTTGTTTGTTAAAGAAGCATTTGCTGGCAGTAGTTATGATGAGGTAGATTTTATAAATTTTGAAGTATTAACTTGATTAAAATTAAGAAATTAAAATTAATTTTTTATATTTCAGGCTATCAAATTTGTCCTTAAAAGTAAAAATTATGTTTCTGATTTGAATTTTTAAAATTATTTGAATATTTCTAAAACAATATTTGAATATCAAATAGTCAAAAAATATATTTGAATATCAAGTAATCGAATACTCAAATTGGATGGTCAAGTAAATACAGTAGTATATAAATGTATGCTACTGTATAATACAAATATATAAAGTATATATACAGTAGTGTATAAAGCAAATATGTGCAGATATAAAGTAAATATGTTAAGATATAAAGTAGATTTTTTTAATCAATCATATATTTCTAATTAAGGTCTAACAATAAAGAATATTTACAAATAGTTTGAAACTAATTTAAACTAAAAACCTGATGAAAATGATATCAAATAAAATGAATGGTACATAAAATAATATTAATAAAAATAACATGATAATGATAAGAATAATCATGATAATAATAATAATAATGTTAATAATGAAAAATTATGAACACCGATAATAAAAATAATAAATTGGTATAAAAATAAATAATTATTAGATTTCTAAACAAAAACTGAATATTATATACACAGATAAGAAAAAGTTACAAACAGTTAAAAACTGACATAAAGTAACAACCTACTGTGAGATAAAAAGCAGTTATTATAAAAAAACTGACAATGATTAATTAACATTTATAACATTTATTATCAAAATGAAAACTGAAATGAAAAATGAAATAATATAATAATATGATATATCATCTAAAATGAATAACAAATAATATTAACAAAATGTAAGCAAAAAAGTACAAACAAATACTAAACAAAAAATTAACTTATAAAAAACAAGATAAATTAACAAACAAAAACAATAACTACACGAATAATAAATTAAAAAATAAACAGATAGAAACAGCAACAATACAAGAAACTCTTGCAAAGTAGAAAGTAAAAAAAAATATATATCGAAATGAATAGATCGAAATAAATATATCGAAATGAAATATATGAAATGAATATCACAAATAAAAAACAACTAGAAAAAATCCATCCTAAAATTTACAAAAAACAGTATTTATGGAAAAATTAAACTGAAAATAATCTAATTTAAAAATAAACTAATTGGGAAATTAAAAACAGGCAAATAATATAAATAAAAGTTTAAAAAAGTATTTACAAACGACGGAAGTTTAAAAAGTTCTACCCATATATTTTTAAAAATTCAGAAAAATTATCAATCCCACATATACATTGCTATGGCTTTGCAAGTGTTGAATAGTCCAATTAAAGTTAAGCTTATGTGTTGAATAGTCAGTAGTTCAGTTGATAATTTCAAGAGAAAACTCCAAACATTTATATGTTTATACTTTTCTCAAAAAGGATGCTCTGCAAAAGATTGAATGTAAAGTTTGACCCCCTCCCCCCTCAATTAATTAGAGGTTACAATTTTTATGAGGTCAAAATTTTTGAACACTAAGAGATTATTGTTTGAAATTTAAAATTTATCGATGGATATCATTTTAGTTAAGAATAGTAAAAAATTAATTTATCAAGTTGTTGCTCTCATGTTTAGGACAGTTGTGGCCAAAATTTTAAGATTTTTTTGTATCCAGACTCTAATAATTGCAATTTTTTGCAAAGCATCTTTATTTGACATAAGTATAAACATATAAGTGTTTGGAGTGGGCAAGGTGACATGAATTTCTGTGTTAAATGTTCTTTCACTCTGTTTTGTGACAAGACCTGTCGTAGGTCTTTATTCAGCAACTTTAAAACTTGGAGAATAAAAAAAAAAGATTGGTAAAAATAGGTATGTTTGGCAGATATACCATTGAATATTTAGTAATTTTGTTTAGTAAATGATTATAAGGTATAAACCTTTTTTAGGCACTTAAAATGGTTGAAGCTGTGAGAACAGCATTTATAGCATCATTTAAGTCACTCTCTTGGATGGATGAGCCAACACGTCTAGCTGCGCAAGAAAAGGCTGACTCAATTAACCAAAAGATTGGCTATCCAAAATTTATACTTGATAAAGACAAGCTTGACTTTTATTATGAAGGGGTAATTTTTTTTTTATTATTAATAGTAGCAAGTTTAATAACAAAATTTATAAATATTTATTATTATTATTATATTATACATTATTATTATTCTAGAAAGAAAAGAAAATTTCTTGTCTTTATAACATACCCCAAAGTTTTTTTGAAGCCCTCTATGTATAAAAGGTTGTTTTTTGATGGCAGTCAAATTAAAAAGTATATTACAACCTAGATAGCATGTAGACTAAATGACATGATATACTGTACTGCTGTACTGCATTAGTGTTATGTTAGGTTTATGTCTAGTTTAAAAATGACTAAAAAGTTGCTTATGTCTTATTTGTGTTGCTTCAAATGATTATTGGTACAACTATGATGATCACGATGAGATCATAAAGTCATAATATTTATCACAATTTTAATGATCACGATGAGATCACAAAGTCATGATATTTGTCACAATTTTAATGATCATGATAAGATCGCAAAGTCATAGTATTTTTCAATTTTTGTTTTTTTAAACTTAATCATATCATAAAAGAGAATATCAAATATTTTGTATTTCCATAATTATCTATCCGTAGGTTTTCTGCTAAATAAGACATTTATCAGTGTTTAAGTTAAACACAGCAAAGCATTTTTTGTTGAATGTTATAGTAGATTCATTATCTATATTTTTGTATAGCGTTTTTAACGTCATAAAATCTCTTTAATATTTGCATGTCTAATAATCTTATCAGTGTTTGTTTGAGATAATCTATCATCATCATAATATTCAAAAATCAATACCATGATTCAATTAAAATTGAATACCATGATTCAATCTAGATTAAATACCATAATTCAATCAAGATTGAATACCATGATTCAATCAAGAATGAATACCATGATTCAATTAAGAATGTATACCATTATCCAATCAAGAATGAATACCATGATTCAATCAAGAATGAATACTGTGCGCTATCTAAAATTGATTGTTAGCTGAATTTTTCTGAAAAACTAAATTTAAATAGCACAGTTGATGTATTGTACGAAACAACATTTTCATTCTTTTCATTTCTGATGCTCAATATATTGTAATTGAAACAACACGGTTCAACATATTATTGAAAGGAAATCAACATTAAGTTGTGTATTCTAGCACAACCAAGGTTTAAAAAATTTGTGAATGCATATACACACTAAACAAATCAAAAACTGATTTTATATATTACTTTAAAATTGTTGATAAACTACTCAAATTTGTAAATATTATATTTTTATTATATCAATGTCATCACTGATCATCGGGTGATAACCTGTCCTGAAATAGTTAATTTTAAGTTACTTTGTGTGTCTTCTTCAGTAGTTAGTCAGCTTGTAGTAAAGTTTTAATAAAACATGCAGATTTGCTAAAACAATTATTGGGTGCTTATACATTTGTTTTGGGCATTGATCACCTATCAAGTTTATAATTTAATTAAGTGTGTTGGGTAAGTATTTAATAATATGTAAAAGTAATTAGAATACACAAGATAAATATATAAAATACCACTTGGGTGTCCTTTCTTTTTAATAAATGATGAAATGCGTGATAAATAAATTGTGAATTTTATAATTTTGACAATAAGAAACAAGATAATTAGCACAGTGTGTTATGAAATAAAAAAACTAAGATAGTTTTCTTATTTCGTAATACACTGTGCTGTGCACTTTTATAACTCAATATTTGCACAGTGTGTTATGAAATAAGAAAACTAAGATAACACACTGTGCAAATATTCCCAATGGAATAGAAGAAATTGTTAATATTAATAAAAAAAAAGTAGAGGAAAAGAAATAAATAGAGAAATTGATTTCGTGAGATTAATGACTTGAGTGTTTACTAAACACTTAACTAAACTCAAATAGTTTATTTCAATAAATTGGAAAACCTATAAGATTGACAATATTAGTGCGTGTATTTGTAGAATGACCAATTGTAACTTAATTGATTACTTCTAGATCAATTTCTATTTCAAAGTTATCCTCTTTGAATACTTGGGGAGGTTAATATTAATAAAACTTGTGGGACAAATGTTTGTTTAAGTCCATTTAATGATTTTTTTCAATATAGAACAGACTTTTTGTGTAAAAATAATCAAGTTAAAAAAACTGTTTAAAGATTTTGCAAATTTATATAGAAAAAAAACTGCATAATCATTATCATTTTATTAAAAAGAAAGTGGTAGAAAATCATATGTAGATGACTTTGTATCAACTGATTTTTACATACAGTTCAATTTTCATAAGTATTCTACTTCAATTTGTTAAATTGAATATCCCCACTACGTCCCTGGTAGTACCGCGCTCAACTCGTTTCTCCGCGCAGTGGCCTTGCTCGTCAAAGTTCGTGTTTCAGAGTTATAGAGTTGAAAGAGGGTTTTAACCACAAATAAGTAGCTTCCTCGTCTGTAGTGGCCTTCTCGGCCTTGAGGAAGTGAATTAAAATAAAAAAAAAAAAAAAAAAAAAAATGATCATTATATTTTTTTTGGAAAGTATTACTTTCTGAGCTTTCTTTTTTTTCAGAAAGCTCAGAATATTTTTATATACTTTAGTTGTTTTATCAAACTTTAATGCCTTTAATTTTATTTAAAAAGGTAATACATTAATAAATGTGTGGTATTTTTGTAACAAAAATATAAAAATTTTATTCAAAAAAAATTATGTAATATATTAGTAACAGCACTCCTTCTTAAGCCCTCACTTCATAAGAGAGAAGTTCCGAGTTTGATCTCTACCATGTCCCTCGTAGTACCGCATTCATCTTATTTCTCTGCAAGCAACCTTGTTTGTCAAGCTTTGACTTTTAAGAAGAGACTGTTTTAAAGAATTGAGAGTTATAACCAAAAAAAATAGCCTCCTTAACTGTAGTTGCCTTCTTGGGCTTAAGGAGGTGAATAACATTTAAAAAAATTTATATGTATAAATATAAACAACATTTTGTCTTTGACTTTTTATATGTTCTTTTATATGTTTTAATATTGATATAAAGAAATTTAAAAAATTTTCTGTTCTAAAAAATATATAACCTCATATTTTAGTTACCTTGGTAACTAGCTGGTTACCATTAAACGCTAAAATGTTTTATTATGAAAAGATTTCAATTTCATTTCATTTTAATGAATGGAGATGCTATTTATTGTTTAATAATTAATTCAATACTAATTTATTTAATAAATAATATAATATACCTCCTTACATCGATCTTAAATCTTAATCCCCTTACATCAATAATGGTATCTAGAAACGAGTAGGTAATTTTTTTAAAATAATGTTATTATTATTGTCCTCTCTCAACCTCATAACTATGAATAAATGACTGAGACAAATATTAATTTCTTTTTTTAAAACTTAATATTGAAAATTTTCATTATTTGTGACAGCATTTGTGAGATCAAGTAATATTTTAATTACTTGTAAGTAAGCTTTTTTTTTTAGTTGGAGTTGCATCCTGAAGAATATTTTGCTAATGAAGTTAAAGTTATGCGACATATGAAATCAAAAGAGCTAAAACAATTAAGGAAAAAAGTTGACAAAACCACTTGGGCAATGACACCTCCTACAATTAATGCATACTATGACCCAAGCAAAAATGAGATAGGTAAGAGTTTCCAACTGTTACATTTATAATTGAAATTTCAAAAATCATAAATATAAAACGAAATATTTTAAAAACAAAGTTAATATTGTTTGAGTGACTGAGTATAGTAGTAATAATAAAATAAGTATAAAAAATAACTAACTATGGGTAAAATATAGTGAAAAATCCAAGTTAAACTTTTTGCTGTTAGCAGCAAAAAAATAACAAAAACAAACTTAATTTTATAGCATTTATATATATATATATATATATATATATATATATATATATATATATATATATATATATATATATATATATATATATATATATATATATATATATATATATATATATTGACTATGGTTGTCAACAACATGCTGCAGCCGATGAAAAATAAGTTTGATAAATGTGTTTTGATGTTTAAAGTTTACATGATCCCCATTCAAATTTAGATATGAAAGGTTTTTGCCTTGCTATCTGCAAATTCATACTATTGTGCTGCCTTTACTTTTGGTAGAATGTTTTTGAGTTAATCTTACATAAAAGTACTTGAAAGAAAGAAAAAAAACAAATACTTGCAACTAATAGTTTAACTTATGATATATGGTGGTAACAAAGAATGCAGACAAAGCCAAAGATTTATCTGTATTGGGCGTTTTGAAATTTATTACTTTGGGACTTAAAATCATGCCTAATTCTTCCCCTCAGTTTTTTTCAATCTGTATGTTTATGGCTACATGGGAGAGAAGTTTTTTGAAAATGAAACTTCAAAGTATTAAGATTGGTTCAGTTCAAAATTGCATCCATCAAAAGTTTCCAGTCATGCAAAGAAATTATTTTGCAAAAGACATTGATTTTGTTAAAGTGATTCAGAAGTTTGCGGATTTAAAAATGAGGAAATGCAAGCATCAATATATGTGAAATTGAGCAAAATTAATGTAGATCACTTTATAATGTATTTATATATATATATATATATATATATATATATATATATATATATATATATATATATATATATATATATATATATATATATATATATATATATATATATACACACATATATATATATATATAAATATATATATATATATTATATATATATATATATATATATATATATCTATATATCTATATATATATCTATATATATATATATATATATATATATATATATATATATATATATATATATATATATATATATATAAATATATATATTATATATATATATATATATATATATATATATATATATATATATATATATATATATGTATATATATATGTATATATATATATATATATATATACATGTATATATATATACATGTATATATATATACATGTATATATATATATAAAAAAAAAACTGAGGGGAAGAATTAGGCATGATTTTAAGTCCCAAAGTAATAAATATATATATATATATATATATATATATATATATATATATATTTATATATATATTTATTACTTTGGGACTTAAAATCATGCCTAATTCTTCCCCTCAGTTTTTTTTTTTTGTATATATATACATGTATATATATATATACATGTATATATATATATATATATATATATATATATATATATATTTATATACACATATATATATAAGTCAAAGTATGTTTGATTGATTACTGCAAACGCCGTGGACACCGAAAAGCAAAGAAAAGCTGGCAGTTTTAAAAATTTGATAATAAAAGATTTTACAAAGGTGTTTTTTTAGAGGCATTTTTTTGAATCACTCGTAAGGAATTTTATTTCTAGTAAAATAAAATAAAATGTTAGAATAAAAATCTTATAGGTATAAAAGAAATATTTCAGCGAAAAAATTATTCTTTAAAATTATTATTAAAAATTATTCGAAAAACTATTGACGTTCTATTTTTCAGCAGCTGTTCTTGAGCACGCTTCGTTGAGTTTCGGTAACTTTTAACATAAAAGCGATCGTTATTATTTAAGTAATTTTTTTGAGTTACTTTTTACAAAAATTTTAATAACTTTACTTTTTTATTGAATCAAGTAGAATACGTTTTAATATTAATCCTTTTATTTTTTTTTTTTTTACGCTCACCAATTTTTAAAATGTTTCCTCGAAATTACTCTTAAATACTTTAAATACGTCTAACAGTTAATAAATATTTTTTAATCTATCATAGATTTAAAAACATTTATTAACTGTTTATTCCATTGATTCTATGGAATAATTTTAAAACCTAACAAACCCCCGCAAAATAATTATTTAAGTTTAAAATCTAAAACTAAAAGAAATTTTATCAACAACTTTGCTATTGATGAATAATTTTATTAAAATGTTAGCTTAAAAGATTTAAACTTTTTTTTTAATATGAATTTTTTCTACTTGTAAATAATGAGCATATTTATTTTTTTTTAATTCAAACTTTTATATCAACTGCGTGCGGTTTTTAAAATACTTTATTAAATGTTAAAAGAATCGTAAATTACTTCATTAAAATTCTGCTCAAAAATATCTTTAAATATACTCAAACAAAAAATTTTTTACTTGACGCAAATAGCCCTAGCTACACGCAAAATCGCTCTTGGACGACGTAAAATTCACATCGCCCGACGCTTTATCGCAAGGCCTGATATATATATATATATATATATATATATATATATATATATATATATATATATATATATATATATATATATATATATATATATATATATATATATATATATATATATATATATAAGATTAAAAAGTTCTATCTTTATAAAAATTGTCTGCCAAAGAAGGAGTGCCTTTTTGAAAAGTAGATAAATAATAACCTGTAGAACTCATAAAATTTTCTTCGTTGAATTAATTGAATTTTAATGACATGCAGCGCGTGGAATTTTTAAATTAAATAATAGCCCGTAAATATCATATTGCGTTTGATTTAACCGCCGTTAAATGAGTAAAAGTGAAGCGTGTAGATTTTTTCGAATTTGTAATAACCAATATCTAGCATAATGATTTGATTTAACTTTTAATGAGTAAGCATGTAAGAATTTCTTTAGAAGATAAATAACACTTAGCGTTCTAAATGGCAAACAGTATAAATGTAATTCAGATTATTACACTTAAAATATTTAGTTATTATCGTTAAATAGTGCATCATCGTTCACTTATTTTCAATTTATTTATTTAACTAATTAAAAAAAAATCTGCTGTTTGTGATGTCTTACAAATCCTATGCATATGCTTGCAAACTATATTATGATTATAAAAAATTATCACTGGATCAAAGGGCAAGACAAATGGCTAATGTGTTAGGTAATCTAGCTATTAGGTATATATCTAGCTGTTAGGTAAGCGCTCGCTTCATAAACGAGTGGTTCCGAGTTTGATCCCCACCACAGATTTACAAGGGAAACCATTATTTGCTTTGTCAAAATCTAAATTTTTTGGGATATTATGTGATGGAACAACGGATAGTGCAACATTAGAAGATGAAGTTGTTTATCTAACTTATTTCGACCCTGAACCTGTGGGAAGTGATGAAGTTCAAGTGGAAACATAGGCTTGAGAAATTTAAAAAATTTCTCAAGCCTATGTTTCTAATGTCTAACGAATTTTGATTTGAAGAGTTTGAAAGTAAGGTTATAGGTTTTACTTCTGATGGTGCTTCAGTTAACTGAGGAAGTAATCAAAGTATTGATGTTATTCTTCAGAAAAAGTAACCCTGGATAGTATTTATATGGTGTGTTGCTCATCGCTTAGAGCTTGCATTAAAAGATGCTTTGTCAAAAACGGCTTTTGATGACATTGATGAAATGCTTTTACGTTTATATTATCTTTACAAAAGGGCACCAAAAAAACTCCGTCAACTAAAAGAAATCTACAATGCTTACAAAGAAGGAGTGGAATTTAATGTTGGTGGATATCGACCCAAAAAATGCAGCAGTACTCAATGGATTTCCCACAAAATTGCTGCTATGAAAATGTGTCTTGACAAGTGGGGAATTTACATTCAGCACTTAGAAAATATTTGTCAAGATCCATCGACCAAAACTATAGAGCAAGCTAAACTTAAGGGTTATCTAGCGAAGTGGAATGGCAGTAAAATGCTATTTCTTTTAAGTATGTGTATTGACTTACTTGAAATCGCATCAGAGTTATCTGTTTCTATGCAAAGTGATAAAATTGACATGGTTAATACAATGTATTTCTTGTCAAAAACAAAAGATCGCTTGAATTTATTTAAAAAAAAGAATTTGAAAAACTCCCACATGTAAAATACTTGATTTCGAAAGTTACTTGTAAAGAGGGAAAATATTATTATTTTCAAGATATCGAGCTGAAAAATTATGACAGGTCAATTAGTTTTGTTAAATCCAAAAAAAAAAGAATTTTATAAACGCGTAAAAAGTTGCATTAAAGTTTGTTTAGAAGAAGAAGCTGAAACAAGCTGAAAGCAAGCAAATATTCAAATTTGTTCTGAAAGTTTTAAATTGTGAAGGATGGGATCAGAAAGAAGTAGTAAAAAACTTAACTGTTAATAACAATGAGTTCGCAGATGACGCCATTACTTATTTAGTACATCGTTTTGAAACACCTTTAAAATGTGCTGGCATTAATGCGTCAGATGTCTTAAGTCAATGACACTCTCTTTTAGAGTATGCTCGTGAGTATCTTTCAATATCAACACAAACATATTTGTGTACATGGAGAAAAATATTCTCTTCTCCTTGGTGTAAGAGCTGGAAAAATGTTTTGGCATTAGTTAAACTATTTTTTACCATCCCCGTGTGCAACTCTAAGCTAAAAAGAATGTTTTCAAAGTTGAATGTGGTTAAAACTGACTTTAGATGCTCCTTGTCTACTCAACAATTAGGATGTTTATTAAGAATAGGCGAACTCGGTCCACCTGTAGAAATGTTTAATGTAATGCCTGCAATTAAAAAATGGGAATTACACAAACGCCGTCGTCCAACACAACAATGTCGCAAAGAGTATTAAAAAAATTTAGAAAAGAAAAAAAAAATAAGTACATTAAGTGATGATAGTAGTGAGGAAGACCAAAATAATGAAACTAACCTCTTCGAAAATGTTTCTGAGCAAGAAATTTTGTTTTCAGATAATGAAATCTGATTTATTTTTTAATATAAAGCTTAAAAATAATGTTTATCTTAATATTTAATATATTTAAGACATTATTATACTATATTACTATAATAAACTTGTTTTCTTGCTGTTTTTATTATTGATAAAAATAGTTACATGAACGCCATATAAATACCTTTTTGGCGCTAAAAGTGGAGTTTTTAAAAGTTATGCGCAAAATTGACACAGCATATTATATTTTGTTAAGTAAAAAATTTACATAACAAACGGGTAATGCAATTCAATGTAAACTAACAAGGTTTTCGCGAGAAAAAAGCTCTATGAAACTTTAAGTCTATCTAAAAAAATGCGCAGTATTGAATTTAAACTATTTCATTTAAATTACAAAGATCTACGATGATAAAAATTCTGAATATTAAAAAAAAACTACAACTTCACTAGCCTAAAATAAAATAAACTGGGAAAACATAACATATATTTCGATTGGATAATTGGGTTCCGTAAAACTCAGATACCCAGTAGCTAGTCTAAGCAAACCCATCTGCAGTACTTTTTTACTCTCGGCATTTAAAGAACTTTCTTTTTCATGTGTTCCTTATAACTAAACAAATATGAATATATGTAAATATTTGTGAAAATTATTTGTTCAAATTTTATTTCAAAAATTTAATCGGACAATGTCCAGGACCTTATAAAAAATTAAATTAAGCCCTGTGTGTGTATATATATATATATATATATATATATATATATATATATATATATATATATATATATATATATATATATATATATATATATGTGTATATATATATATATATATATATATATATATATATATATATATGTATGTATATATATATATATATATATATATATATATATATTTATATATATATATATATATATATATATATATATATATATATATATATATATATATATATATATATATATATATATATATATATATATATATATATATATATATATATTAGTGATGTACCGATTAATCGGTATTGGCATCGGCTTAATTGGCCATTTTTTGCACAATCGGTATCAGCATCTGCCTTTTTTTACCAATTTTCCAACCGATGGCATTTTGGTGTTTTTATCCTGCATTATTATAATAATTAAATAATAAATAAACTAAACTTTGTGCTTAGAATTTTTTGGATAAGTTTTTATTTTTACTTTGTTCACAGGAAAAAGCTTTAAAAGTAACCTATTTAAGCATTGTTATCTATATATTTTTAATTCTTATTCACTCCCAATAAGGCTTCAAGCAAACACTATGAAGTTGGGAGTTGCTGGAAAAAAAGAGTAGAGTTATAGAGCAATGAAGTGGTTGACAGAAGACTTTAAAAAGTTGAAGGTTGTATGAGTCATGAAAACATGAAGATGGGACAGAGTTCCGAAGGGTTGAAGTGCACGGAAATAAGCTAGACAAATAAAGGTTTTTGGAGCATGAAGAGACAGATAGAGTCGAAGAATAAGACTTAGATGAATGACAAGTCAAGCAAGAATGAGTTTTGATTGATGGAACTAAAGATGAAAGCTCCTTTGAGCAGCAACCATGATAGTATTTGTAGAAAAGAGAAAGAGATGCAACTTTACGATGATGGGGAAGAGGCTCAAGCATTGCAGATAAACCGGGTCCAACTCTGTTTACAATGCGTTTTTAAACCTTATCTTGAAGAGAAAGAGCATCATTAGAAGAACCAGCCCAAATATGATAACAGTATTCCATACAGGGACAAATAAGAGATTTGTAGAGGTAAGGAATGGAATCAGGAGAGAGAAAACGGTGAGCACGATAAAAAGAAGCAACCTTAGCAGATGCTTATTTCAGCAATTAATTGTATATATGGTTTCTATGAAAAGTCAGTAGTAAATGATAATCCAAGAAGAGGTAAAGAAGAGGAATCAGTGAGAGAGTTGCCATTCATCAATAGAGCAATGTCGACAGTACTACAATAGTTATTTTTCTGACAGCAAGTTATTTGACTCGAGATGGAATGTGAGAAATTTGTTTATCAAAGACTCAAAGACCTTGCTAATAACAGAAAGAAGACTGATTGGACAATAATCGAAGGGGTCAGTAAGTTTACCAAGTTTCAGTCAAGCACTTATTAAATAGTTTATAGAAAATTGAAGAGAGTTCTGGAGAACAATTTTGTAAGACTGTGACAGGAATGTTGTCTGGACCACAAGCCATAAAAGAATTTAATCGTGATATGACTCTGAATGGAAGCTGAAATGATTCGAATGTCTAACAATGGGTTAACTTGTTTAATTAGAATGGAAGGAAGAGAACGGCCATTAGATTCGAAAGTCAGATTAGAAGAGAATTTCTTTGCAAATAGTTCAGCCTTATTTCATGTATTTAAGTATAGCCAAGTACCAAATATATTTTTATATTTTTAATTTTTTAATTTAAATTCACCTCCCTAAGGCCACGAAGGCCACTTCAAGTGAGGAGGCTACTTTAGTTATGGTTACAACCCACTTTCAACTTTATAACTCAGAAACACAAACCATGATGAACAATGCCGCTGCGTGTAGAAACAAGTTAAGCGCTGTACTACCAGGGACGTGGTGGGGATCCAACACCACAAATTAAAATAATTCTAAAAACAATTTATTTATCTAAAAATAATTTATGTCTAAACAACATATGATGGTTGTTTAGATATCTGAATTACTAATAAACTAATAAAGAATTCTAAGTAAACTACATATGCGTCTTTTCTTTCTTTAAAATTAAAATAAAAAGCGTTCCTCTAAAATTGTATTAATTTTTTTTAAAGTTTTCTTTTCATACTGGAAAAAAATAAAAATGTATACTTTTTTAACAGTTTTTTCTAATATCTTTTAAAAATAATTGTTTGGCTTTGATTTGAGTCCAAGTATTTGTTTACCAATACCAATTTAAAGTTGTATGGTTTTATATTTTAAAATTTTTAATAATTAGTAAATTCATCGGTATCAGCATCGGTATCGGCCTTTTCCCATTCATTGGCATCGGTATCGGCCAAAAAAGTGATATCGGTACATCACTAATATATACATACATACATACATACATACATACATACATACATACATACATACATACATACATACATACATACATACATACATATATACATACATACATACATACATACATACATACATGTACCTCTATGAGAACACATTTGGTTTTGCAATAGGTTCAAGCTTATATTTTTTAATGTTAGTGTTTTTAATATGAGATACTGTCTAAAGTGTGTTGTGGCATGGCAAATATGAAAAAAATTACAAATTACTAGCATGCAACATGGCTAGTTCAGTAGGGTTTGTACTGATTTGTATTGGTTCAGTAGTGTTTTTATATGCATACAAAATTTGGTTTTTAATAAGACAAGACTGCAAATGCTGGTTGAGGTGTGTCTTAAGGAAGGGGTATAGTCAAATGCTGCCTGAGGTGTAACTTTAGGAAGGGGTATAGATAAATGCTGGCTGAGGTGTGACTTAAGGAAAGGGATTAAAATAACAGAAATTAAAAGATCTTTTCTATAGATGGTTTTTTCTTTAAATCTGACATTTTGGCATAAACTGATGTTGTTGTTTTTTTGTGTTTTTTTTTTTTAAATAAATTTATATTCTCTATATAGTATAAATATATATGTGTGTTTATATAAATAATTTCCTGGATTTAAACAAGCCTGTAAGCCTTTATTTCTTCTTGTCAGTTTAAGTTATGTTTTGCTCCATCCCATGATTTTTTTCCTCTTGTGTAGTTGTCATTTCTAATAGTAAATATTTCTTTTCATCTTTTTTTCAAGAATCAACTCTTTTAAGATCAAAAATTTTATTATTGCAAGAAATTGATGCAAAAAGCTGTTCACACTTAGGTCCATCATTCTCAGATTACTTAATCTTGTATTTCATTTCAGAAGCCAGGTTCTTGAAATTGGAAAAATTTTTTGAATCTAATGATTAACTATGCTATTTCTGTCATCCAAGATAAACAGCTTAATACATTTATAAACATCAAAATCACTTAGATTTCCACTGCTGAAGTTGTCTCTTTCTAAAACTCATTTAGACATCCAAATCTACTTCTACTATACTATTACTGTTACTACTACTACTTCTACTACTACTACTACTACTACTACTACTACTACTACTACTACTACTACTACTACTACTACTACTACTACTACTACTACTACTACTACTACTACTACTATTACTACTTACTACTACTACCTACAACTGATACTACTACTACTACTACTACTACTACTACTAATACTAATACTAATACTACTACTACTACTACTAATACTTCTAGTCTGCTGATTTGTTAAATTTTATAACATAAAAAGTTTAATTAGATTGTTTTACATATAAAAAAGTGTATATGCATTAATTAGAATTCATTTGTACACATTTTTTACAATTTACAGTTTTTAATCTTTTGGTAATGATTTTCTTGTTCTCTTCTTGCTTTATATCAATATTATATATGATTTTCTTGTTCTCTTCTAGCTATATATCCATTTGAGTGCATATATATGCACTTAAATACTGGCGCTATTACAGCATTTTTATGAATTATAATACTTTTTAATAAACATAGGCTCATAAAAAAACTTTTATAAGTATTTTATAATTATTAAAATGTGTTTTTGAATTATCTTTAATTTATTAGGAACTTTTGATGCTCTTAACTTGCATTTTTAACTTTTATCAGCTTTTGCCCTTTTTACAAAGTGCAGACTATATTTATAAACAAAATAAGCAGATTCATTTTTCATCCAATAAAATCCCACAAGTTAGACATCTAATTTATATAATATATAATTGTATCAAGTATCTTAGCTATCGAGCTATCAATTCAAATAAGTTTTATATCAAAAATTCGAATATCTATGTAAAAATTTTTTCAATGTATTTTAAAACTTTTAGTTTTAAAATAATCTATTTAAAAACTTGGATATTCAAAAACTTTCCATACAATATATATTTTTATTGACAGTTGTCAATTAAAAGGTTGTTTCAACCATTTAAAAGGTTACAAAAGGTTTATTGAAACCATCAAAAAAGTTTTTTCATAAAAACGTAATACTATTCAGCATATTTTTTTTTTTACATTTATAATATATAAATAAATATAAAAAAAGAAAATACATGTAAATAATCATTATAACTATTTAAAAATGTACTTAAAAGCAATGTACACAATTATAATAGATCAAAGTATAAATTTATTCAAAGTTCAATTGCAAACTATTGTTCATTCTTATTTTTTCTCTACTATATCATACAAAGAAGATTTCAAAACACAATTTTCTCTGTACTATATGACACAAAGAAGAGACGTGAAATAAATATTAAATAGCTTAAGAAGAGAGGATGAAATAAGTTAAATAATTTTGAACATTTATAAAATGTAAAAATATCTTTTATTCCTGCTAAGAATATAACACACCAAAAAAAAATCATTATAAAGATATTTATATTTCTAAAAAATGTCAAATGTTTTGAACTTAATGTGGAACTTTAATTTGCTCAAATAAATTGAGTTAGGAAACATTACGTGCGAGTCATGACTCGTCTTTTTTGTTGTTTATATATATATATATATATATATATATATATATATATATATATAATTTTTTTCCTAGAATAGGCCCTGTATATATATATATATTTATATATATATATATATATATATATATATATATATATATATATATATATATATGTATATATATATATATGTATATATATATATATATATATATATATATATATATATATATATATATATATATATATATATATATATATGTGTATATATATATATGTATATATATATATATACATATATATATATATACATATATATATATATATATATGTATATATATATATATGTATATATATATATATATATATATATATATATATATATATATATATATATATATATATATATATATATATATATATATATGTATATATATATATATATATGTATATATATATATATATATATATATATATATATATATAAATTAGTAAAAAACACTTATCTAATTTTTTCTTCAACAACTTGTTTCACCATCAGTAGGTTCTTCATGAAGAATGTCTAAATATCAAAAATTTCAAATTATAGAAAGAAATATTATACAGGAAGTTAGGAATTGTTTTAATTAATTATGTAATAACTGCAGTTATTTTGCAACCAGGAACTTGCATCAACTAAATTTAAATTAAAAAATTATTCTTGAAAAAATCTTTTAGAATTAGGATAATTTTAGTCTGGTCATTTGTTTTTATGATTTTTTAAAAGGTACTTATTTTCTGCGTTACTGCGTTTAGAAATTAATTGAGATTTTTTATTTAGTAAATTTTCTTGACACAAATGAGTAATAATTTATATATAAATACAAATATTTTTTTTTTTTAGTATTTCCTGCCGGTATTCTCCAAGCTCCATATTTCAAATATGATTATCCAAAGTTTGTTAATTATGGCGGTATGGGAAGTGTAATTGGACATGAAATTACCCATGGGTTTGACAATAATGGTTTTTATATTAATATTTTGCTTCTATTTTTTATTATTTTACACATAGCTTTATTATATATTTTAAAAACTACTTGTCACATTTTATTGAAATATTTTTTTAATTCATAGGTTTTAAAGTTAGATGGGTATAAAGTAGTAATGTTAAGACTATTAAATAATTTTAAAAAAGTAGTAACATTAAATAATTTGATTGTCGAATAAAATCAACTAATACATTTTTGAAGTCGACTAAAAGTTGATTTAGTTGAAGTATGCGAATAATTATTTGAAACAAATTGTAATAAAATTAATAATAAAGTAATTTATCTTCTCTTTTTATTTTTTAGTATCATATCATGGGACAATCTATTCCCAGACCCCAATAATTTTGTACCGCCTTAAATACTTGCTATATATCAAAAAAGTCATTACAATCACATTTACAATGTAGTTGTATAGATTAATAACATTTAGATTTTTTTTCACAACTTAATTCTGCCCCAGGGTCCCGAGCCAGCTTGGAGCGGCCCTTTATGAAAGTATTTATAAAAATTACAAGCATCGAGTAAATAAAAGAAGAAAAAAATCAATGAAGCCCATAATCAAAAGTTTAATTAGGTATAAATAATACTTAGATGAATTAGAAAAATTTTTGAGTTGAATTAGAAATTGAATTAGAAAAATTTTTGAATTAGAAAAATTTTTGAGAGTAAACAAAAAACTATATAATAGTTATGGGGAAAAGTCACATTTTTAGAAAAAATTGTCATTAAAAATTGCCTTTGATATATAAGGAATGGGAATGAAAATATCATCATTTAGAAATATTAACATAAGCATTTTACAAATGAAAATAAACACTTTAAAAACACTTTTTTCAAATCTTAAGGTTTTTTATTGCACTATTTTTAAGTTAATTGTGTTGCAGATTTTCATACTAATACTAATGTGAATCAAATATGATGACATATTGCTCTTCTCATATTGGGGAACAATATCTTGTACTCCCAGCCAATCGCTTCAGCATATTATGATATTTTGCATATTCCATTTTTTTACTCAAATAATGTTTTTATTTTAAAAGTATTTAAAATCACATAACTTCTTCCCCGGATAGCGGGTAGCTCTGCTGTCCGGGGCTACTTGACTTTGCCCTAATAGTACATACTATTCTTATTATATGAACATACAAAAATTAAAGATTGAAAAGTTAAATCAAATGAAAAAATATAAAGATTTTAAGATTTTTATATAAATCAACTTTTAGTCGATTAGTAGGATGTCCATATTTATCAAATCGACTATTCAATTTAGTCGATTTAGTCAAAGTTGATAACAACACTAGTATAAAGTTTAAAGATTGCTTTGGGTATAAGGTTGGTTCATATTAGGGTTAATCATCATGATTCTGCTACTGTTAATATGTAATTCAATTTTTAACCAGTTCTGCTGCCGTTATATATTTTTTCATAGGTAAAGACTTTTTTGGGCAGATGTAAACTTCATCTGGGTACTACCTTTTAAAAGTTCTTAGGCAAAGACTTTATAAGTAATTAGAATATTCTGTTGACCAACCTTGGACCCCTCAAATTAGAATCAAATTAATGAAATAGATAGAAAAAGAAGAATCAAATTAATGAAATAGATTTTGCATATATATATATATATATATATATATATATATATATATATATATATATATATATATATATATATAGTTATAAATAAGTAAATATAGCCACGATGCTGAGGTGCAGGCTTTCACTTCAATCTTGAAGGTAAAAAATTACATAAACATAATTCTTGTTCTGGCCGGAATTCGGGCCAAAATTTTATTAACAATTCCGGCAATACCGGTTTCGGTTGGAATTCAAAATTTCCATTCTGGCACACACCCATTTTATATGCATTATTTTTTATTAATCTTGAAAATTATAAATTATTATTATTTTAATTTTTCAGTAATAACTATCATGTTTATACAATACTGTAAAATGAATATATGATTTCTTATTTGTTATTACTTATTATTTAATTTTTAACTTTAATTTAATTTTAATTATAATATCATTAACAACTTTTTTTTTCCCATAATAATGTCTTGAAGTTGGTTTGTTGAAATTTGCTGAGTTATTATATAAAAGATTCACTATTAAATAGATTAAAAAAAACGAATATGAAAGCAAAAATAAATATGAATAACAAAAAAATAATGTTCTCGAGATAAATTAAATATTTTCTGATTTAAATTAAAAACTTGCTGAATTTTAGAGTTTTAAAAGTTTGCTTAATTTGCATTTTTTTAGCGGTTGTCAGTAAAATGCGAACTGCGAACCGCGAACTGCGAACCGGTAAAATGCGAACTTTTTTGCGAACCAAAACATTATATTTTAGAGACCATTATTGTTATGATAAAAATAATAATAAAAAAATTTCTCCAATTCTTAATTTTCTATTTTAAAGCTTTATTTGAAATAAAATTTTTATTTTTTAACTGTAAAACATGCGCGGAGTGTTGCTACATTGACTATCTTATAGCCTGACTGGCAACAGAGTGCTGCTACATCAACTATCTTATAGCTTGACTTGCAACGGAGTGCTGCTAAATAGACTGAGGGTTTGGTTTGGGCAGGCAGTATATTAAATAATTTTAAAAATATATTTTTTTATATGTATTTGTCAAGTTTCACTTAAGTTCCTTTTATTTTTTTTAATTAATTTTTTCGCTTAAAAGTCCTTAAAATATACCGCTAAATGAACTATTTAACGGAAATAAAACATTACATCATAAACAACCAATTAAAATGAACAAAAAAGTTTGCATTTTAACAGTTCGCGGTTTGCAGTTCGCATTTTACCTTGTACTGCTATAGCTTATAGGTGATTTTGGCTTCAGCATTAAATTTTTTGATATTAGTTTCTTTTTTCTTCTCTTTATTACATCTATAAATTTTAATACTTCTTTTCTTTTTATCAATTTTGAATAAAATGTTTGAACAAAAGTTTTTTTTTTTTTTTTTTAAACATCTTCGCTTCCAACAAGGCTGCAAGCAACCACTAATTAGTGTTAGAAGTTACTGGAAGAGAAAAGATAATAGAGCAAGATAACAATTGATAGACAACCTAAAAGATTGCAAATTATATGAATCAGGAAAGCAAGATGAAAGAAGCGAATTCCAAAGAACTGATGTTTGAGGGAAAAAACTAGACAAATAAGAGTTTTTGGAGCACTTAGGAACAGTAACAGAAAAAAGATAACACTTAATTGAATGACGAGTAACACAAGAATGAATTTTAGTAGATGACACAAGAGACCCTAGCTCTTTAGAGCAGTGCCCTTTATAGTATTTGTAGAAAAAAGAAATAGAAGCAACATTACGGCGATGTGACAAAGGTTTTAGATTGGCTGCAAGAGCAGGTCTAACTATGTTTACAATGCGTTTTTGTCTAAGAGTGAAAGGGCATCATTAGAAGATCCGCCCCAGATATGGCAACAGTATTCCATACAACGATGGATTTGAGATTTATAGAGATAGAGAATATAATCCAGAGTTAGAAAGTGTCGAGCTTGATAAAGAGATGCAACTTTAGCAGATGCTAATTTTGCAACAGATTTGATATAAGGTTTCCAAGAAAGATCAGAAGTAAGAGTTAATCCTAGAAGATGAATGGTAGATGAATCATTGAGTACATTACCGTTTATAAATATAGGAAGGTTTAAATTATTGCGATAATGATTGGCTGAAAAAAGTTGAGTTTTATCTGAATTAAAACCAGCCACTGTGAGCCCCATGCTGTAGCAGAAGTGAGATCCTTTTCAAGTTCAAATGCAAGCAATCAGAGAGCGTCGGCTTCTTATCATGACAAGAATAAATGGTAGTATCATCAGCAAACAATGCTACCTTAGATATGAGAATATCGGAAAAATCCTTAATGTAAATTAAAAAGAGTATAGGGCCAAGAATTGAACCTTAAGGAACCCCTGAGGTAACAGAATATGAAGAAGAGTGCTGTCTATCAAGGACAACTTTAATACTGTGATTGGAAAGGAAGGATTCAATAATCTTAAAGATGTTTCCAGATACACCGTAAGAAGAAACTTATGGAGAAGACCAGCATGACAAACTTTATCAAACGCTTTAGAAATGTTAAGAGCGATCACCTTAACCTCTCCACCTTTATCTAATGCGCGATAAAACCTAAAGATTATTACTGTTAGCAAATAAGCCATAGAAAGAGAAGATCAAAATCCATATTGATGATCAGAAAGTAGGTTATGAGATTCGAGATGAGAGATTAAGTGTTTGTTAATTAAAGATTCAAAAACCTTGCTTATGATAGGAAGAAGACTAATGGGGCGGTAGTTAGACAAATTAGATCGCTCTCCAGAATTTTTGAAAATAGGGATAACAGATACTGCATTCCAGCAGGCTGGAAAACAAGACTCTGATAAGCACTTGTTGAATAGTTTTAAAAGGATAGACGGCAGCTCCAGAGAACACTTCTGCAAGACTATAACAGGTATTTTGTCTGGTCCGCAAGCTGTAGAAGAGTCTAAGCAGGAAATCACTTTAGATATAGTAGCTGGAGTGATACGGATGTCAAGCAATGGATCAACTTGTTTGACGGCTATATCAGGTAGAACGCAACTAATGGAATCAAGAGATGATATTGATGAAAAGTTCTTAGCAAACAATTCAGCTTTGTCTTTAGGTGAGGTGACGAAGTCTGAACCATACAAAAGAGGTGGAATTACAGACTTGCCCTTATTATTGATACTATTAAAGATTCTCCAGAAGTCACAAGAGCCTAATTTTTGAGATGAAATTGAGATTTCGTGATCTGAGAATAGCGGACTTTGGTGTTGGATAAAACCTTTTTACAATGGTTCCTAGCAGTAATAAACAGACGTCTGTTTTCTGGAGAATTGTTTTGCTGATAGATATAAAAGTAATGGTTTCGATTGGCAATTGCAGCAGCACTATGTGAGGAAAACCATGGAGCAGAGTAATGCTTGACCAGGAATCGTCGAGAGGGAATAAAAGATTCCATGCTAGCCTGAATCCATGAAGTAATGTAAGTAGCACATTTGTCAGCAGGAAGACAAAAGATTTCTACCCAAGGGTCATCACGAAGGAAATCACAGAAAGAGTGCCAGTCAGCTTTAAGGTAGTTGTAAGATGTATGATGATAAGGGGATTCTGATGATAAAGAAGAATGAGATAATAGTTTTAAAGAGATCAAACTGTGATCAGAGGCACCTAAGGATGAATGTGGAGAAACTGAGCACTGACTAGGATCAGAAACAAGACACAAGTCAAGTAGAGAAGGTAAATGATTTGGGTTGACTTGAAAGCGAGTTGGAAAGTTGACTACTTGAGTTAGCGATTGAGAAAGGCAAAAGTTGTGGGCTTTAATGCCTGCAGAGTCACTGACATTAGAGCTAAGTCATTCAGTGTGATGAACATTAAAGTCACCGACAACAACAATATTGGCTGATGAATAAAGAGAGAGGGCTTTGTCAATACGATCAGAAATAGCATTAAAAGAGTGCAGTCTTGAGATGAAGGAGAGCAATATAGAACAAAGAGAAAGGGGATAGAGTGAAGTTGTGCTAAACGAAAACACATAAAAGAGTAGTCTGTGGATTCAAACCTAGTTTCCCAACAAATAGGTGAATTCTTACGAATGTAAATGCCCAGGCCAAGCATGTGACTATTGGAGCCTTTTTGAATTAAAGAAAGATAGCCATCAACACTATGATCACAAGATGAGACAGCTGAACTCAAATTAATCTCACAAAGAGCAAGTAGGTCTGGTGAACTTTGCAAGAGATAAGACTCAACAGAAAAAAAGTTACTTCGAAGACCACGAATATTAGTGAATGATAGGTTTAGCAAACTTGGTGATGACTGTGGTTTTTTGTGTTTTATAGTTTTTGTTACTTTATTCATTTTAAATTTGTTAAAGAACTTGACTCAAAACATAGATAGTACTCAGTACACTGTTTAATAGCCCAAGCAATTGCCTCATTACTGTTAATAAATCCTAAGCCGTAACAAAGGGCTCTGATGTGGCCTAGGCAATGCACACCATAAGTACAAACAGGGACACCATCCATGCTCAACATGGCACTGTTAGTACTTTGATATTTTACAGCTGTTGATGGAATCAGCCTCTTTGAGAGCTACCACAGAGTTTGGGAAACCTGACTACCAGCCGGCCTCAGAACCATAAAACTGAGTTTTAGAGCTACACCCTCATTAGGAGATAATAGAATGAGTTGCCTTGTCATAAAAACAGAGACACAAGCAAAACCCAGGCATTGAGTCAAGAAGATCCAGCATTCAACATCCTAAACTGGAAACAATATATTAAAAGTACATCTGTGCCAGCCTAATAGATAAAGAAGGGGTGCGAGGCTAGTCAACAGATAGAATCTGTTTACCCATTAAGCCTAGGAGGCCTTCAACAAGACAGCAGCTGGATGCATTTAACATCTGCCCAAGATGAACAAAAGTTTTAAACAAAAAGTAGAATAATATAGAGAACATTTCAAAATGCAAATAATAATATTTTAGAAATTTAATAGAGATATTTTTTAAATTGTATTTAGAATTATGCCTGTATTTTTTATAATGTAAAACATGTTAAAAGATGACCTTGTGTAAACAGATACTTAAATCAATGAATCCAAAATACCTTAAATGCAATTTAGGTCAATCAGTTTTTTGTTTTTTTAGCATTCTGCAAATTAGGTCTATTAGTTACTTGTTTCTTGTTTATTCTACAATTTAGGTCGATTATATGATGCTCAAGGTAACTATCACAATGACAGTTGGTGGAGTAAAGAATCTGTTGTAAAGTTTAAAGATAGATCTAATTGTTTTGTAAATGAATATTCTAAATTTTCAGAGGCAAAATATAATGTAAGTTTTTTTTTATTTTTATAAATTTTATAAATTAATTTTTTTTTGTTTTTTTGTTTAATATTTAATTTGATTTTAAATGTGCCATTAAAATGCAAAACCAAATTTGAAAATAAGAAAGTTGCGCCACTGATTTGAAAATAAAAAAGTTGCACCACTGATTTGCAACACCCTTTAAGATAGCTATGACACTTTCAATAAAGTTTCATGTATTATCTGCATTTTAGCTGCACATATAGCAAGTTTAAACTTTCAAACTACCTATATCAATTTACTAATCAAATTACCTATATCAATTTACTAATCAATGTTATAATATCCTTTTATCTTGGTGAGCTTTTACACTTTATATTACAAATATAAATTAGGTTTTTTTTAAGGCATTTTTCATTAAGTGGGCCTTAGGTGGTTTGTCAGCAATTGCATAATTGATTGGTATATTCATAAGTATTAGGTTGTATATTTTTATTATGAGAAGTAATAATACTTTTGATATTTGATAGGGAACTAACCTTTAAATTGTTCTGTTTAAAGTTTGTGAAATTTGTGACCTTTAAGGAATCCTTTATTAATTATACCCAAAAATGTTTTGTTCTACGTATGTTGTAATATTTAAACCCAGTGGTGAATTTTGCAACTTATGCTTGACAGAAATGTACCACATTGTTACATTGCCATTATATTTATTCCATAAACAAAATGAGTTTTTATCAAAGGGTATCAATAAAAAGTAATTTCTAATTAAAATTGTTAATAATGTCATCAAAGCATCATCAGAATTTCCCTATCATCCTACCTCTTACAACTACCTTAAGGTTGGCTGGAATCTTTCCATGATTTTTTTTATGATGGCTCTGCTGACAAATGTAATTCTTATGTAACTTCTTGGATTCAGACTGGCATGGAATATTTTATTCCCTTTTGACGATTTTAAGTCAAGCCTTACTCTTCACCATGGTTTTCCATGACTCCTCTTACTACCTTCTTCTTCCTATCATAAGCAAGGTTTCTGAGTAATTAACAAGCACTTAATCTCTCGTCTTGAATCTAATAATTTACTTTCCGATCATCAATACAGAATTCGATCTTTTCATTCTACTGCTGATTTGTTAACTTTGACATTTCTAAAGCCTTTGATAAAGTTTAGCATGCTGGTCTTCTCCATAAGCTCTCTTCTTATGATGTATCAGGTAATATCTTTAAGACTACTTTCCTTACCAATGGTTGTATAAAAGTTATCTTTAATGGACAGCACTTGTCTTAATTTCTTTTAACTTCAGGGGTTCTTCATGGTTCTTTTCATGGCCTTATACTTTTTTTAATTTACATTAACGATCTCCCAGAAATTCTCATATCTAAGGTGGCATTGTTTGCTGATAATACTACCATTTATTCTTGTCTTGATAAGAAGCCAACCCTCTCTAATTACTTTAAAGAAGCATTTGAGCTTGAAAGGGAACTGAATTCTGCTACAGCATGGGGCTCTCACTGGCTGTCGAATGTTAACTCAGATAAAACTCATATTTTTTAGATAATCGTTATCACAACAATCTAGATCTCTTTACATTTATGAACAGTAATGTACTTAATGAGTCACCTATCCTTTGTCTTCTAGGATTTACTCTTACTTCCGATCTTTCTTGGAAATCATATATCAAATTCATTGCAAAATTAGCATCTGCTAAGGTTGCATTTCTTTATCACACTTGCCACTTCCTTACACCGGTTTCTATTCTTTATCTCTATAAATCTCAAATCTGTCCTTGTATAGGAATACTGTTGCCGCATATGGAGGGGATTTTGGAATAATGCCCTTTCTCTTTTTCAGGCAAGTTGTAAAAATGCCTTGTAAACATATTTGGACCTGCACTTGCATCATTTTCTCTTCATTGTCAACCTCAACATTGTCAACATTTGTTGCTCTTTCTCTTTCTTTTTTTCTCTTTCTTTTCTCTTAAAATCTCTTTCTCTTTTTTAAAAATACTATAATGGGCACTTCTCTAAAGAACTACCATCTCTTTTGCCATCTACTAAAATTCATTTTCTTGTTACTCTTTATTCAATTAGGTCTCAACCTTTTACTGTGACTGTTCTTAAGTGCTCCAAAAATTCTTATTTGTCTAGTTTTTTTTCTTGAACATCATATATATATATATATATATATATATATATATATATATATATATATATATATATATATATATATATATATATATATATATATATATATATATATATATATATATATGTATATATATATATATATGCGTGTTTGAAGTGTGCTATGCACACAGGCCCCAAAAATTAAAAGGCACCTACAAGATTATACTACAAGATTATATGAAATATAAATTTTATACAATACGAAATTATATTTTTTTAGTTTTTAATTTTTGTAAAGTAATTTTTTCCTTTTTTTATAAATGAAAAGGTGCTTCCAAATGAATTTTTATTACCAAAGGAATGTTAATTTCTATTTTTTCAAAATTTAGATAAGTAAGAATTGTATTATCAGCACCACATAAAAATGTTGTCAGTTAATTTTCATTTTTACACTTTGAAAAGAAATTTAAATTTTTTAAGTGAATTTGAATTATAAACTCACTGTAAGTGAATTTGAATTATAATACTGAAAAATTAAATATTAAAAATTATTTGCTGTAACATGGATCGGAAACGGAAATTGTCTGTTTGGCAAAACAAACAAAATAGGGAAAACAGGCTGAAAGAGCAATTTAAAAATCAAAAAATGTTGAACAGCTTTCTGCAAGTTAGGCAAAATGAAGACATTTCTGATAAGATAGTTGAAGAAATTGATACACATGAGCGTGAGTATGATGAATGTATCGTAACTGGTGAGAAGTCTCTATCTCAAACTGACGAAACTAACATTAATGTTGAGTTAAATGCTAGCACTAGTACAGCTAATCAAGATTAATGTTTAAGAAGTGAGGTAGAAAAAAGTTCTGAGAATATATCTAGCTATAATGATTTTTGTGATACAACGAATTGGCCGGAACATTGGCAGAATTTGCAAATTCAAAATATAGTTTCCAAAGGTCCAATACAAGCTAATATTAACCAGTACCCAAAAGACAGTTTGGGTAGATTATTTAACAAAATACATTTTCATCGAAAAACAGCAAATGGTGAATTATTTAAAATAACCTGGCTTGTATATTCATCCAAAGTAGATCGGGTGTTCTGTTTTGTTGTAAAATATTTAGTAGCGATAAATTTGCTTAAAATTAAAAAAGGAGGAACAAATGATTGGGGTCACATAACAATAATTTTAAAAAGACATGAGCAAAGTACTGAGCATTTTCAATGTTATGGAAAGTGGATTGAGCTTAAAAAACAGCTTTTTTGTGGTCAAGCCGTTGATTGTTTAGCTAATAAATTATGCTTGAGTGAAGTAGAACATTGGGATGAAGTGCTCAAGCAAATAATCTCAATTATTTTAATGATGGCCTCAGAAAATATTGCATTTAAAGGATCTTCAGACAGAATATTCACCGAAAATAATGGTAAATTTTTTAAAATTGTTGAGTTGTTTTCAAAGTTTGATCCGGTGTTAGAGAAACATGTTAAACGAGCAGTAGAAAATCCAAAAAAATCTCATTACTTGGGAAAAAATATCTAGTAAGAAAATATTTTATTGATCGCTAAAGCTACAAAGGATAATATTTTGGAAATGGTAAAAAATGCAATATTTTTTCGTTATTGTAGACTGTACACCTGATGCCAGCCATAAAGAACAAATGTCAATTGTTGTTCTGCGTTACGTCTACATAACAAAATCAACCGAAGGTAATAATGCTATTGTGGAAGTTAAAGAAAGTTTTTTGGAATTTATTAACATTTTGAATTCAACCAGAGCAAAAATGACCGAAGAAATATTAACTTTTTTGACACAAAATGGCTTATCAATTATGAATCTTTGTGGTCAAGGCTACAATAATGGAGGCAATATGCGTAGAAAAATAAACGGTGTTCAGGCTCATATTACAAACATAAATCCAAGGGCTTTCTTCATTGCATGTGTCTGCCACTCCTTAAATTTAGTCGTTGTTGATGCTGTGCAAGGAGCTATTGAAATTATTAATTTTTTCTCAACCATCCAAACAATTTACAATTTTTTCTCAAGATCGCCAAAGCGTTGGCATATTTTCATATCCATGTGTTATAAATTGACAGTAAAATCATTAAGTGATACACGATGGGAAAGCCAAGTTAAATGCCGTTAGTGCTTTGAAAAGCGGATTGAAAGGCATTTATTCAGTGTTAAAAGAAGTCGCTCAATTGGAAAAAGATGCACTTACACGCATAAAAGCTGAATCAATTGCATCAAAAGTAGACAGGTTTGAATTTATTTGTGGTCTAATAATCTGGCAAGATGTTCTATCAGAAATAAATTGTATAAGCATATTATTACAATCGCAGAGCATGGATGTTGGATCAGCATGTAGTGTGTTAAAAAAAACAACTGAATTTTTGATTTCTTGTAATTCCGAAGTTTCTTTCGCTAAATATATTTCAGAAGCTAAAGTATGCGCTATAGATGCGGATTTAACTAACGATTATAGGCCTGAGGTAAAAAATCGGGTCCGAAAAAGAACGCATTTTTTTGGAGAGGAGCCAGAAGCACCCGAGTCCATTAATCTTAAAGTGAAATTCAAAAGGAAATTTTTCGACCTATTATTTACAATAGCAATTTCTTCAATGAAAGAATGTTTTGAATCATTTAAAAGTGTTATGTTTAAACTTTTGTATGATATTAAAAAATGTGATGAAATGGAGAACAATGAACTCATAGATAAATGTAAATTATTAGAAATAGCATTAACTTATAAAGAAAGCAAAGATCTTGACGCAAACGAATTACAAATTTAGCTGAAGTTGTTGTCTCGAAAAATTGAAGATGATACTAACCCAGAAAACATTTTGAAATGAATTTATAATAACAACGTTAAAGAACTCTTTCCAAATGCACTGATTGCATTAAGAGTGCTATTAACTTTGACTGTTTCTGTTGCTAAAGGTGAAAGAACTTTTTTTAACTTAAAAATGATTAAAAATTACTAGCGATCAACTATGGGGCAAGAAAAAATGAATGGTTTGGCAATAATCTCCATAGAATCGGACATTGCCAAATCTATTAACCTAGATCTGTTGTGTAAAAATTTTGCTAAAATCAAAGCCTGGCGAATCCTTTAGTAGTAAAGTTTAATATTTTATGCAATATTTTTCATGTTTTATTTAGACATTTTTTTGTCATATTTTTCTAATTAATTTTATTTTCGTTTTTCTCCTGTTATTACTTGGATTATTTAAGTTTTGTTAATTTTTTTTTTGATTAATAAAGAAATAAGTTTTAATCACAACTCTGGTTGTTTAATTTTTTTGTCATAAATGAATTTAATTTGCCTTAAAATTATAATCAAAATATTATAGTTTATAAATATGGACCTATTTTAAAATAATTTGACAGTTACAAATTATAAAACATAAAAAAAATTGATAATGGCTTCGCTTTACTTTTAAAAGTTAATAATATAAAACCAAAGAAAATAGTGGCCGGGTTTTGCTTATAATATGGCTTTTTAGTACCTTATTGAAAAAAAATCAAAGACGCCAAACATTTTTCGCACACACACAAAAAAAACCACGAGCCAGGCCTATATATATATATATATATATATATATATATATATATATATATATATATATATTTATATGTATATATATATATATATATATATATATTATATATATATATATTATATATATATATATAAATATAAATATATCAGGGGCTAATCAAGACTGTTTAAGACAGCGTCGACCGTATTTGGACGCCGATTTGGGCGCCACTCAAATTAAAATTTGAGGACCTTTTTTTTTTACATTTTTTACAGCAAATATTTTTTTACATTTTTTATGGCAAAATTTCTCCGGAACAGGGGGAACCACTACCTAAATAGACTATCCCCTACCTTACTAGACTATCCCCTATATATATATATATATATATATATATATGTATATATATATATATATATATATATATATATATATATATATGTATATATATATATATATATATATATATATATATATATATATATATACATATATATATATATATATACACACACACACAAACACACACACACACACACACAACCCTCGGAATTATATATATATATATATATATATATATATATATATATATATATATATATATATATATGCATATATGCATACAAATAGTATTGCGTACTAAGGTAAATAATCTGACGTCATACTGAAATTGCCTGCTGCTGAGGGCTTCAGTACATACATCGACTGACAAATAGGCTGCTACATTGACTGAGGGTTTGGGATGGGGAAGCAATCGTTTCATTCATAGTTCTTCGTTTTTTCTTCTTTTTCGAAAAAAACGGTATAGCTTAAGGTAAGCAGAAAAAGTGAGCAAATGCTTATCAAAACACGCTTTAGTAAGTGTATGTATATATATATATATATATATATATATATATATATATATATATATATATATATATATAATATATATATATATATATATATATATATATATATATATATATATATATATATATATATATATATATATATATATATATATATATATATATATATATATATATATATATATATATATATATATATATATATAGGGTGTTACCCAGGAAAAAATTTCATACAGTGTTTTTGCAAAATTGGGTATTTAAGTGCGGCAAAAAAAAAAAAAGGTCTTTACATTCTGCAATTAAATTCTAATCAAAATAAACTTTCTATTTTTGCTCGGAGTTACATTTACAGCAAGATTATTTTTCAACTTTATATATGTTTAATTTTAATTAATTAACTTGTTTCATCATGAGCAATCTTCAAAAGTTTTCATTTAAATCGCTTCTTTTCTTTGTTTTTGATATACTGCAGCCATTTTTTAAAACGCCTCAATTACGTTTTTTGAGAAAAGCGCATTTAATTTTTTTTTTTTTGTTACTATGATCTTATGAACCTTTGGGAATTTTAAACCAATTGGGAATACCGCGTTATACGTGGTGCCATCAGGCTAGGTAACACCCTTATATATATATATATATATATATATATATATATATATATATATATATATATATATATATATATATATATATATATATATATATATATATATATATATATATATATATAGATATATATATATATATGAGTTTCATCTTCTGATTTAAAAAAGGTTATCTTTTTTTTTTTTTTTAAAGATAAAAGGAAATGTGACGCTTGGTGAAAATCTTGCAGACAATGGAGGATTAAAAGCTTCTTTTAAGGTTAGATTTTTTTAATTAAGATTCTATATAAAAAATTAATTGGTTAACAACCAATTAACTAATACTGCTGAGTAGTAAATCTCTTTAAATAAACATGAATTTCCTAAAATATGAAACTTTTTAAGTTTCTCAAAAAATAGTTGGAAACTTATTTTATTATGTTATAAATGTTTATTCAAGTTAATTGAAAACTTTTAAAGTTTTTAACCAAAAAATTCTCATCTTTTTTTTTACTTAGAAATAATTTTTGATTATAACTAAAAGTTTTTATTATTAAACTGTATCTATAAGTAATTTTTATTAACCGTTAACATCTGCCCATGACTAGTGTTTTAATTGAAACACTATTTTCCTCTGAACTTAACTACAGGTATTACTTAGTAGTCTTTACTTCAGATACAGGTAAGCCTCATGTAGGTACATCTTAGTAGTATATAGTGTTTCATTTAAAACACTAGTCATGGGCAGATGTTAACGGCATCTGGCTACTGCCTGATAGAAAGTTTCTTAGGCAAATACCTTTGGGTTTTGCAGAACTATAAGGTTTGTCTCCCTTTGTCAACAGAAAATTTCTATTGAAAAAGATCGTCAAGAAGATTTATAATGAAAATAAGGAAAAACAAATGACCAATGATGGAACTGTTGTAACATAAAAATTACTGGAATTGAAATGTTTTCCATTAAGTACAACTTTAATACTGTGGTTCAATATGATTAATGATTCAATAATTTTAAAAATGCTCCTAGATACACATATAAAGCATCTGAAGAAAACCAGCATATTAGATTTTATCAAAAAAAACCTTTTGATATATCAATAGTAATAGCTCTTGCACCTAATGTACAATAAAACCTCTCTGTTTTTATATATGTTTTTCTGCAATCAATAAGTGTTTTATATGTTTTTCTGCAATCAATAAGTGTTTTATATGTTTTTCTGCAATCAATAAGTGTTTTATATGTTTTTCTGCAATCAATAAGTATTTTATATGTTTTTCTGCAATCAATAAGTGTTTTATATGTTTTTCTGCAATCAATAAGTGTTTTATATGTTTTTCTGCAATCAATAAGAGTTTTATATGTTTTTCTGCAATCAATAAGTGAGCAGCAGAACAAGAGGATCAAAATCTGTCAAAAAATTGTTCAACTCAAGATGGGATATTAGAAGTTTGTTAATAATTAATAAAAATAAGGAGAAGACTGATTGGATGTTAATAATAAGAAGAAGAAGACTGATTGGATGTTAATAATAATAAGAAGAAGGCCGATTGGATGTTAATAATAAGAAAAAGAAGACTGATTGGATGTTAATAATAAGAAGAAGAAGGCTGATTGGATGTTAATAATAAGAAAAAGAAGACTGATTGGATGTTAATAATAAGAAGAAGAAGACTGATTGGATGTTAATAATAAGAAGAAGAAGGCTGATTGGATGTTAATAATAATAAGAAGAAGATTGATTGGATGTTAATAATAATAAGAAGAAGGCTGATTGGATGTTAATAATAATAGTAATAAGAAGAAGACTGATTGGATGTTAGAAGAGTCAGAACAATCTCTAGAGTTCAAAAAAATTACAGATTTTCTAACAGGTAAGAAGTATAAGTTTTAACAGGTAAGAAGTATAAGTTTTAGCAACAGAAGCAGGAGTCATTTGGATGTTTATCTATGGAAAACATGTTTCTTAAGAATGATAGGAAGAATATGGTCATTAGATTCAAAAAAAGAACTAAAGGAAAAGGTTTTGATATAAACATTATACAAAATCTTTGGAATAAGATAATGAACTTGGAAACTGAAGTTACAAATATAACTAGATTCAATAAAAAAAACGTTAATCTTTTAATTTCTGAAGCAAATTTATTTTTTAATTTTGATGTTTTCTTAAGTATTTATCCAGACAGTGAATAGTTTTTTATTTACTTTGACCCTCTCTCTAAAAATAAACAGTTCCATTTATAAGATTGTTAATAATGTTTTTTTTTTGTTTTTTTTTTTATTTGCATTCACTCCCAACAAGGCTGCAAGCAACCACTATTAAGTTGGGAGTTACTAGGAAAAAAAAAGAACAGTTATAGAGCAAGGAAACGGTTGACAGAAGACTTGAAAAGTTGAAGGTTGTATGAGTCAGGAAAACATGAAGATGGGAGAGAGTTCCAAAGGATTGAATTGCGGGGAAAAAAACTAGATGAATAAAAGTTTTTAGAGCATGCAGGGACAGATACAGTAAATGAATGAGACTTAGCTGAATGACAAGTAAAACGAGAATGAATTTTAGTTGATAATGTTGTTAATTGTTAACTGAAATAAACTGATCATTACAAATATGAAAAGACAATGATTCAGGATTAGAATCTATTTTATTGCAATATTTTTCTTGATACTTTTGTACAATAGTTTACTTATTATCTGAATTCAATTAAACAGTTTCAATCATGGAAGTTTTTTAATCATTGCTCAATTCAATCACTTTATATTTTAATATGCAGGTTAAAAGTTATTGGACTGTTTAACATTTAACATTAGTTAAACATTGTTTTAATCTTGTTTATTGGTTGGCTGTTTTTTTATATTTTATTCCAATTGTTTCCTTTTGTAATTTATTTAAAAAAAAATTATTTATAATTATTTTAAAGCAGCTATTAAAATTTTTGTGTATAAGTTTGTTGTTACAATTTGTGAAATCCTAAGGGAAAAATTAAGTACGTTAGGATTAAGGAGTATTTAAATGAAGTTTGTGTTTTCAGGCTCAAGGTTTTTAGTATTTTAATGTATTTAAAAGAAAATATTTAAAAAAGAATTTAAGTTTAAAGATAAATATTAAAAACAGAGAAACTTTAAAGTTTTAATTTTTAAAACAGAAAACTAAAAATTTAAATGTGAATATTTAAAATAGAAAAACTTAAAAATTTGTTAAAGAAAACACTTTATATTAACAGGTTATATAGAAAAAATATTAAAAGTTTTTATTAAAATTATTATAAAATTAGTGATTAAATCTAAATTTTTGTAAATAAGTACTATTTGTGATTTTGTGAAAGACTTTCAACACTTTATAATTTATTTAGGCTTACAAAATGTGGGTTGAGAAAAATGGAGAAGAACTAATGTTACCTGGTTTAGGAAAATCAAATGATGAAGTTTTTTTCATTGCTTTTGCTCAGGTTTCTTTTTTAAAAATTTTAATTTTTGTAACCATGCCAACATACTTGCTTATTGCAAGCTCTTGCATAGTGGTAACTATGCAAGAGCTTGCATTTTTCCAATTAGAGAATGAGTTGGCTTAACTAAGTCTTTTATAAGGTTCTTGTCGACTTTCTTGAGGCAGAAATTTATTCTAATACTAAGTTGTTTCAAATTTCTTGCCTGTCAGTTCTTTTCATAAGACCATCCTTTTAAAATTCTCCGTAAATCTTGTTTTAATGGCGTGCTATTGTCATATTAAACACTCTTTGATAAAAAGCACTAGTTGCTTCTTGATGCCATGTACCAAGTAAAGATTTTGATTAATTGTAAGATCGCTGGGAGCAAAGTGCTATTTGATTTTTGTCATAATGCCATCGTGTTATTTGTATAACAATTGAAAAAAACAATATTTTACTATAAAACAAGCCATTTTAAGTAACTTTTGCAGTTTTCTATATTTTTCTATATTTTACAATATTTTACTATAAAACAAGCCATTTTAGATAAATATTGCAGTTTTAATATTTTTTCTATATTTTAGGTGTTTACTCAATGTTGTAACTTGAGTGAAAAACTGTAACTTGAATGAAAAAATATTATTGCAATTTATTGTGCTGTGAGCCAACTAAAATATGATTCATCTTCAACGATGCACAATTTTCCTTGCAAACTGCCGCTACAGGCGGAATTCCACTACAATTAGATCTTAGCCAAATTCGTTCTTCTGGTCATTATTTTGCATTGGTATTCTTTTCATTTTTGTGGGAACTGATGCTGATTCTTTGTTTTAACAAGTAATTAATAAGTGCTCTGCTTCATTCAAATTTTTGAGCAACCTCTCTTCGGGAAACTTCATTACGATGATTAATTATGATTTTGAGACGCTTGGTTTTTTGTTTATTGATTTTTATTTCAACACATTTTCTTAAACTTATAATCAGAACTATTTTCGGCAGAGAAATGTGTGAGAACAACCACAAAAATGTGTGAAAACAACCAAGATAAAATTATTAGGTCAAAACACAGTTATTCACCCAGTCCTGTTAGACCCTATAGGGTTTTATTAATTATGTAAGTATGCTAGTTTAGCCGAGTCATTCAATGACCATTTACTAGGTGTTAATGCATACAATGAAGCAGTACAAAAAAATTAAAGTAATGAAAAATAGGATTGTACGCATCACTTAGAAAATCCATATAAGCATATAAAAAATCCATATAAGCATATAGAAAATCCATATAAGCATATAGAAAATCCATATAAGCATATAGAAAATCCATATAAGCATATAGAAAGCACTTATCAATACTATAAGCAGATCTTTTCTATTGAGAAAGCTTTTACATAAAAATTCAAACATGTCTGAGCAGCTACTAACACCAAGAATCGAATTCTCACTGATTCACTAAGCATAAATACAAAAGTATATATTTAATATACGCAGTTAGCAAATCAACTGTATGATTTAAGTAAAGAACAGAATTAAATCAACTGTAGGAATTTTTACTTTAATGCAGTTTCATTAGTTATAAAAAAAAGCATGTAAAAGATATATAAAATTATGTAATTATGTAAAAAAATCTTAGTTTTTAAGCATACACACTGTAAATGTTATTAATTTCTTTTTCTATTTATTTAGTCTTGGTGTACATCTAAATTAAGCAATGTGTTGATTGATCAAATAAATACAGATGTGCACTCTCCAGAGTTTGACAGGTAAGTGAACTTTTTTTAGTACAAATTTTAAAGCTTTTCTACCATCATGTATCATCATTTTATTTTCTACCATTTTTTTTCCATCAGCTCTGGATCTTAATTATAAAAATGTCAATACTTTTTGCACATGAAACATTAAAAATAGTTAAAAAAAATTTTTTATATGCAAAAGTAAGTTGTGCTATTAACATGCGCAGTGCTGAGGTAATATGTATTTGTCATTCCCCATGAACCATTTGGAAAAAAAACAAAGATCATATTTTGAATAATGAAGCCATACAGAAACTGTTTTTGTTCATATTTTGTAAAATAGATTCAGCTTTGGTTATACGGTGTTTCTGTTCCTTAAATAAATGAAAAAGGATATCTTCTAATATCCCTTATATTGACGCCCGTTTTTATGTTTTTTTGAGGATTGTTGCTATATAATGATAATGGTGTCTATAGAATACATATATAGCTATAAAAAATTTAATTTAAGGGTTCGTGGTTCTGTGAAATTTAATAAAGACTTTGCAAAGATATTTAATTGTCCCATCGGCTCTCCTATGAATCCAGAAGTGAAGTGCTCCGTTTGGTAAACGTTAACACTTGTGGTTTTTAAGTTGTAAAATCATTTATTTAAAAAATCCCAATTGTCCACACGACTTTGTTTTGAGATAATCGATAAAAACTGATTATCTATAAAAAAAGAAAGTTAAACAAAATCAAGAGAGCGGCTTCATAAAGATAACGGTACTAGTGTTTTTTTTGTACTTAAGTTGTAAGTCTATCTACACTATTCCGTTCATAACTCAATACCGACAAACAGGGTTTTTTTAAATAATTGATTTATTTGAATCACTGTTAAAGTGATTAAAAGATGTATTATATATGTATAGAGTGATGCATTATATAGGATGCATATGTATATGATGTAGTGTATGTTTATCTTTAAGTATATGTATGTATATATGTGTGCGTGCGCGTATATATTTATATATATTTATATATATGTGTGTATACACATACGCATATATATATATATATATATATATATATATATATATATATATATATATATATATATATATATATATATATATATATATATATATATATTATTAGAAAGGTATTGTCACATGCGACAACGGTTTGTTATAAAGAATATTATTTATCAAGGTGATCAAAGTTATTTACTATTAGTAATTTTAATGTTTGTGTATAAAAAACAAAAAAATTTGCTGAACTTAATAATTTAAATATTAGAATTTATTTTTAAAATTAGCCATTTATCATTAGAATTTAAAATATTTGGCTTTACTATTTAAAATTAATTTTTACTTACCATAGGCTTCATTTACTATTTTAAATACTTGGCTTCGCTCACTATTTATAATACTTGGTTTTTAAAATGCCTGGCTCCACTTAGTATTTTATTTAATATTGTTTTTAATTTATTTTTTCCGTTTTTTTTATTTATTAAAACGCTTCTGCAAGTTGTTATGTAGATTTGTATATTATGTTTATATATTATTTATGTTTGTAAATAGTTTATACATTTTTTGTTAAACTTTTTTTTATTTCGTTTAATATTGAGTTTTGAAAAGCATTTTTTTGTTTTTTGTAACCTACCTAGGGTTATCTGTTATATCTTTTTTTTCCCCTTACCTAGGATCTATTAATTGTAGATAATAATAATCGTGTTTTTAAATTCTCATTTGCCATCACTTGGTCTGAGTAGAAAAAGACATATTTTAAAATGGTTTTTTAAAATAAAAAATAAAAAACATGGTTTTTTCAACAATATCTAAAAAAATTGCATATCGTAGAAGATACTATGATAAAATAAATATTTATCTAAAAAGCATAAGTTGATGAATTTCAAAACATATCTGTTGACAAATGTTATAATATAAATTTTTATATCATTACAATCAATCATGCAAGAAATTTATTGTAAAACTAAAAGGTAAAGCAATCGAAGTTTGAATGTCAAATGACTTGCAAAAATTATTATTGGGCAAAAAATGAACATGTCTATATTTGGCTCAAAAGAGAAATGTAATAAAATGGAGGGAAAAAAACATTGTAAAGCAAATAAATAATGTGGTTAAAAAATACTAACGAAACTTGGTAAATAAGGTAAAAATTGACCCAAATTACTATAATCATACATACAAAAAAAGTAGAAAAATGATATAAGAGCATTTAATAATAATTCAATAATTTCAACAAGCCTTGTATTGATAATTTTTTAAACAAGTAATTTCGTTCTGCGTACATAGAAGATAATGCAAATGTATGTAATTTCTATTTCAACTTGTGGTCTAGTAGCGAACATTAGAGGTCATCAAGCACATTTTAATATTGAACTTATAAAAAGCAAAAAAAAAAAAAATTTCTTACAAAAAGAATTTCAAAATGGTGGAATAAACTACCAGAAGAAATCTTTTTTTCAAATCGCAAAAACTGTAAAAATTTTCAGGAATAATTATGAACTCATAATAGATTCAACATATGTTGCATATGAGCATAGTAAATAAGTAAAAGTGTAATGTTTTCTGTTATGCTAAATGTAATTTTGAAGATAGAAATTCGATTGATTTTTAGCTCGTTTTACGAGCTAAAAATCAATCGAGTTTCTATCTTTACGTTATTACACAAATTATCAATGAAAGATCAAAAGATTTCCGATTATTCCAATCTCTTGCTGAAGTTTTGAAACAAATGTTTCGTATTCAGCACACACACAAAAAAAAAAGGGGAGTTTTTCAATAAACTTGAAATTCTAGATAAATTTAAAAAACGCTGACAGCAAAAAATCAGCAAGGCAAGCTAGGAAATAACGTAAGCTTATATTTAATGATTAACAACAACAGTGACTCAAACAACAACAGCAGCAAGCCAAACGTAAGGTTTCGTAAAGTTTTGGGCTTCAACATATTAAGTAATAAATGGTTTAGTGTGAAAATGCAAAATTTGGTTTTCTCAGACATTAAAAGTGTCACGCAAATGACAACTCAACCTTTATCTTTGCAAAGGGCCATATGCATCATTGAGCAGCTGTGGCGCAGTGGTATCGCACTTGCCTCAGTAACAAAGGATCCGTGGTTCAAACCCCACCTTTGGGCAAGTTTTGCGACATCGGTTAGGAATGAGGCGTGAACTTCCGATTAAATGCTCTTTTTTTTTTTTTTTTTTTCTGTTTACATTTGCCGTAAAATAATTACTATATTTTACAAGAACAAAGAAAACAAGGCTTCTGAAAGAAGATCAACTGATCTTATCATCAGAACCTTTACAACTTTATCATACTATAAAAACTGAAAATATAAATCCAAAAACGGCCGTAATAATAAATATATAATAATAAATTCATAATATTAATCACGTATCTGTAATAATAATTCTCACAAATCTGTTATAATAATCCATAATAATAAATTTTATAAATCTGATAGAAATTAAAGAAAATAAATTTATTAATATAAATATTATTACAAATCTCATAAATCAAGTTAATACTTCAAGCTAATAGTAACTTAAAATGTCATCCATAGCAAGAATGAATTTTTTTAAATTCATTTTTAAAAACAGAAAAACGGATAAAAGGATCAAAATTAGGCAGAACTATTTTATTCCAAAGGTAAGGTGCTCTATAATTAATACAAAATTTATTAAAATTTGTTCTACAAAATGGTTCATTTAGCAAATCTTTATTTCTTAGTGAGTAGGGGAAGTTAGGGCATAACCGCATAAAGAGGCACAACCGTTTTTTAACATTTCCCTTAGAAAAATATTATCTAATATGGCAAAAAATATACCACGCGTTAGTAAAACAGTTTCCTTCATTTTGCATATGTCAAAAAGTGTGTTTGTTACGTTTCTGTGAAATTGTGCATAATAATGTTTATTTTGATAAAAATTTTATATTTACATCATATTTTTCCAGATTTCCAGATTTCCAGAATTAAGCAATATTTGATTTTAGTGTTAAAGACATGTGTTATCAGCATTATTTCATCAAGTGAAAACCATTTTTGATATCAGCATAATCTAATAAGCAAGCTATGAAACTGAATTCTTTCTAAAAACTCTCTTCTGGGACAGAACTCTCTTCTGGAGCAGAACTCAAAATGTAAATATAAATAACGCCTGCAAATTATGCAAACATGCAACAAAATCATCAAATAATCTGAGCTGTGAAAATTGTAAAGAAAATGTACCATGAAAGGTGTACCCCCAACGATTTTTGTGAGGGTGCGGTTATGCCTCACAATGGGGGCAAAACCGTTTTTTTCACTAATTGTACTTTTTGTGAAATAACATTTTCAAAAACCGTTAATTTTTTTTCTTAATTGCATCAATTTAAAGCTTAATGATGAGGTTATTAAAATAAACTAGTAAAAAAACACATTTCGTTTTTATCTTCATCTAACATTATTCCAAACTTTACGGGGGCGGTTATGCCTCCACTTCTTCTACTTATTAGTAAGTTTTAATGTAAAAAGGTCGTTAAATCAGGTAGGGATAAATTGTTTTTCCACATATAAGTAAAACATAAAACATTGAAAACATTAAGTTTGTAGACATTAAGTATTTTCATTTCATCAAAGAAAGGCTTTGAATGTGTAGAGCGATCCACATAATTAATCACGCGAATCGCATGTTTCTGTTGGCGATATAGACGTTGTTAGTTTACTTTTTTCGGTACTACCCCATGCAATATTTGCGTAGTTTATATAGCTGTGTATGAATGAGTAATAGAGCTGCGTAAGGCTTTTTTTGCTTAAGTAAGGTCGGGCTTTATACAAAATGCCAATATTTTTGGATTCCTTGGTGGTTACATGATTAATATGGTTTTTCCAAGTAATATTCTCATCAAGATAAACACCTAGGAATCTTATAGCAGAATCTCTTTTTATAAGAGTTTCATCAATATAAATTTGAGGCATAATATCTGGTAAAGAACGTTTTTTTGAGAAGGAATGAAAAAGAATCCATTTAGTCTTGTTAGTATTAAACGTTAATTTATTACATTTAAACCATTTAGAAATGTTTATAAGTTCATTATTAGTTTTTGAGAAAAGTTTGTAAACATCAATGTGCGATTGAAATAAGTTCGTGTCATCGGCATAAATAATACTCAGGTTAGAAGCTTTGTTTAGATCATTGACATATATAAGAAATAGCAGCGGTCCAAGAATAGAACCTTGTGGAACACCACAGATTATATTTAAGGATCCACTTTGAACGTTATTATTGCTATAGACTACTTGCTTACGATTTGTTAAATAGCTTTTAAACCACGCTAAAGTATTATTGTTTAAACCGTAATATTTCATTTTTTGTATTAAAATATTATGGTCAACCGTATCAAATGCTTTTGATAGATCTATAAAAATACCTAATGTATATTGAGCTTTTCACAGGATTTGGAGATGTTGCGTACAAATTGAATAATGGCATGCTCAGTTGAACTATCTTTTTTGAAACCGAATTGATAATTGTATAGTAGGTTATTGTAATTAAAATAATTATTACCTCTGTTAAACATAATTCTTTCTAGGATTTTAGAGAATACAGATAGGATAGAGATGGGGCGGTAATTATTGATATTGGATCTGTCGCCTTCTTTGTGAATTGGAATAATTTTAGCAATTTTTAAGCGCTCAGGGAAAATTCCTTGATGGATGGATGCTTTGTAGATTTTAAAAAGAATATTTTTAATTTGTTCATAGCAATTTATAACTATATTTCCGTTTATTTCATCAGGCCCAGTTGCTTTATTTTTTTTTTAAGGTTTTAAAAGCTTTTTCAAACCCTTCAAAGGACAATTCGGACGATAGTTCATCTGAGCAAACCTCTTTATCAAGAGGTGCTAAAAAATCATAAAAAGAAGTTTTGGTAATTGGAATTTTATCTGATAGGGTTGGACCAATTTCAACAAAATATTTATTAAACTCATTAGCTATAATTAGTGGATTGTATAAAATTTTGTTAACGATTTTAGGCATGTGTGGCAAAAAACTTGAGCATGTTTTTTGTTTCGCAATTATTTCTTTTAGTATTTGCCAAGTGCGTTTTACGTTATTTTTTGTTTCATTAATCAAATTTGAATTGTATTTTTTTTTTTAAACTTTTCCGTATTTTTTCAAATAAATTTTTATATTCTTTGAATTTTTTTTCGCTTGTAGGAGTTTTTGTTTTTCGGTATTTTATTTATAACTTTTGCTTAGTTTTTGATGAATTTTTTAAACCTTTATGCGCTCTTTCAAGGTTTACATTTTTGACTCCTAATATGTTGTTGAATATTTCTTTTACCTTCTTTTCACATTCAGCCCAGCTTTCATTGTCATTTTCAAGGACACCATCGATTCCTAAATTATTACGCCTTGACCTATCCTCAATCTCTCTGAGTTTGTTATTTATTTTTATAAGTTCATTGTTGTTATTTTGTATTTTGATGTTTGCCAGATTTTCTTTTGCAAGACAATCAATGGCGGTTTTTATTTATATTTTGGTTGAGTTTTGAAGTATGTTAAGTTCAACTCTGTCTAATCGATCATTTAATATTTTTGTGTTAGAACTATGTTGATGAAAGTATTTCCTTGTTGCTTAAGCATTTCTTCCGTCTCGATCTTAAACTTCATAAACATTTCCGTTATTAATTTTTTAATTTCAACGATTTTCTATTTTATTTTCTTTAAGCAGCGAAAAAGCGAGCGTTCACTTCTGCGTTCGTTGCAAAGTTCTCATCCGCGGTGCTCTGTGATAAAACCGTAAGGACTTCTAAAGGCGCTTAAAGAAAATAAAAAAATAAAAAATCCCCTCTCCCAACCTAAAAAATAATTTTTAAGAAATGAGAACTAAAAATGTAGTCTTATTATGCGATTTTAAAAAAAGAAAAACTAATGTAAAAATTATTTTAAATTAATTAAATTTTTTAAAAAATTTGCAAGTCACAAAATTTAGGGTTGGGGTTTAGTTAAGGTTAGGTTAGAGATCTGTAGTGAGTTATAATCCAAGAAGTCATAAAGTGAGAGGGTTATATTGCGATTGTTGTTTGCAGAAGATAAAGTTTTGCTGAAGTTAAAAAATAGGCCACTGCAAAGCCCCAAGCTGCTACAGGAGAAAAATTTTATTTAAGATCGGCTGTTTTTTGTTGTCTTTTTTGTCAAGACAGAAATATATAATTAAATCGTCAGCAAAAAAACTTTAAATGTAGCCTTTGAAGGTGACTTAAATACTACCCGACGGGTATTTGTTTTTAAAAGTTACGTTCTAAATGTATTTTAAATGTCTTTTAAACGTTTTTTGCGTAAGAATGTTTAGAAGACGTTTAAAAGACATTTAAAAGACATTTAGAACGTAACTTTAAAAAACAAATGCCCTTCGGGTACTATTGGAAAGTAATAATTTAATAAAAAAATTTTCCATCATATTAACAATAATAGAGAGAAGACTGGGACTTTCTAATAATAGAGAGATTTTTTGATTTCAAGAAATCTTATAGTTAAAGTTTTTTTTTTTTTTTTTGTTGTTATTTAAGTACCCCAAGAAAGAAAACCTAACGGTCTTGTCACAGAGCACCGCGGAAGTGCATTTAACCAGAAAGTTCACGCCTCCTTTCTTACCGTGACGCGAAAATATGCCCAGAGCTCGTTTCGAATCTGGATTTCCTGCTTACAAAGCAAGCACTGTAACCACTGCACCACGGCCGCAAAATGTGCTACTCCCTAGCGTTAATTAGTTGATTTCAAGAAATCTTATGGTCAATGTGCTACTCCCTAACATTACGTCGGGCCAAAAAAAGTTTAAACATTTCAATTATTAAATGACAACCTATGACGAAATATCTCCTGCGAGGCGGAAGAAACAAAACCCTACCCTTAACCAAGAACGTATTGATATATAGACGTTTAACTCATTGTTTAAAAACCAAGATATCCGCGCTGTCAATTGTTATAAATAAAAATGGCAAATTATTTGCATCACGTGGATATTTATTTATTGAATATACATCAAAATAACAACTGTCTCATCTATCCAAATAAATACAAAACTTTAAAAATTAAAGTATTGTGATTAATATATTTTACTATTTTGTTTAAAAATATTCTACGTATTTAATTATTCTTTTAAAACGCATGTATAACATATATAACTTGAAAAAAATTCTAATACCAAAAAATATTAAAACGAAGCAGCCGGAGTTTGTAGTAGTTTGCGCGCTCGCTATCAGAAGCAAGAGATCTATAGTTCAACGCCACATCTGAGAAAATTTTATAATATCGGTAAGGTAAGAGGTGTGAGCTTCCTTTCAAATGCTTCTCCGCAGTGTTTTGTAATAAGGCCGTAAGAGCTTCTTCGGGCACCTAAAATTAAGAAAATTGAGACAAAAAAAGATTTGATTTCCGTCAAAAACAAAAGTTTAAATCTAATTTAAGGGAGTAATGGTTGCCAACAATCTCGTGTTCAATCTATAATCGATCTATGATATGACCTACAAAACATAGAAAGTTCTTTTTTCTTTAAAATATTCATATTAATATATCATATAGAGTAAAATGGGGTCAAATGGAATTGTTAAGGATTTTAATTATTAATTTTTTACGGAAAAAAATTTTTTCCTTTTTTTTTTTAAAGTTATAGAGAGTATTGAGCTGTATTTAAATATATAAAAATCTAAAAATATTTTTGTAAAGTTTTTTATGAAACTTTATTTGATTAAAAAAAAAAATTATTCCGTTCTACACTGACATTCGGGGAGAATGAAATACGCAAATATAAGTGTAATTAAAACAACACTTTATTAAAAACAAAAAGCAATCAATAATAAGAATTAAAAAAACAATCAATAATAATAATTTAAAAAATCAATCAAATAAAATAATTTTTTTTAAACTTGTGATGATTTTGAGTCGTTTAGAGGTACTGGAGGTTGAGTTAAGTTTTCACTTGTACGGCACTTTTTGGCGCAATAAAACTCAGCGCCTTTTACGTATTGCTTTGGTAAAAAGTGCCGAAAAGTTTCGTCCAAAACTTTTCGGCACTTTTTACACTTGAATTGGTTTGCAGCTAATACTTTCGTTGAACTTGTTGCTTGGTTTATTTGCTGTTCTCCATTAGAGATAACCTTACGTTGTTTTATAGCTTGCTTTGCTGCTTTTAGCATCTTTCAACCTTTCTATTATTATAATATTGAAGGTTGTTTGCAACTTGTTAATTGCAGACCGCAATTAACAAGTGAGTAACTAGCGTATTTCATTCATTTATTAGAACCATTTTATAAAAGCAGTAATTAAAAGTCATTTAAATTCAGTTAGAAAAATTCGTTCATTGAAATTTATAGAAAAAAATTTATAGTTAGAAATTTATTGGTCACTTGAGAACTAAAAAAAAAAGAAGCTGCTTTTAAGTAATAAGTTATTGCTTTGTATTTATTTATTTATTGGCGTATTTCATTCAACCCAACAATACTCCGCTTCCGTTTTTAACTCAAAACTTTTTTTCCTAAATAGCAAATTTATTTTTGAAAAAAGATTCTTGATCAGCGTAAAAAGTTGTACCAGTAAACATTTTAAGTTCAATGATACCAAATTTAATTTCCGAGAGTTTTAAGTTCCCTTTTCAAACAAATACAAAAAATCTTATTACGCATTCGAAAACTTATAAATTTATAACAAAATTTTTTTCTATTAAAAATAAAATTTTATACAATATTACTCAGAAAAATATTCTCTACACTATAATCAAAAAATATTTGCAAAAAAATTATTCAATAGTTAATTAAGAGCGAAAGAATAAACGTTGTCATAACTATTTTATTCTACCCGCTATTTCATTTTACCCTGTTTTAGTCTATTGCATTTTCACAAAAACATTATTTTTGAAGTCAACGTTTTTTAACAAATAACTACAATATTACAAATTACAATATTAACAAATTACAATATTAAACAAATTACAATAACAAATATTAAACAAAACTTGCATATGACAATAATTATGTAATTTCAGAAGAATTTAATAGTTTTTTTGTCAACATAGGCCCAAATCAAGCTTCAAAAGTCCATTGTTCAAACAACTCATTTGAAACTTATCTAACTAGTGTCAACAACGAATTATAATTTATATTAAGAACTAAAAATTGATGAACTCGAAAATGCAATAAACTCTCTTAAAATAAACAAGTCTCCAGGTATAGATGACATTTGCAGTAATATCGTTGTCAATGTCTTTTCGGAGATACGCAAACCTATTTTTGAAATATTTAAATCATCAATTAAAACTGGAACTGTACCAGATAAATTGACCTGTGAAACATTTCTAATAAACAATTGCAGACCAATCTCAATACTTCCAACCGTTTCTAAAATACTTAAACCTAATTCAAAACAAATTCTTAATTAAAAAACAATTCGGCTTTCAAGCACAGCACTCAACAGAACATGCAATTTTAGATTTAGTTAATAGCATAAGTGATTCTTTTAATAAAAAGCAATTTGTATTTGGACATTTTATAGACCTTTCCAAAGCATTTGACACAATTAATCATGATATATTACTAAAAAAATGGAAAAATACGGAATAAAAAATACTAGCCTAGATTGGTTTAAAAGTTATCTGTGCAACAGACAACAATGTGTTATTTCAAACGATAATAAATATTCTGATTTACTAAAATTCAAATGCGGAATTCCCTAAGGTTCCATTCTTGGTCCTATTTTATTTTTAATTTATATTAACGATCTTCCACAATCACTAAAAAAACTCGATGCAATAATGTTTGCTGATGATACGAATTTATTTTATTCATTAGCATCAATTAATAATCTCTTTGAACCTGTGAACAATGACCTTGAGAGTCTAAACATTTGGCTTAAAGTAAAAAAATTATCTATAAATACAGAAATAACAAATTACATCTTGTTTTATTCCGGCCAGCAAAAAAATAAAATACCAAGCATTCTGCCATTATTAAAAATTGACAACATAAACATCGAAAGAACTGAAACTATTAAATTTCTTGGGATAATTATTGATGAAACAATTTCTTGGAAAGCCCATATAAAAACATTAGATACAAAAATATCAAAAAGTATCGGTATACTTCACAAAGTCAAACCTATACTTTCCCAGGAGAATCTAAAAATTCTCTATTTTTCTTATATACAAAATTACCTAACATATGTTAATATTGGCTGGGGAAGTACAAATAAATCTAAATTAAGTTCTCTATACGCCAAAAACACGCATCAAGATTGATTTATAATAAAAATAAATTCACTCATGCTAATCCTTTACTTAAAAACTTGAATGCTTTAAATATCTATCAAATTAACGTCTATCAAAATATTTTATTTATGCTTAAATATAAGCTCGGACTTGTCCTAACTTATTTTACTAATAACTTTTTTCAAACCAACGCCAACAGATATATCACACGAGGAACCGGAAACTTTACGTTGCCCATAAAAATAAAAACTTTTCAAGATTTTCAATTGTATACCGTGGCCCCTATTTATACAACAAAATAATACCTCAAAATATGGAACTTACTAAATTGGATAATCTTATTGCCCTGAAGAAAAAACTAAAAGGTGTCATAATTAACAAAAATTTTATCAATATGTATTAAATATAAAAGAACAATTAATATAATAAAATGTAAAAAGAACAATTTAAGCTGTAAAATTAAATAAAGAAATAAAAAAGAAATAAAAACATAAATTAAAAAAATAATAATAAATACATATAGTTAGCAACTATACATAGTAAAATATTACTGAACAGATGACTTCAAAAAGTTAATGTGTGTTTTATAAATTTACTCTTTAAATTTTTAGTTTATTTTGTATTTTAAAGGTTCTTGATGAAAAGACTTTTCTTAATCTTCTGTGAGTTTCCTTACAACTACATAGTACTATTAATATATATTAATATATAGTTTCAACCACAACGACAAGCAAGTCCCTAGTAGCACTGTATAATACGGACTTGCATGCATGGATAAAATAGTTAACGCTCTTTATATATTGTAAATATTTGTGGTGGACATTTATATAAACTAGAGACATGTAAATGTTATTTCTTTTTGAAATATATAATAATGATTGTAGTTGAAAAAAAAAAAAAAACTATTTACGAGTCCACCAAGTTCTCAATAACTATTAGAGGACCTAATGTATGTAAGACCTAATGGAGTAAGATAATTATATGTATATATAATTATCTTACTTATATATATATATATATATATATATATATATATATATATACATATATATATATATATATATATATATATATATATATATATATATATATATATATATATATATATATATATATATATATACATATATATATATATATATATATATATATATATATATATATATATATATATATATATATATATATATATATATATATATTTATATATATGTAACTATATATATATATATATAGTTATATATATACTGGATACTACATATATATATATATATATATATATATATATATATATATATATATATATATATATATATATATATATATATATATATATATATATATATATATATATATATATATATATATATATATATATATATATATATATATATATTATATATATATATATATATATATATATAGTATCCAGTATATATATACTGGATACTATATATATGTATATATAGTATCCAGTGGCGGATCAAGACTTCTTGGGGCCCGGGGCTATTTTTGTTTTTGGAGGTCTTTTTATAGGCCAGAGCCTAAAAATGACGAAAAAAAAAAGTTCCTCTAAAATTTTTGGGGGCCCCTAAATTTGCGGGGCCCGGGGCTATAGCCCCTCTAGCCCCCTTGATCAGGCACTGATAGTATCTTTTATACACGTGAAGGGCTCAGCGTAAAAGTGGTCTAACCCACATTTTTGAAATTTTTCAGATAATCACTGCAAACCATACATTGAGTATGTAGTTTGTTGTGGAAAAAGTCCTGAACCCAAAAATCCACCCAAACAGTGCTTCTAAGAAGCACTGAAGAAGCAAAAAGCAGACAGACAGACATAGTCGTAAGTGAATTGCCCATCCAGAACTACGCAAAAGAAATATTCTAAAACAGAAAAGGTTAACAGGGGAAGGTTATGTTACAACAAAAAGGTTAAAGGTTAACAGGGGAAGGTTATGTTACAACAAAAGGCAAAATAGTTAAACCAAATTAACAAAGATTGTGGTTGCAATCTAGAGTGCAGCAGTAAAATAACAGTTGCTCCCCGTAATCAAATTTTTTCTAACTTTTACACGATGAACTGGGATTTAAAAAACGGCTTTGTAACGGGTTCTGTTGATGTAAAAGAAAAACACAGGACATATACTGCATCAAATCACTTCCGTAGGGCAAATAGTCTTTCCTATAAACTAACTGATTCATGTGGAAATGTTAAAAAGATTTGCAAAACTTACTTCAAAGACACATTGCAGATCTCTGATGGGACAACAAAAAATATTTTAGCAAGGAAAAAAACAGACGGTACACCTATCGAAGACCGCAAATATCTTCAAAGTTTTATTCGCTTATTTCCAACATACCAATCACACTATAGCCGAAAGGACAACCAGTACAGATACATGTCAAAAATGTGATTTATTTAACAATAAAATTAGGTGTCTTTCAGAGGGTGAAGAAAAGATAACTGTTAAGAGGGACCTTATTATTCATCAAGAGATGGCTGAAAAGGCAAAAGTAAAAATGAAAGAGGATATACTAGATGCACAGACAAATCCATACAAGAGGGTGTTAGTTTTTGACTTACAAAAAACTCCACTAACACTAGTGCTTAGTACAGAAATAGCCTACTATAAAAGGCAAATGTGGACTTATAATCTTAGAATCCATGATGAAAACTTAAAAACAGGATTTATTTATGTATGGAGTGAAGAACAAACATCCAGAGGTACTTAAGAGAAAGGTTCGTGTATCACCAAGCATGTTTTTTGACACATACCAGAAACTGTGATCCATTTAATATTGTATAGTGATAGTTGTGGTGGCCAAAATTATAATATAAAAATGTCTCTTATGTTACAATATATTTTGCACAAATCTCCATCTCTGAAAACCATTGAACAGAATTTTTTTGTACCAGGGCATAGTTTTTCCTCCTGCGACCGAGACTTTGCTGTGATTGAAAAAGCCAAAAAAATGAAGGATCAAATATTTATTCCAGACCATTGGATAGACCTTATTAAAAATGCAAAGAAGGGAGCCCCAAAATTTATTGTAAGAAAAATGGAGACCCATGAATTTTTCAGTACAAAATCATTGGAGAGTGGGATAACCAGTAGAAAAAAAATTAATAAATGGCGAAAAAGTTTCATGGCTAAAGACATGCTGGATAAAAATTGAAAAAGGATCACCACGCTTATTTCAAATGAAGCAAACGCATTTAGAAAGTGACAGATTCATGTTGCTGGACGTAACAATGTGAAATCGTGGACGGCTATCTGGCACTATCAATGTTGAACTTGAGTCTTTGTATTCCAATGGTAGAAAACTCACAAAAGAAAAGCTAAGTGATCTTTTTCATCTAATACAATTCATACCGCCTGTCCATCATCCCTATTATTTTGCTCTTAAAGGTGATGAGGAGGCAACTGATTTGGGTCTAACGGATGATTCTGGTGACGAAGACATAAATTAGTGAATGCTACATATATAAAAAAATCATTAACAAGTCATACACAAAACATCCGTTTAGCCTAACCAACTCTATTAACAATACTTACAAAAATTTGATGAGGCAAAGTTGCCTAACCTTTTTGTTATTGCAGAACACAGTAATATAGTGTCCTAATTTTTTAGTAGATATACCAGTGTGTTTTTTCACCTGTCTTTATAATAAATACTATCCTTCTGATAATGATACTTTTTTCTGTTATTTTTAAAAAGATCCTTGAAGTCTTTTACAAATTACTAAAAATGAAGTTATTGTGGCTTAGACCACTATTCCGCTGAGTCCTTCATGTAGTATCTTTTGATTTCATATATATATATATATATATATATATATATATATATATATATATATATATATATATATATATATATATATATATATATATATATATATATATATATATATATATATATATATGTATATATATATATATATATATATATATATATATATATATATATATATATATATATATATATATATATATATATATATATATATATATATATATATATATATATATATATATATATATATATAGTATCTTTTGATTGTAAATTAACTTTTATGTTTTTATTTTTTCATGTTTTCTTTTTTCGTTGTTGTTGCTGTTGGTTTTTGTTTTCTTGAATAAATTTTTAAAATTTTCTTGTTAATGAATAACTTTGAAATTTGAATATATATAGCATTGCATGACCGTAAGTTAACCTTTATGTTATTGAGATTAAATTACTTCCTTAACTTTTATTAAAAATAACTTCAAAAGACTCTATTAAACTATATTGCATTTTATAAAAACTTCTTTGAAACATTTTGCTTTTTTCTCTTATTTTTAATTTTAGTTACAAAGTATTTATATAATCTCTGGAAAAAACAAGGGACTCGGTGATAAGGCAAACCTGTCTTCCTCTCGTCCTATCCATTTTTTTATATATTAAAAAACAAGGAGCTTGTAAATATTTGTACGGCTAAATAAATGAATGTAAAAAAAAAAAAAAAAAAAAAACACAAATAGAATCAGCCACATCAATAGCGAATAAAATGCTAGGGCAAATCAAAAAAAACTTGCAGTTGCAGTTTTTATTTATGGAGCACATTGTATCTTATTTACATTCGCCCCCGCCTTGAGTTTCGGGCTGCGCACTTAAAGTCCGACATTGCTATCCTCGAGCAAGTCCAACATCGAGCAACAAAACAATATCATCTATTAAACACTTGTTCTTTGGAAATCGACTCCAACAGCACGATCTAACAACACTTGAATAACGCTGTAAAAGAGCAGACCTTATCGAGAAATTTAAAACCATGCATCAACTCGATCTTGCCAGTTTTTTCGTCCCGAAAAAACATTCAAACTGTAAACTGTATATTTTGAGAGGGCATAATCAAAAACTACAACGGCAGCCTGAACAAAATTGTGAAGAGCGACATAACTTTTTTTTTTAAATAAAGTTGTTTAATGGAACGTCTAATCTTTGTTTAAAGCAATTTTGTCTTTTTAATTTATTATTATTTAATAAAACTTTTTTTATAAATTATAAGAAAACACTTAAAAAGTAGGGAACCCTGTTAAAAGCAGTTCAAAAATTTTTAGTTTAGTGGTTGCATATATTATATGCCACCACTAAACTAAAAATTTTTGAACTGCTTTTAAAATTTTTTTGCTTTTGACAGGATTCTCCACTTTTTAAGTGTTTTCTTATAAATTATAAAATTTTTTTCATTAAATAATAATAAATTATAAAGACAAAATTGCTTTAAACAAAAAATTTTTTGAAACTCTTTCTGTTATTCTTTACAATCGAAACAATTCATTACATTTATATTAAAAGTAAATAATAAAAAAGTTTATTATTAAAATGAAAGCGTTTAATAAATAAACATTTATATAAGTATTACTTTATAATTATATTATAAGTATTATTTTATAATTTAACTTCATGAAAATATTTGCTAAAAACTTGCCAATTATTAGAAGTAACCAGTGCCGGATCAAGGGTGGGGGGCTTTAGCCCCGGGCCCCGCAAATTTAGGGGCCCCCAAAAATTTTAGAGGTTTTTTTTTTCAGTCATTTTTAGGCTCTGGCCCATAAAAAGACCTCCAAAAACAAAAACAGCCCCGGGCCCCAAAAAGTCTTAATCCACTGGAAGTAACGGCATCAAAATCTTCCATTCATTCTTTATAAAACACGAAATCGTTTTAATTTAACAGAATGACGATAATAAATATTTATAAAACGAGCGTTTCAATTGAAGTAACTTATCTAATTATCTAGAGAATTAATTATCTAGAGAACAAAAAAAATAAATAAATGGAAAATAACTTTAACAGTAAACTTTAAAAGTAGCAATTTTAAAATATTGCTTTCATTGTCACATAAATAGATAGTCGCATTTCCATTTAAGTGTATACTTCCATCATATATCGGGGCCATTGGCATCGGCCTGTACCGATTGGCATCGGCATCGGCCAAAAGTAGGCAAGGTGCACCCCTACTAAATATGCTTTTTTTAAAATATAACTAACCGAGATAAAAATTAACTAACCATGGTGACAAAACAAATTTTTTTTGCGGATTCGAAAATTAATTTCCAGCAATTAAAATGGCTGAGTACTTAAATTTGGGACAATGGCGGGATAAACTTACTGAGTTCTTTCATTATATTATAGAGTTTGCTGCTAAAAATCCTAAAGAATTTTTAGTTACTTGTAAGTATATTATTAGATTTTATTTTATAATATAAACCTAAACAAGCAGCATAATCTATAATTATGTAAAAGATTTTGAATTTTAATTGAAATCTCAACAACAAGAATTTTATTAGAGTGAAATAAATAGCAATAAAGATAGTTAACAGCTTATTATTAATGCAAATGTGTATAAAGAAAACTTATTTCTAGAAAAATATTGTTGACATTTTGCCAGTTGCAGAATTTTCAAGATCATGGTTAACATATTTGTTAATTTTATTGTTTGATTTGTTAAAATTAGGAAGATTTGTGTCATCAGCAAAGTGTTAAGCAAGTTGTAATGGCCATAATAAAGCTATAGTTTGGAGGCCAATATATTTGTTTGGATAAAGATTAAAAAAAGTTTTAATCTAGAGCATATCTTATGTTTTCAGTCAAACATGATAAAGTAAATGATGTTGAATAATTTATCTAGAAACCAAATTTTAAAGTGCTATGAATTTTGGAATAATTAAAAAAGTCATAAAATTGATTAAACTCTTGAATTTTTTTATAGTTAAAAAAATATCAGAGATATTAGTTTATAGTTATATATTATTAACTTTAAATCTTTTTTAAAAATAATTACAACTTTTACAGGAACCTTATCATACCTGGCATATTAAGATTATCCCAGTGAAAGAGATAATGAAAATAGTTAAGGCAATTGATAAATCATTATAAACTATATAGTGACTTAAATCTTAACAGTTTTTTAGAAAAAGAATAAAAAAATGAAGAATAATAATTTTTGCTGTATTAAAAGTCCTTTAATATTTAGATGATACATAAAAAGATTAAAAAGTAAAATATTAAAAGGCCTTAAATATATATATATATATATATATATATATATATATATATATATATATATATATATATATATATCTTATATGTAGATATATATATATATCTTATATGTGTATATATACATCTTATATGTGTATATATATATATCCAACCCGCGGAATTAGGAAAATTGAGGTCGGCAATAATTTGCCGACCTCAATCTTTTAGAGGTCGGCATCAGATCGGCAAATACAAAGGTCTTACCGTAAAACATCAAAATGAGGTTGGCAAAACCGAATTTTTTTGCCGACCGCCAACATGTTTAGGTCGGCAGTTAGGTGGGCATTGCCGAATGCCGACCCTAATTCTGAGGGTTATATATCATATGTGTATATATATATATATATATATATATATATATATATATATATATATATATATATATATATATATATATATATATATATATATTGGCTATTCTAAACCATTTTTGATAGCATCGACCGTATTTGGGCATCGATTTGGGTGCCACCCGTAAATCGATGCCCAATTTTTTTTTACTATGTTTTTTATGGCTTTTATTATAATTTTTTTGCAAAAAAACACAGATTTTTGGCAATATTTCGGCTAAATTTCTCTGGGATAGAAGGGGGATACTGCTGCCCAAATTTTTTTTTCAATAATAGCCCTTGTATATATATATATATATATATATATATATATATATATATATATATATATATATATATATATATATATATATATATATATATAAGCATTTGCTCACTTTTTCTTCTTACCTTAAGCCGTACCGTTTTTTTCGAAAAAGAAAAAAAAAAAAAAAACGAAGAATGATGAATAAAACGATTGCTGCCCCATCCCAAACCCTCAGTCGATGTAGCAGCACTCCACTGCGAGTCAGTCGATGTATGTACTGAAGCCCCCAACAGCAGGCTATTTCAGTATGACTTCAGATTGCTTACCTTAGTACGCAATACTATTTGTATATATAGGCTTAGTCAGGAAGGCATGCCATTATATGACCACGCAAATAATACTTTATTTTGACAATTTGACCACAGTTTTTAAATTTGAAAAATGCGCTGAAAATTTGTTTTTTTCAATTACGTCAAAAATAAATAATTTTGAAACTTTTATCTTTACTAACGTTTTTGTATTAGCGAAATGCTTTTAAATAAAGTAACAGTTACTGTAAACGTTTTAATTTAAAGTATAGATAAAAGTTGTATAAATTTTTATTTATATTATTTAAATATATATAAAATTATATAATTAATAAATAAAATAACATATAAGATTTTTTTATAATTAATCTTATTTTTTAATTATTCAAATTTTATAAGCGACCACTTTAACAACAACGACTTAAACAATGATTGCCTCTTTAATAAATTTTATTTAAGAATCATCAAAGTTAATACACTCGGAAAGATTTTGTTGAGAAGAAAAAAGGACAAACTTTTGAATTAAAGTCGTTTAAATTAAATTTTCTAATGTTTTTTTTTATTAATAAAACGGTTTTAAATAAAGTAACAATTCACTGCTAATGATTTATTTAGTTATTTATTACTAAGCTATTTTTATTTTATTTTTCATAGTTTTTTTAAGAAGATTTTTTCTCTTTTTTTAAAATAAGTTTGTTTATTTAGTTTCTTTATAACTAAGTTAAGTTTTCTGCGCTTTATTAAAATGTTAAAACTATGGTCAAATTTTCAAAACAAAATATTATTTGTGTGGTCGCATTATAAAGTCGTGAAATCGCACTCCTTCCTGACTAAGCCTATATATATATATATATATATATATATATATATATATATATATATATATATATATATATATATATATATATATATATATATATATATATATATATATATATATATATATATATATATATATATATATATATATATATATATATATATGTATGTATATATATATATGTATGTATATATAAATATATATATATATATATATATATATATATATATATATATATATATATATGTATGTATGTATGTATATATATATATGTATGTATATATAAATATATATATATATATATATATATATATATATATATATATATATATATCGGCAGAAATAATAAAAGTAATAAAGTAGACGATCAAAAAATTATCCAGACGATCAAATTTTTCTTAACTTTTTCTTTAATAGCGTACAGTTTAGGTGACGTCAAATTGTTTGTTTTACCGCTATCAACCTATCAATCTACAATAAATTGCGTTTTTAGAAAATTCTATTGATTTTGTGCAATTTTCTAAAATATCTTTACCTTAATGCCTTTTAGTACTAAAAAAATCTATTTTTAGAACACTAGCTGAACGCTATTGGTTTTTGAATACAACAGCGTACGTCCGCGTTATCGTTTATAGTTTTTACTTTTAAACTTAGCTCTTAATTCACTTTTTCACTTCAACGCGTTGCCTTTTAAGTGACGTAAAAATATTTTTTGTGACTCGAACAATTGTTTTTTATATAATGATCGTTTTTTAACAAAAATGACACAATAAAAAGGTAATGAACTTTTTAAGCAATATTTGATTATTAAAACTTTTTTAAACTAAAAAATGGTGAGAAAAAATAATCTCGTTTTGCGCTATTTATTACTTGATTCGTTAGATGATGAATCCAAGTCGATTAATGTTTTTAATCCTGCTTTTTTTGCTCTTTTGGAATAGCATTTTCTTACTGATTGTTTTGGCCTTCGCACGGCATCATTGGTCCATAACTCGATAGCAGAACTTAAATCAAATAAATTGGAATCTTTTTCATCGAAACTTACTCGAATTAAATTTTCTAAACGTTTCTCTTTCAGAGAGTTTCTTGTATCCGTTTTTACTCTATTCATTAGTGAAAAAAGGCGTTCAACTTTCGCATTAGAAACAGGCAAAGTAAATAATAGTTCGACAATAAGTAAAACCGGAACCCATTCATTTTTCATTGAGCTAGAAAAAATTTGATGCCATAACTTACGATAACCGGTATTATGTGGTGCTAAATATTTTACAGTGTAGTTACCAAGCTATGCCAAGCATCCAAAACATCATTTACAGCTCCTGCAAAACTAGCATGTCGCAACGGCGCTCTATAAAAGTCAAAAAGATTTTCTATTCCTTCATCCTGGAATGTTTCATTTTCAATACTTTGAAGCCAACCTTCTGTATTTAAAACTTTTGTACCATACATATCAGTAATAGTATCGCTTGTTTCCAAACGCTCTATGATTGAATTTGTTACCAACTCGATATGAATAGATTTAGACTTTTTTACTAAATGTTTAGCATTTACAAAGTCGTTAAGTGCAACACCCTGGAAATAAAACTTTCCTTCTTTTTCAGTCACTTTGGCGAGAAAACGTTTTACTGTTGGCAAATTAATAAACTTTGTTTTTTGAATACGATTTAAATGGCTTTTAGCTTGTTGAACAAACCCTGATGAAGCCAACACATCTATCTCATCACTTTGAAAACATTTTGACAACATCTTTGCTGGTGCTAAAATCTCAATAAACAACGCGATATAAAGAGGCATTCTAGCATGAATCCACTTTTTGTGGTATCCTTTAAACTTAGCTCTTTCAGCATTGGTAAATGTTATATCTTCAGTCATATTTTCCAGATGTGTTAAATAAACACCGTATTTATCTAAAATCATTTCTAAAGCCTGAACTTTATGTGAAATCCATCGTGTACCTAAAAATGAAACAAGATTATACAATTTATAATTTACTTTATACTTACAAAAACTAAAAATATAGGTGTCACGCATAACTGTAATGGTAATAAATATAAGATAAATAAATCAAGCAAAAAAAAGAAAATACCGGAGGCTTTCTTAGGTCGGTAACCACCAATGTTATATTCATCATCTTCTAAAATAGAAACGAGTTCACCCAACTGTCTTAACTTTTTGGGGGATTTTTTGTAAATGTAATGCATTTTTAAAATCATGTAATCAACGTCATTGAATGAGGCTGTTTTTCCTAATTTTTCTTTTAATGATAACTCGAGACGATGTGCTACACACCAGCCAAACGTGATCCAGGGGACTTCAGCCTTGAGCAACATTTTAACGCCCAACTTGCTCCCTCTGTTAACGGATGCGCCATCCGCACCAAATCCAACTAGTTTTTTATTGCAATTTACGACTTCTATATTCTCGAGTGACTTTTTTATGGTGTTGAAAACTCCGTGCGAAGTTCCATACTCAACATCCAAAAGTGAAAGAAAATCACATTCAACGTTTACTTCAGATTTTCCAGTTAGAGCCGGATTAAAAGTAACGGCAAATATAGCTTCTTTTTCCTTAATTGAAACGTCGTTAGAACCGTCAATTAAAATAGTGAAAAAATTTCGAGTATTTAGTTTATTTTTGAGATCTATCGCTAAACTAAGAGCAATGTAGTCAATAAATACTCCGCATGTGTTTTTGTTTTTATAAGCCTGACCAAAAACTACACCATGTTTCTCTTCTAATTGAATTATTTTTGGGTATAGGCAAAGCGATAGTTCTTCTTTTGCTATAAAGTAAGCGACCTCAAATTTTTTTTTTGTCAAATCCAAGTCTTTACTATTCATGGTTTGAATACCGGATAAAATGTCTGTTTGCCGCATTTCCTGCTGCAACTCGTTTAGTTTTTCAATTCGATCGCACAAATTCATGCCTCTCGTTTTCATAAAAATCTCAAAAGCCTTCTGATGAGACATTCCCTCTGCATGCGTGATTGCAGAACTATGTTGCAATTGACTACATCCTTTTCCACAGCTCCATTCCGGAGTGTAGCCTTTTAAAATCTGAATTTGCGATGCATATTCTCGGCATACTTTGCATTTTAGCGCTGTAACTATTCCGTCAACGCTTTCAATTTCAAGCCAATCATTAGCATTATATTTTGCAAGCGTAGAGACTTTCCATTTATTAGCTGTTTGTAATTGTAGCTTTCTGTCATAAGTTTTTAGTTTTTTCTCAGCCGGTGTTCCAGATACTAAGTTTCTTTTAAAAGAAATAAATGTTTGACGCTTTTTGTATGCTTCCATTTTAAGATTATTTTTAAACTTACCGTTTAATTTCTAAAACTTTAAAACAAAAACTGTTTCTTTCAATTTAAATTGTCACGATGATTTCAAAATGAAGTTTTCCAACGAATCACAAACTTGCTTTGTTCTTTATTTTTCAGACAATCATTATCGTTATTAATTCATTTTATTCAAATGAATTCGCTTTATTAAAATAATTCTTTTACAGTTAATAAACTTTCGAACTGAAGACTGTTACGAAATCAACGCTATGTTTATTCCACCAATCAAAAGCATTATTAAGTTATTTACAATAAACTTCGCGCTTCTTTTTAATTACCATTTTTAATGTGAACTAAAAGATTATTATTGGTCTAAAAACTTGTTTAATTCAGCAATAATGAACATATTTTTTTTAATGCTAATTTAATAAATTTAAGATTCTTTTTTAAACGTTAAAAAATTTTTTATTCTAATGTGTGACATGCAATGTAGACGATCAAATTTGATCGGCCATAATTAATTTTGGGAGTTCAAAATTTCATTTTTTCCAAAAGTCGACGATCATTGATCGTTGATCGGCCGTTATTTCGAGCGCTGATGTATGTATATATATATATATATATATGTATATATATATATATATATATATATATATATATATATATATATATATATATGTATATATATATATATATATATATATATATATATATATATATATATATATATATATATATATATATATATATATATATATATATATATATATATATATATATATATATATATATATATATATATAGAGAGAGAGAGAGAGAGAGAGAGAGAGAGAGAGAGTTAGAGTTTAATTATTTGAACAAAATACAACTTTGTAATGGAGCTTAAAGTTTCATGCCATTCAGCAGTCATCAGCCATATTTTCTTCTTTAAATCAAGAAAAACCATTAAAAAATAAAAAATACAAAAAATAACAGAAAAAACAATAACAAATCAATTGAATGAGTTCTGATGTCAAATCAATTTTTAATTTAAAAATTGCTTAATCCCGTTTTGAATAGAGCAAAAAGAAACTTATTTCGAAGCCTGCATTTCACTTAACAGATTTTTATTTTTAAAGAATAGGATTTCATACTTTTTGTTTATGCATAGTTTGCTGGATTTCGTGGTTGGGTTGTAAGCATTGTGCTGTTTAATTATTTTCCATTCAACAACTGGGTTTAAATTTTCATCTTTTAATTTCCAAAATTCTTTTTATAGTTCAGTGTCATTTTTGTATTTTATAATGTTAAATGATTTCATATGGTTGATATATTTAATTTTGAATGGTGTTTTGCTCTATTTGAATGTGGAAGCTGTTTTAAAATATTAGGTGGGTGGTTTGAATCAGCATGAATATCATTTAAAGAATTTCCAGGCTTAAAATATGGTTGAGAAGTATGGTCATTGAGATTTAATGTGATGTCAAGGTAATTTATAATTTTCATGTTGTACTGTATTGATATAGTGAGTTTTTTTTCAACATCTATATTTATTATGCACGCTAATGTTGCAGACTCGGTTAAATTAATACTAAGGTACATTTTAGTTTAATGACAGTCTTTATTCTTTACTAATGACCATGTATTTTTCTATATAAAACAAGACTAATTAGCGCATAAACAACTCGTATGTTTCTATTCTCTCCAAATTGTTTAAAGTTTGAATATGGATTGGATTTTGAAGGACAAAAGAGTTACTTTGAAAACGTAATAAACATAATTACCCTTCAATAAAGTAAACAATACTTTTCATCAGTGGAGAAAGAAACTCAAGCAATAATTAAAACTATAAATCATTGGCAATATTTTTTTCTAGTTAGTCACTTTATTCTTATCGTAGACCAGCACTCTGTGGCGTTTATGTATGAATATAAATTAAACAATAAAATAAAAAACAAAAAATAATGAGTTGGAGTCGTGTCTTCATATTTTTATGATATTCATTATTGCCCAATGCAGGCAGTGGTCTAAATACATTTCCTTGTGTTAGGCGTTCAGTACAACTTCAGACTAACTATATGATATACATGCAGCACTTTGCCATTCTGATGTTATTTGGGTCTATCATTTTATTTAATCAAAAACTTACCTTAATTAGTAGAAGATAGAAAGCAAATATGCAGAGATTATTGAATATGTAAAGAAATAAAAACAAAAAATATTACCATCCAAACGCTGTACACCTAATTAAAGCTTTTTAAAAGTATATTTATAGATTTTAAATGGCTATTACCTTCTTTAACTCCTAAACAATAGATGCAAACTGTTGTAGATAAGTTTTACAATTTTCTTTTGTCCATCTGGGAAAAAATATGAAAACTCAGACAGTGATTTACTGTTTAGTTAAACTATTTTCCATGTTCAGTATGCCTTGCTATTTTCATTTTGATCATGGATCCTCTTAAATTTCTTCTGAATTAAAACAGCGGTTCTTATCAGAAGTTGTTGCAATTAGCTGGTTAACCCCTTATAAACTAGTTAAAAATTAGCAAGTTGAAAGATACAATGGAATTATTTGGATACTATATGGATTAATTTAATAATATGGATTAATTTAATACTACTCAGTCTTAAATATCGAAATTTACCCATATCATTCTGGGAAAGAGTTTTATCAAATACACTTTATGTTATATGATCTTTATTATGTATCACTACTACTACTTACATACAGTCTACTTGAACATCTTTTTAACTATCAATAAATATTGTCATTAGATTTTTTAATTCCTTAATGGCTAACTAACCTAGGAACAATATTCATGAAGAAAAATGGGTTCAAAGTATGAAGATTCTATAAAGGATATATACATATATACAAGCCTTCCCGTGAAATGTGTGCGATTGGACACTTTGTTTGTCCACGTTTAAAATGATTTTTTTAGACTTACTGACCATAGCAGTACTCATCTTTTAACTTATAAAGCATTTCAATAATTCGCAGCAAAAAGCTAAACTTATCTACTAAGAAAAAAAAAGAAAGCAATCCTAAAAAAAGGAAACAAAATTGTAACAAAATATCAGTTTAATTAAATAAACTAGAAAATTTAATAATTAAAAATAGTAAATAAATTTTTTTTTTTATTCAAATTTTTTTACAACTTTTGTATTCTTTTTTTCATTGTTGAAAAAAACATCTTTTATAATGATTTAACAACAATTGAAAGTTTTGATATGAGCAATTTATTCACTATTTTTATCAGTCCATATAATATATATATATATATATATATATATATATATATATATATATATATATATATATATATATATATATATATATATATATATATATATATATATATATATATATATATATATATATGTGTATATATATATATATATATATATATATATATATATATATATATATATATATATATATATATATGTATATATATATATATATGTATATATATATATATATATGTATATATATATATATATGTATATATATATACTAGCAGTAAGCAACCCGTAATACGCGTTGTTAGTAAATAAAATTAAAAAAAAAACAATGCGTTTAGAAAAGCCTAGAAACTACTTTAAAATAGAAAATGACGTAACTCAACTTCATATTATCAGATATATATATATATATATATATATATATATATATATATATATATATATATATATATATATATATATATATATATATATATATATATATATATATATATTAGGGTTATAACAAAAAATTTTTTTTTATGAAACCACTTGCAATCGAAGAAACTTAATGCGTAGTTCAAGAATATAAATTGCATTTTTGATGTTTTTTAAAAAAAGTTTCCCCACTCACATAGGAAAAAGAAAATGAAAAAATGTTTTTTTTCAAAAAAGGACATGTTTTTTAGCTTTATCCAGAATAATAAAAGTAATAGTTTATCTAATCAACTTTTATGAACAAATAAGATGGAGAACATTAGTAATATGTACAAAATATACATGAAATGTTTAAAAGTTATTTTTTCCAAGGAACTTCAAATTCAAAAACTCAAATTTTCTTGATTCTTCATGAAGTTCCTCTATCAGTTTTACTGCACGTTCAGCAATTTGGTTAGATCTGGGAATATCAATGAATGACTCCTCGATTGACCAATGTGTCTTTAAACACTTAATTGCTTTCTTGCATTTTATCTTGATGAGTGAGGTTAATAGTTCATTGAAGGATGCTTCATTGTAGTGTTGCGAATGGAACCAAGCATTTGCCCATTCGTAGCAGATGAAGTTGCATGCTGGAATGAGGGTGATGCGCCACTCTGGCATCAGGAATAATGCTGTAACAGCATATATTGCACGTGAGTTCCATCTTGCTTGGTGTACATTTGGGAGTTTCTTCCAGTTTATTCGAGGCCAGCGTGAAGTTGTTTTGTAATGACAATACGCTTGACATAGTTCATATAAGAACTTGAAATCATCTCACCATGCAGGGTTTTTGCCTGTGTTAACATCATCTGTTGCATATAGGCGGTAATCATCCTGAAGAGAAACATAATTCTCTGTTAATTTACCAATGAAGGAATAATTGAGTTCTGGTTTGCTCGTTGGCTCTTGAATAAAAACATTCATGACATGTTTCAGAAGGAGGTCGAGAACATGGTGCTGAAAGCCAATATATTGTAGTTTCTGAAAGCCCTTGCTCAAAACATCATCTTGTATTAGCTTTACAATACCATGCAGACGACTGCAGTATTTACTGCAGTCGTGTCACAGATTATCATGCAAATATTTTCCCAAGCATTGTATTCATCAATTAGCTGATGTAGTTCCTTGTGAATGGCTGCAGCAGAACCACTCTCACATTTAAGAATACCGAGTTTGATTTCGGCAGTCATATTTTTCAGCAGAACTACTTGGTATTCTTCCCCATGCACTCTTAACATCAAACTGGAGACAATATGGATCTTTGCCCTTAAGTTTTTGAGCAATTTTGGTTTTCATTTTCTGTCCTTCAGAGATTACTCTTTTCCAGACACCTGCCTGACTTGTTTAGCAATGTTTGCGAGAACGTTGTGTGCTTTTTGTGTAGAAATGTTGTTTTTCAATACTAGTAAACCAGCTGCTGTAGTGCTGGCTCTTTGGTATTTTGGTTTGCATTTAGGAGATGACGTAGAAGAAGAGGTTTGCGAATCGGGTGAGAAAACAGAAGTTTCAGAATCCGAAGAATCTGAGACAGTTTTATGTGTTTGTGTGGTATGCAATTGAGAAGAGCTGGCTTGGGATTGAGTTTTTGATAGTCGGGTTCGTTTTCTTGGGTGGATTGATTCCAAAGGAGCTTGTTAGACCATTGAATAACCAATCTTTCCTCCACTCTCAACTTGCCTCTGGTAGAGCTTTTTATCTTCTGTGTTTTTCCATTCTCCATTAACGTTGGTGACATCAAATAACTGAGAAAGTGTTGCAGTGAATTTATCAGATGGTTTCTTTTTGTTTTTGTTAAATAAATCTTTTTTTTTTTTAATTTAATTCATCTCCTCAAGGCTGAGAAGGCCACTACAGACGAGGAGGCTACTTATTTGTGGTTATAACCCTCTCTCAACTCTATAACTCCGAAACACGAACCACGGAGAAACGAGTTGATCAATCAGACTGTTGAGCTTCTTTCTTTTGAGTGCGCTGGATGGAACAGTGGAAAGTCTAGAATTTCCTCCCAAAGCTTTTTTATATCTGTAATCATAATCTTGATTCGATCCAGTCGCCGTTTCTCGCTATTAAACAAAAAAGTGAAGTTTCCAAGAATTTGACAGTTTGTCGGCATCCGCGTGAGATTGGTTAGTTTTTCAACAGATGGATTCTTTGGATTTCTTTTATTTTTGGAAGAATAGGGTAGATTTTTTATTCAGATAAACCTGTTTGATTCTTTACTATTTCTGGAATATCTATAAGACATTTTATTGAAGTGACAAAATTTCTTTTCTAGATGACTTGCAATCTTGCACTGAAAACGAGGTAATTATTCTACAATATTCCAAAATGTTATAAAATACTCCAGAATATATATATTTTATGTTTGCACCTGAAACAGAAAATAAAATATATCAATAATAAAATAATTATTTTTACTAAACTTGCTCCATGTTGGAGCGAGTTTCCACTGTTTAAGCTGGGATCAATAAAAATAAAAAAGTTAACTACCATCTGTAAATATTTTTTTTCTTATAAACAAAAAGAAACAGACAGTTGACAGAAATGTGCTTAAAAGCAGCCTAGAACATTACATAAAAAGTCAGTGTTAAATTTAAATTGTTAAACAAATGAGGTATTTTAATGAGCCGGTGTCATGAAATAAATTAACCCCCATAATAAATTAACTCCCGTAGTGTAAAAAGTTATCTGGGGAGTTAATCTATTTTGAAATAGATTAACTCCCCTTGAAATAAATTAACCCCTGTCGGAGAAACAAATTAACTCCCCATAATATTTTAACTCCCTTGGAAAAACTTATACGAAATACGGAAAAAGTTTTTCATCAAATTTATTTGTTTTTAAATATGTTAATTTGTTTTAATATGGTATAATAACAGTAGCACTATATATATCTTAAGCATTATTAAATATTTATACATTTGATATATATGTATATTTCTATATATATGTATATTTCTATATATATATATATATATATATATATATATATATATATATATATATATATATATATATATATATATATATATATATATATATATATATTTATATATACATATATATATATATAGAAATATTCAATATACATTGGATATATATATATATATATATATATATATATATATATATATCCACTTCTAACAGCAAGAAGTGTATCATAAAAGATTAAAGAAAAGATATACGTTATGTGAGTCTAGATATAATGATGCGTAGCAGTGAAACATATGCAATAAAGATTATGTCCATTTAATGATGTCCACTATTTGGAAAGAATTGAAAAGGCAACAATCAGATAGATAGGCGGTGCAACTCTAAAAACAAGAAAAGAAGTGGCAATCTTATATAGAGATTAAGGTGTAAATTATGTTAGTGGGCAATGCCATTGTTACTTATGGGACATTTTGATTTTTGTAATGTCACATTTTATTATTTATTTTAACAGATTATATGTTTATATATGAATCATTCCAAAATCATTTATTCGTTTTCCTGTATTTTGAAGTTTCGTCCAATTATTATAACCATAAGAATTATAGTTGATTATATGCTGTGTTACTTACGGGACGCAAAAAATCATTGCATTAAACCTGTTGTTTTCAGTTGAAAATTTTAAGCCAAATATTTAACCTACATAAACTGGCTACTTAAATTAAATGAAGTAGTTATTATTCTGCGTAAAACTATTTAAAAGATTGTTTTAGCTTGATGTGGACTCGAAGGATAAATGACAACAACTGAATAATTTCTTTTTAACTTTTTATTACCTAAAACAATAAGAAATATTTTAAAACAATAATAATATTGATCAATTTCATCACATTCTCCCCAACATTTTTAGGTTTTAAGTAGTCTATTGTTCAAAGATCGAACCAATTTGGAGTCGTGCGCATTCGAGTTGATCGTCTTGGTAAATATCATATTCAACCTTATTGAACATGGCAGGGCAAGACTCACTGGATGTGTAAGAAGATCCAATGAAACAGTCTCATCTGGTTTTTGTAACTAGTGTGCAGTCTTATCTGGTTCTTGTAACAGGTGTGCAGTAGATTGTTCCGATAAGCTTAGATACCGTTTTTAACTGTAACTTAACTGTATGTGAGTCTTAAGTTAGTGGTGCAAGGTGACGAATAGAAACCGTAGATTCACGACTGTAAGCATGCTAACTAAGCGCATATTGTAGGTTTGCTTCCATTAGGAATACCTCATCTACATCAAATTTATAATTTGAATTTTTAAGATGTCTCTTAAACACCTTGCCAGGTTGTGCAAGCAATAATTGGATTAAATGTCCATCAGCAGAACATCTTTGATACGTAAAGAGTCCTTCATGAGGAGTTTCATTAGTAGTGGTCTTGATTTTTTCACATTTTTTGTTGTTATAGGTTAAATTCTTTGCTTTACCAGCTAAAAAGAAGCATTTTAAGGTTGTAGTCATGATTCTTTTGCATCTTCCCACAGATTGTCAAATTATCAAAATAAGCAAAAGTCTTTCAATATCTCATCAGCAATAAAATTGTCCACTGTTTTTTGAAATTACTCCTTACTTTTGAGTTACTCTGTTTGTCACGCTAAAAGGCATGCACATAAGCTGATGTAAACCTCTGTCAGCTTCTAATGCAGTAGACAGACGGTATTCTTGGTTAATTGGGATTTTGCTTAAAAGTTTATGTAAAATAAAAGTAAATGTAAATTTTGCTTAAAAGTTTAACTACTTGTGGTAGAGGGTAGACATCAAGAATAAAACAATTGATAGTTTGACTATAGTTTATGACTAGGCACTTATTTGATCTCTTGTTTGTTACAATGACTTGTGATCTCCATGGTGATGTTGAAGGTTTGATAATTCTTTCTTTGTAAAGGCGTTGTACTTCAGAGCTAAAAAAATTTATGTCTTCAGCACTGTAGAGGCGAGATTTTAAGGCTATTAGTTTACAGTCAGACTTTTTTGTTTTGATTTATATTGGATTTATACAACTAGTAGTAGTTGCTAATATTAGTTTTAAGATAGATGCAGCTGTTGAGTTAGTGTTATATTGCTTTGAAAGATATTACAATAGTTTTGTCAAAGATAACCTCTATTTTTATGGATCTATTTTTGAGAAGTCGTTATTGGATTTCATTATAAGTTATACCACACTGATAAAGGAGTATGTCAATGTTTTCTTGAGGTAACACATCTAAAAAATATTCAAAAGTTTTAAACCAATGATTAAATTCTTGGTTACTTGATGGTGTGTTTGCAGGTGATTCAAATCGTGCTGGTCGTAGAGCTTTGTCCTTTTGTTCTTTGTAACACAATGAATTACAAGTTAATAAAATTGTTGTGGACTTGAAGGATAAATGACAACAATTGAATTATTACTTTTTAACTTTTTATTAACTAAAACAAAAGAAGAAATATTAGTATAACAACAATATTATTGATGTTAAATATAATCACATAACTACTTATTTATGTATGTAAAATCGTGCTGGTCGTAGAGCTTTGTCCTTTTGTTCTATTGTTACTTACAGAGACAATTCTACACTTTTATCAAAATGTAGATTAGCTACCATTTATATAGAAAGTGTGAGGCATGGCTTTAATTTGAAATTTAAAACAAAAACAAAACACACAAGTAACATTAATCAAAATTAAAAATTTTTAAACATAAGGTAACCCAGTGATTACTTTGCTAAAACAATCAATTTAAAATAATTATATTTAAAATAATTAAATTTATTTAATTATTTTATTGAAATAACTCATTTAAGCGTGGAATTTACCTAGTGTATTGTACAAATAGAGTGCTCAATGTTCTTAAAGAACAAAGCAGTAGTAAATTAGTATAAACACTTATCTAATTTTGACAGTCGAGGAAAATTAGTCTAATTTTCGTCGACTGTCTTATTATTAGATGAGTGTTTTTACTAATTTATATATATACATATATATAAATATATATATATATATATATATATATATATATATATATATATATATATATATATATATATATAATATATATATATATATATATATATATATATATATATACATATATATAAATATATATATATACATATATATAAATATATATATATATATATATATATATATATATATATATATATATATATATATATATAAATATATATATACATATATATATGTGTGTGTGTGTGTGTGTGTGTGTGTGTGTGTTTAAACTATTTTAAAAATGTATTCTACAAAATAGAGTGCTCAATGTTCTTAAAAGAACAGAGCAATTATAAACTAGTAGAAAATCACTTGACAAAATTTTTTTTCATTTTACACTGTGTTTCATCAATAAAGACTCATAAGAAATTTCTGATGAGTCTATATTGATGAAACACATTGTAAAATAAAAAAAAAATAAAAATTGTTTGAGATTATAGACTATAATCTCAAACATTATTGCAAGAGAAAGGTTCGCTGAAGTTGCTGCAATATTATTATTATTATTATTATTTTGATCTCCTTATTATTTTCACAACAATATACAAACTAAGCAAAACGAAAACAGTTACAAAATAATTTTATTCAACGCTAACTGAAGATATATATTAAAAAAATATATAAGAAAAAACTACCTACGCAATTTTGTAGAACTTATTATAAGCTAAATAATTTAAAACGCAAATTAATAGGGGTTAGTTTATTACGATGGGGGATAGAAATATTTAAGCCCCCGGTTAATTTATTTTGCCATGTTTTAAAATAGTTTAACTCCCGGGGTTAATTTATTTCGAAATAGATTAACCGGGGAGTTAAAATGTTTTAACCGGGAGTTAACTTTTCAGGGAGTTATTTTATTTCGCGTCACCGGAAAACTTTTTAAAAACGTCGCGTGATGGATAAATATTGATCGATCGAAAAATTGATCGATTAAAAACGGAATAATGGCTTTGTTTTTTGTTTTTTTGAGTGCATAGATATAATATATACAGATCAGTGATTGAGAGGTTATCAGGTTGTTTCAAAAATTTGTCAACAAGCTTAAGGCGAGTTACCACTCATCCGTTTTTTTACGGGAACGGGAAAGGGACGGGAAAAATAATCACATGGGCATGCGTAGTCTAAGTTTTAATATGTCAGAAGGAAAACTACGCATGCTCACGTGATTATTTTTCCCTTTCCTATCCTGTTCCCGTAAAAAAATGGAGTTATCAAGTATTGAATATTAATTGTTAACTCAAAACAAAAATTTAAAAAATTTTTTATATTCTATTACTTACTAAAAACTATTAAAATAAAATGATTGTATTAAGCATAAGTATAGAAATGGTCAGTGTGAAATGCACTTACTATGGCCTGTATTATATGAATCAGGGCTTGAATTAAGTGTATCGCAATTCACAATTACTTTTTACATCTTCTAGATTAGTTTTTCTTAAAAAATTTTTTCACCATTTGTATATATGTATATACTTTCATTATTTTTTTTATTTTTTAATGTAGCATTATATTTAGCCATTCTTGAAAGTATAGAATGTTTTTGTCAGAGCTAATTTTAACATTTAAATCGAAATTTTTTTGCTCTCTGGCGCGGAGATTTTCATTCATTATCTATTAATGTTTTAATAAATTTTAAACATAAAGCGCTTTTGAATTTTACTTTAATCTCTGCGCAAAAACCAATAATATCTGAAATCTATTTTAAAGTTAAATTTAATGTTAATCTAAATTTATTTTAAAATTAATGGTTAAAATACATGACAAGTAAATTTTCCTATTTACTTAATCAAAATAACTAGTTAAGTTTATTTACTCAACTATTAAATATACTTAATATAGTCTAAGACATTTACTTGCAAAAGTTAGCCATAAAAATGTTTTTATTTATATATTATATGTTGTTAACACATAATAAGCTTCTAACTAAGAATTATTTTAACAAGTAATTTTGAATAGAATATAAAAAATGCAATACTATTTTTTTAACATTTTAAACATTTCTCAAAAAAGATTTCTTGAGAAAAATTTATCTTTTTACATATTATCTACTATATTAATAACAAGCTTTTATATACTTTTTTTAATACTATACTTGTATATCATACACTGTGTAGTTAAAATTCAATGGGGTATACAGTCAGAGGGTCTAAATTTTAAATCACAAAATAATTTATTTATTATTATTCGATTTAGTAGAGTAAAAATCTATTCAATTTAACTTTTCAATCTTTAGTTTTTGTTTGTTCATTTAATAACAATAGTATGTACTATTATAGCTATTACCTAGTTTTTATGTTTACTCCCCAGGGCCACTTCAAGCTGGCCTTGGGCAAAACTGGTGTAAAATACACTTACTATGACCAATATAGTCAATTTAGTCGAATTATTTAATAGTTGTACAACACTACTTATATTATTACAGAATTTTTAGATTATGTTAAGATTAAATAAAAGCAGTTGTCCAGACACATAAAATACAGATCTTGGTAAATCTTTTCCACACTGACCATTTCTATATATTTTTTTATTTTTTTAATTTGCATTCACTCCCAACAAGGCTGCAAGTAACCACTATTAAGTTAGGAGTTACTAGGAAAAAAAAGAACAGAGTTATAGAGCAAGGAAATGGTTGACAGAAGACTTGAAAAGTTGAAGGTTGTATGAGTCAGGAAAACATGAAGATGGGAGAGAGTTCCAAAGGATTGAAGTGCGGGGAAAAAAACTAGATGAATAAAAGTTTTTAGAGCATGCAGGGACAGATACAGTAAACGAATGAGCTGAATGACGAGTAAAACGAGAATGAATTTTAGTTGATGGAACTAGAGATGATAACTCCTTTGAGCAGTGACCATGATAGTATCTGTAGAAAAGAGAAAAAGATGCAACTTTACGACGATGGGAAAGAGGCTCAAGCTTAGCAGATAGTCCAGGTCCAACAACATTTACAATGCGTTTTTGGACCTTGTCAAGAAGAGAAAGTGAATCGTTAGAAGAATCGTTAGAACCAGCCCAAATATGACAACAGTATTCCATACAGGGAGGAATAAGAGATTTGTAGAGGTAGAGAATGGAATCAGAAGTAAGGAAATGGCGAGCACGATAAAGAGAAGCAACCTTAGCAGAAGCTAATTTAGCAATCGATTGTATATATGGTTTTCATGAAAGGTCAGTAGAAAGCAATAATCCAAGAAGACGTAAAAAGGAGGATTCAGTAAGAGGATTGTCATTCATTAATATAGGAATGTTGACCATATTACGGTAGTTGTTTGCAGTAAACAACTGGGTTTTGTTAGAGTTGAAATTCACAAGCCACTGTAAACCCCAATCTATTACTGAAGTGAGATTGGATTCAAGATCAGCTGCTTGTTCTAGGCGATCGAAAAGAGAAGACTTTTTGTCAAGACAGGAGTATAAAGTTGAGTCATCAGCAAAAAGAGCTACTTTAGATGAAAGGTTGTCAGGAAGATCGTTTATGTAGATAAGAAACAAAACAGGGCCCAGGATGGAACCTTGGGAAACCCCAGAAGTTACTGGAAATAAAGAAGAATGTTGGCCTTCAAGGATTACTTTAATAAACCGGTTAGAAAGAAATGATTTGATAATCTCAAAAACTTTCCCAGAAACACCATATGAAGCAAGCTTATGGAGAAGACCAGCATGCCAAACTTTGTCGAAAGCTTTAGATATGTCAAGAGCAATAGCCCTAGCCTCACCGCCTCCATCTAATGCACGATAAAATCTTTCAGTTACAGCAGTTAGCAAGTCAGCTGTAGAGCAAGAGGATCGAAAACCGTATTGATTGTCTGACAGTAGTTTATTTGACTCAAGATGAGATGCGAGGAATTTGTTGAACAAAGACTCAAAGACCTTGCTAATAACAGAAAGAAGACTGATCGGACGATAATTGGAGGAGTCAGAATTTTCTCCAGAGGTTTTGAATATTGGAACCACAGATGCCATTTTCCAACAAGCAGAAAAAAAAGACTCAGTCAAACACTTGTTAAATAGTTTAGAGAGAATTGAAGAAAGTTCTGGAGAACAATTCTGCAAGACTGTGACAGGAATGTTGTCTGGAACACAAGTTGTAGACGAGTTTAATTGAGTTATGACTTTAGCAGCAGAAGCCGGAGTGATTTGAATGTCTAGCAATGGGTCAACCTGTTTGACTGGAATGGAAGGAAGAGAATGTCTATAAGATTAAAGAGTGGAATTAGAAGAAAAGTTCTTTGCAAATAGTTCTGCCTTTTCCTTGGGAGAGGTAATAAGATCAGTCCCATGAATGAGTGATGGAATGTTAGATCTACCCTTGTTAATAATGCTGTTGAAGATTTTCCAAAAGTCTTTAGAGCCTAACTTCTGTGATAAGATGCGAGATTTAGTGAACTGAGAATAATGGAGTTTAGCATCAGAAAGCACCTTTTTACATCGATTTCTTGCAATAATAAATAGCCGTTTGTTCTCAAGAGAACTGTTCTTTTGAAAAAGATTAAAAAAAAATGATTACGATTGGATATAGCAGCCGCACAAGAAGGAGAAAACCATGGAGTAGAATGAGGCTTGACTTGAAACCGATGAGAAGGAAAAAAGCTTCCATTCCAGCCTGAATCCAAGAGGTTACGTAGAAGGCGCATTTATCAGCTGAGAGAGAAAAACATCAGCCCAAGGACCATCACGAAGAAAATCACGAAAAGAATCCCAGTCAGCTTTAGGGTAGTAGTAGGTGGTGTGATGATAAGGTGAGCCCAAAAAAGAAGTACGAGAAGAAAGATTTATAGAAATCATTGCATGGTCAGAACCACCTAAGGGAGAAAAGGGAGAAACTGAACATAAGCTAGGGTCAGAGACAAGACATAAGTCAAGGAGTGAAGTTAAATGATTAGGGTTGTCAGGAAAACGAGTCACAAAGTTAACTATCTGAGTAAGAGATTAAGAAACGCAGAAGTTAAAGGCTTTAATGCCAGCAGGATCAGTGGTGTTAGAGCCAAGCCATTCAGTGTGATGGGCATTAAAATCACTAACAACAACAATATTGGCAGAGGGGTAAAGAGAGAGGGGATGGTCAATTTGATCAGAGATAACATCTAAAAGAGTGCAATCATGGGAAGAAGGAGAACGATAAAGAACAAAAAGAAAGGTGATGGAGTGAAGAGGTGCTAGGCGAAAGCACATAAAAGAATGGTCAAAGGATTCGAACCTGATTTCATGACAAATAGGGGAATTAATGTGTATGTACTTATTCCTTATTTGAATATTTTCTAGTAAGAGGTAGAAAAACTATACATATTGTCAACTTTTTGTTAAAAAAATTTTATAATACAATTAACTTTAAAAAATTAAACGCTTTAGTAGCTGTTGTCCAAATTGTTATTTATCAGCAGTTCGTATATTAGTACCCATCTAAATAATATTTAGAAAAACCTCTTGAAATGTGTTGGTTAATTATAATCTGTGTAAAAAGTTTAAAAAGCATGTGAAAATAAACTTAAAAATATATGGAATAAAGGAATTACCATGATTTACATGGCTAGAATTTAACGTAAATAAATCTAATCGCAAAAAAAAAATCTTTTTTAGAAATTCTCAAACCCTCCCTCCCCCCGTATTATTGCTGTTTTATAAAGTTTATAACATTGAAAATGTAAAACGCATTGGGTTTTTAAGTTGATATTTTCATTAAATTTTTTAGCATAAATTGTTTTACTATAAAATAAAGTGAGAGAAAAATTTGGTTTAATAATTCAAATTATATTTCCATAAATCTAATATAAAATATATATTGAAAATTTTAGTTATTTAGGTTTAATATGAAAGATTTTAAAAAACTCCATCTTAATAAAATCCAATTTAATAAAAATAATTCTATACACATCTTTTTTATTTTTAGTTCTTTTAATCCTTTCTCCTCTTATGCTTATTTGTGGTTACTTAGCATATTTAATGATTAAACAAATTGATGGAAAAGAAAAATCCAAGAAGAAAAAAGGTTTAAATTTAATTTAATTTTTAAATTATTTTCATTAGTATTTGTTATACAATTAGTATATACAATAATATCTTAATAAAATATACAACCCTCAGAATTAGACCTAACTGCCAACCTAAAAGTGTTTCCTTAAAGTGTTTGAGATCGGCGAAAAATTGCAGACCTTTTTTCTATGTTTTATGGTAACCCCTTTGTGTGAAATTTTTTTACTGACCTCTAACAGTTTGAGTTCAACAATTTATTGCCGACATCATTTTTCTTAATTCCGAGGGTTGAATACAGTAATGTTATAACAACAAGTTACGAATATTATCAAGAAAAATTAATTTGTTAAAGAAAAAGTAGTTGAAATAATACAATTTTACATCTCTACAACTATTGTCCAACTGTTTTATAGTTTAATGTTATTCATAGTTAAATGTTAGTTGCCTGTAAATTGAGTGATAGACTTGTTAGTACAAGCTCTACTAGTAGTTATTTACTTGAAAAGTTTCCATATGTCAGTTTTATTTTTTATATAAAGTAATTTTTTAAGAATATTTGCTTTAATATAACTATAATAAATGATAAAAATAAATTGAAAACCTTAAGTATCAAACTCCAATAAAAAAAGCAATACATTTAATAATAACCTTTAATAAATACCTTTAAACTTTTTATCTGCAAAAAAACATAAAATACTTATTTAAACTTAATAAACACTTATTTTTTCAGGAATTGTTTTTTACATTTTTTTTTTTTTTTTTACTTAATTCGCTTCCACAAAGCCAAGGCATTTGCTACATTCAAAGAAGCTGTTCATTTTTTTAAGTTGATTTTAAAGAAGCTGTTCATTTTTTTTTTAAGTTGTTGTTAAATCCCTCTCAAACGGTTTCTCAGAAACGCAAGCCGTGAAAAGCAAGGATACTGCTCAGAGAAACAAATTGCCTTGATTATAATACATTGTATTTTGTGACAAACTTCACACACATTTTTATATTCCATGATGCAGTTGCTAATGTAAACAATGTATAACTTTTTTTCTGATTGCTTATGTATTTTAATTTTTATATGTTAGTTCAATGTCTCAAAATAATCAGATTTATCAACTTTTTTTTTTTATGTAGCTGTAGTTTCATCATTGAAGTATTTTATTGGAGTTGAGTGTTGCCATTTTTGCTAAGTTAATTGCAAAATACCCAACTCTTTAATTTTCTTTTTGATTCACATTTTTGATTTTGCAGAGCAATTTATTGGGGAAATAAAAATAGGTAAAGTTTAACTTTCTTTATACCCTGTAAGTAATAAGTTTTGTTTAAAAGCATTTCTCATGAACAACCAGTGTAAAAGTAGCCAAGAATAAATATGTTTTGCAAATAACATAAAAACTATTAAATTTAAATAATCCTTATGATGATTCTATATGTGTTGTTTTGTTACTTTTGGATATCTACAGATTTTATAATTTTTATTGTTTTAGTTACAATGTAAACCATCCTTAAATGGGAATGCTTCATCTTTGTCTCCAAATAAAATGTTTAAAAACAAAGAAGTATCCACCTTGAAATTCAAGGTTCTTGTCGAAAGATTGAGGATATTGAAATTGCTTTCAACTGATGATGGTAATGATGTAAGGCAATAGTATGGTGAATTTGTTAGTGCAGAGTTTGTTCAAATAAAAAAATGTAAATCTTTTAACAAAATTTTAAACTGATTCTGTTGATAAATTTCTTGGTGTCTGTTTGCACAAAACTCTAAAATATTTAGCATTGTGGATAGTTTTTGCTTTTATCTTTGCTTTATCTCATGGCCAATGTAAATTGTGGAGTGTGGATTCAGTGTTAACAAACAGTTTTTGGTCAAAAATCTTTAAGAAAGATCTAGTTTATGAACACATCAGTTCTCATGACATTGTAATCCATCAGTATGAGTTTCCCAATAATCTATTAAAAAGTTGAAAGTTTAGCATGTAATCGATACAATGCATCATTGAAAGAAGAAAGATCAGTTAAATTGAAGCAGAAAAATGCAATACTGTCTTTGCAATAGCTAATTCCTTTAGAAAGATAGTTTTAGATTAAGAACAGGCAATTATCTTTCCTTTTTCACTAAAAAAATTTGAACAATCTATGAAAGAAGTTTAATAAAAGAGTTTGATAACCTTATAGTGTGTGTGTGTGTGTGTGTGTGTGTGTGTTTATTTAACATAAATAAGTGCAAATAGGCATATTTATACATTTATATTTCTCCTACAAAATATTTTATCTTTAAATTGTTTGATTGGCAAATTTTTTAAATTTTTTAACCATTAATAACACAGGTCAACCAAAAAAATTTTTTTTTTCTGTTGCCGAGCAAACAATTAGTTTTTTTTATAGCATTTCTCATTTTAATTTCAAATATGCAATTCATTTTTCACCATCACGTCAAGTTGTAAAGATATTTGGGTTCAAATCTTTAGTATTTTTAGTAAAATGCTTAATATTGTCGAAAAAAAAGTTATTCAAAAGTATGTCAACCTGGGTCTCAAAAGAAGCATATTTTTATAGAGATTTTAAAAAACATAAATATTTTTCCTTAAAACTTATTGACAAAAAAATTATGTTAAAAAATGCTAAAGACTCTTAAAAAAATTTTATCAAAATGTTTCTCAGCAATAATACAAAAAGAACTTATTTTTATTACAAACGAATAACATTTTAAAAATTTCTATAAAAATAAGCTTCTTTTGAGATCCAGGTTGACATACTTTTGACTAACTTTTTTTTCGACAATATTAGGGATTTTACCCCAAATATTAAATATTTAACACTTAAAAATTTATCTTTAAAACTTGACGTGATGGTGAAAAATGAATTGCATATTTGAAATCAAAATGAGAAATGCTATAAAAAAAATTGTTTGCTCGGCAACAGAAAAAAAAATATTTTTGGTTGACCTGAGTAATTTATCTTGTGAAATTTTGTCAATTAAGTATTGGTTATCCCAATTTTTTTAACTCTATATTAAATGAGTATTGGAGTTTTTTTAGTTACAATTCTCAAATTTAACACAAAGGTTTTACCATAACAACATAGAAACAAGGTCCCCAAAAAATTGATACTTTAAGGTCAGGATTGCAAAATCTCAACCTTAGTTCAGAAGAATGATTGATAAAGACTCACTCTATATTCCTCATAAACAAGTCAAGGTTGTGAATTCAAAGTTTTATTAAATTTTTATCTAAATTTTTAAAAATAATTTTAAAGTTAAATTCCTTGAATTTTACAAGAAGACATCTTTTATATGGAGGGTAGCCAGAAATCTGCTATTCAATTATCAGTTTTGGATAGCTCAGGACATTTGATTACCTGTCATCAAAATACAATTAAAAGTTTACAACAAAAAGAGATCAACTGGCAAGTGTTTTGAAAGATAGCTAACTATTGAATTAGTACCTAATGACATTAAGATATATAAGAAACAAGATTATATTTAATAAAATAAAGATATGGTTAAAAAAGTTAGATATCAAACTAAACAAATTCAGAAACATGACAGAATTGAAACAGTATGGCATGTTTTCTGTCTATAAAGAATTTATATGTAAATTTTGTTTTAACATCATCAGATCTGTTAGAGAAAATTTTCAAATCGATGTTAAATAAGATAAACAAGTTTTAAACACAAAAAAGATCAAAGTATCAAATAATAAAAAAGAAAATGTTTTTTTCAGAAGAGGAAGAATATATGAGCTAGTGAGAATCAACATGGTGTAAGTAAAAAAAAATTTAGTCAAATCAATATTTATGATTACAAAGCATCATTATGTTAAAGACACTGGCAACTATTTTTTGCTTTGTTTGTTTTTTCAGTTTGTAGTAGTGTTTGATTGAAACCTGTTTCAGCCAAAATTTTAATTTGAACTGATACCAATGTTTCAGTTTTGGTACTTTTTATAAATTCGGTAAAAACCAATATTTTGGTTGAAAAACATACCAAAAATAAATATTTATCTAATTTAGAAAAACAGTTATTTTTTAGAATTTTAACAAAATATTTTGAGAATTTTCAAAAAATATTGAGAATTTTCACAAAATATTTTGAAAAATCTTGTTTTGTTGAGAAAATCTGACAGTTGTTAAATTTTGCTATTAACTTATATCGCCGACTTATGTATTAAATATCATTTTAGGATATACGTGTAATTAATTTTAACATAATACGAGTATAAAAAAACAAAAAATATAAAATTGCATTTTTAAATAAATTTTTCTAATAAAATGAATTTTGACTGGCCGAAATTTTGGTATGAGTAAAGTATTTGCCGAATTTTCCGTTTCAGTACCAAATTTGAGTACCTGAAATTTGGGTTTCTTTTGGTTTCGGCTTTTTTTCTGTTTCTGTCGATCACTAGTTTGTAGTGCTTTCTCTACAGTAAATCTAATAAAACCTTTAAAATCTCAAATTAAGAAAATATTGACTTACACCATTTAGATTCTCATATATTTAAAAAAAATTATTTCTATTTCTAAGTTTAGTAATATTTTATCAACAGAAAGTTACTTGTTAAGTTTGCTAAGTTAAGTTGTTTTTCTTTAGTATTATTTGCACAAAAATAAGGCTATGCTTAGGGAATAGTATTTAACATTTTGTTATCTTAGACCATTTTATAATAAGATCAAGAATTTACTTAGTGACATAAAATTTTTATTTTGGTGTTTCCTTTTTTTAGCATTAAAGTCTTCTAATACAATGAAAACAAGAAGAAAAGCTGCTAAAATTGAATAAAAACTGGTAATTAATTTATTAGTTATTAAATTTTTTTGATTTTAAAAACTGCATTGTAGGTGCTACATATTATAATACAGCTTCTCATAAAAGTTGACAGTTATTATAGAGATTGTGACAATGGAAGTTAAAGGCAATGAATGATGCCACAGCTCACCTACCTTGCAAATATTTTGTTAAAATGTTTATTTATACTTCTTTTTTATCTTATTATGCAAGGTGACTTTTTTGATTTATTTGGACTGTAGTTATGTCATGGTCTCTGTATTAACTGCAACTACAATTAAAGTAACTTATCTAATGACTTACAAGTTATTACAAATATTTTTAAATACTTCATTATTGATCCTGTGATTTTAATTTTGTTTAATACATAAATACTGTTGGCAATTCTATGAAACCTCTTATATGTTTTTTAATGAATTATAAAGATGTTTTTATAATTAGAAGGGATTACACCTAACATATTTCATTTTTCTTTACAGGATTTATATGCTGATTTTATATTATTTATTTTAGACTTTGTTCTAGAGATTATTTAGCAGTACTTAGTTTAAAATATCAGAAAACATAATAACACTTTTATTAAAGCCCCTTCTATTGAATTATATCAAACATACAAATAAACCTCCTTCTGTGCATTTGGTATCTTTTGTGTGTCAAAAACAACTATCATAAAAGTTTTGCTTTTGCTGATTAAAGAATAAAAATTTTTTGTATGTACTTTCTTTTACACTTCCAGTTGTTAAAAATGTTGCAGAGGTTAGTGACTTTTTTGTAATGCTAAATTCAAGGTAGAAGTAGCTGTGAAAACTTTAAGTAAAAAAAAAGTTTATAGAAACTTGTTAACAAAAAAACCCACAGCTTTTGGTCAGTATCTTTCATTCAAGCAGATAAATGTTTCGTAAATAATCTTTAATGTTTCATAAGTAATTGTAAGTTTTGTTTTCTGAAAAATATGTCATGTCCATTTTGTATTGGTGCCAAAAAAAGAAACTTCAGATACTTGTTTATTATTTAAACTTTCTTGTCTACAAATGTATGTAACTTGCTTTTTTAGCAGCATACACATTTGGGTAGAATATGCACTACCAGACAGTAAACCAATATTTTAGTACTAAAGACGTATAATACTGATATTAAAATGTTCAATTTAATTTTATCATGTAAAATGTAAAACAAAATAGGTTAAAATAGTAAAAGTTGTAAAAAATATTTTCTCCAAATATTTAATGGTTTTCTCCCTAATGTCTCTACATATATGGAAAAATTTTAAAAATTATTGAATCTTTTTATTTCAACTGCAGTATTGAAGCTGCCATTGATGAACAACATTTTTCTTCAGTTCCAGTAACTTCTAGTTTCCTTAACTAGGTTTCTTCACTGGTCCTGTTGCTGATTATACACCTATTTACTCCTAATCTTAAAGATCTATTTTAATCAATCAAAAAATTGACAAAAAGTCAATTTTTTGATTGATTAGAATAGATCTTGAGTGTGATCTCTTCTTTGACAGCTTGGGCTCTCCATGCTTGTGAATTTTAATCTCTATATTTTCAGCTTTCCATGCAGGTGAATTTTAACCTCTCTATTTTCATCTCTCCCTGTTGGTGAACCTGAAAAAAACTTAGATTTAATTATTAAAGCTAATAATTATTGTCATGCTGTCACATTCCTATATTGATGAGTTGCAGCATTCTGAGGCCTCTATTTTATGTTTTCCTAGACAATCCTTTAGTACTATTTAACCTCAGAAGCTATAGAATCTATTAGAACTTTTTAACCTCAGAATCTTATTTGTGTTTGTACAGATTACTGTTGATATATTTGGGGTGGCTCCTCTAACGATCCATTTCTTTTAAAATAATGTTTAGGTTCACATTGTAAATGTAGTTGGACTTGCTCTAGCTTGAGCATGTTCATAAGGTTTCCTTATGACCATGCTCATTTCATTTTCAATGGTCATAAGGCTGCATTTTTTTCTCTTTTCTATAAATACTACAATGGTAACAACTTAAGCAAGCTATCATCTTTTGCTGAATGTTGTTCTTCAAGTTTAATCCTTTTACTGTAACTGTTCTAAGTTCTCTTTTTTTCTTTTCTAACTCTTTTTTTCCTCTCTAGCTTTTTTTTTTCCTCACACTTCTTGCTGTTAGAACTGAAGATAATTCTCTGACCCTTCAGATAAACATCAAATACTTTCCAGTATTTTTTACTTGTTCTTTTGTAACCTTTCATAGTTAAGTATTAGTTATAACTTATTTAGTACCTGAATTTAATCCTGATTTAAAAGTTTGCTAAATACTGACAAGAATGTGGTGCACAACAAGAGTTGTCGGTGAATACTTCTTGAATCAAATTTTATTTATAGAAGACACACATTAAAAATTGGCTTTAGTATGCTTCTTACTTATTGAATAATGTGATGTTTTTCCATAACTGATAAAACATTTTAATGTGCTACTTATTGCTTGAATAACTGTGAAAAACTATTTTTATTGTCACAAGTCGCAGAAAACCTCAACACTTTAAGCACTTTATTCAAATCAATTTATGAATCTAAAATTTGAAATTTTATCATTTGAATAAACTTTGCGTACATAGTTCACATAGATCTAACATTTAAATGATACAAAAAATGATTTAGATAATAAGGAAAATATGATTCTTTTTTTTTCTTCCAACTGATTATTCAATTGATAAAATTCATTCGATAAAATCATTCAGTATAATTTAAATGATCATTCAGTTTATGTTAATACTATATCTCCATCATAAACATGATAAAAATAATCATTCTGTTTATGTTAACAGTTTATGTTATGATTTTAATTCTAATTGATAACTAGCAACTACAACAGAGCAGAAACTATTGCATGATTTTTGTAAATATTTATTAAGCTTCATTTTTTGTACTAATTTCTGACAGCAGCTCTTTTAAATCATCACTTTGTTATGTGTGATTGTGTTTAAAAAAGTTTTTTTTCTTCTGAAAAAACAATTCATTCAAAGCCAAATTAAGGGAAACAAAAAAATATATAGGTAATGTATTTATATATGTGTGTGTGCATGTTTATCAGGCAGTTAACTTGTCATTGTTTTCATTTTTATAGGTCTTATATTTATTTTTTTCATTTTTTGTATGTTTTTGTAATTATTTGTTGAATTTTTGACAATTAAAAATACATTAATTAAATTATAAATTTTGCGTCTTAACAACCTTGAAAGAGTCCTAAATATCCAAGCTCTGTGGCTTTAGATACTAAGTATCTCAATATTTTTATTTCAAACTGAAATGTGTTCAAGACTTTAAATATATACAAATTTAAATGTACTTTTGCATGGAAAGGTTCATCTCAATATTTTATTATGAGTTGTATAGTTGTCAATATTTTATTATGAGTCGTATAGATTTTTAGTCTGTTGTAGTGTTACTATATTTGTTATTTAAATTTAGTAAAGATTATAAAATATAGAACTTGTGCTGAGTATTTTTGCTTGTCGAATAAAGAGCTTGTAAAGCCTGGATGATAATCATTATAGTAATAAAAATACAAATTCCTGACTTTCAAAACAGGTTAATGACAGGAATAGCATCTGCTTGTAAAAAAACGGCTTCAAATTTTCTATAATGTCATATTCAAATAAGAAAGCGCAACTGTGGAATCAATCGCTAATTTAAATTAAAAAAAGTGTATTGATTGATATATAAGTTTAACCTAAAATAAGTGTACATGTGACAAGTTAGTAAAATAATTATAGTTAATTAGTTTTCATAAATAGTTAATTCTATTCTTCGTTATGCAAATAAACTAATAAAAAAAATGTGAATAGGGTTTGTTAATATTCATATTAGGATTCATTCCATCCTCTGTTATGCAATTAACTAATAAAAAAAATTTTAATAGGATTTGGTAATATTCAGACCAAATAGGGTTTAAACTATCACTGGTTATGTAAAAAAAAGCCTCTTCTAACAAGTAATCTAAAGTATTGAGTTAGCACAACATTAGGGAGTAACTGTTGGCACTTTCCAAGTTGAATTAGTATATTTATTTTTTAGTTTTTTTTTTTTTTTTTTATTATTATTTTTTTTAATTGTTATCAAAACTGTATATATAAAAGAGTACTAAAAATTATTTAACAATATGTTTTTTCTTTAATTGTTTCTTTAATCTTTGTTATATTTTTGGGGATATTTAAAAGTGTTGTAGTAAAGCAGGGTGTATAGAAAAGTATAACCCATCAACAAATGGTTAGATTAGAAATTTGCTGATGAAAATAGTTTAAATCGCAACACTATTTTTTATTTAAAAGTAGTTAAAAAGTATGTTTTTTTTTTTTAATTTATTTGTTTAATATTATGTCATAATGTAGCAAAGCTAAAAAAATCAACTGAGTTAAAATACCATGTATATATCCACAAATATTATACAGTATACATATGAAGTAATATACTGAAATTCCTTCTGAATATTTAGAAAATACAAAAATTGGATGTTACTGCTATATAGCAGAACATTTAATTTTACAAGGGTTCTCATTTTTAAAAGTGTCTTTCTATTGAAGCGATCAATGCACCAAGAGATTCACGAACTACAGGATAGTTCTGTTTTTAAAGTAGTGGTTTTTATTAACTCTTATTAAAAAAAAAATTATAAACTCCTATAATATATATATATATATATATATATATATATATATATATATATATATATATATATATATATATATATATATATATATATATATATATATATATATATATATATATATATATATATATATATATATATGTATATATATATATATATATATAGAGAGAGAGAGAGAGAGAGAAAAAATATTTTTTAAATTGGGAGTTGATGTGAAAATAACCTTTATGTTTTGCTTTCAAAATTCTTTACGAAGTTTTGGACCAACAATTGGTATCCAAGATAGTTTTATAAAGGGTTGGGTATGTCATGGTTGAAGTGTGATATTTTTTGAACCGTTTTTTAAATAGTCTATAGTAATATTATTTAGAATGTTTTTGTGGTGGCCATTTTCAACAAAGATGTCTATTAGGAAATCAATTTCTTTTTGAAGGTGTTTATGAGAGCATATTCTTTTAGCACGACATAAAAATCCTTTGAAAACGCCAATAATAATGTTAGGGTAAATGTTCGAGTTAGGTTTAAGTTGAACATTTGTAATAGCTTCTTTTCTATGTATTTGAAATTCATAAGTTCCAGAGCCTGTGTTTGTAATGTTAATATCTAGGAAATTGAGTTTTTTGAGGTCGTTTTCATGTTCCACTGTGTATTTTATGGCAGGATGTTGTTCATTAAGGATGTTCAGGAACATTTGTTGTTATTTTATTGAAGCAAATCGAGCATGACAATCATCTACATATCTCTTGTAAGTTTTTGGTTCGGATGTATGAATAGTTGCTATGTTAAGGGCTTTTCTTCTCTATATTTTGTAAAAACGCCATAACAACCATTAAAGATAAACCTATAGGACCTAAATTAGGTATTATTTGGATATTGTTTTCATATAAAAAATAGCATATACTTAATAAAAGTTCAATTAATTGATGTATGTCTGCAAGAGTAAGTTTAGTTCGAGTTTTTAATTCATCAATGTCAGCGTTCAATATATCAATAATAACTGGAGTTGCTTCGTCAATGGGTATGGATGGATATAAATTGACTATATCAAATGAAACTTGAACTTCGTTAGGATCATTTACATTATACAATTAGCTTCATTTACAAAACTATTAGAATTCATAAGTCTACTTTTATTTTTGTTCAGAGTTGGTTGAATAATTTTAACAAGATAATCAGATGTTCCATAAGATGGTGTGTTAATTGTTGATACAGCAGGGCGCATTGGGTTATCTTTTTCTGGTTTGTGAGCTTTAATCATTCTGTAAATCCTTGGTGGGTTACAATCTGATGGATACATTTTAAAGTATGTATTTGTGTCTAGTTTACCTTCTTTTCTTAATTTGCACAATTGTCTTTGAAATTTAGTAGTCAATGTGGATATTGGATCATAATAAATAATTTTGCTATTTTTTATTTATTCTTGTAATTTGAGAGATGCATCTTTTTGGTTTAATAATGCGAAACCTGTACCTTTATCGAAAGGGTATATCTTAATGTTAGAATTGTTTTTTAATTTGCTTATGGAAAAACGTTGTTGCCTAGTTAAATTATCTTTTAATCTTAATTTTAGCGAATTTATTAAAGTTTGTGAACAGTTTTGTCGTAGAGTTTGTGCCTGTGTTGGTTTTTTAAGTTGTAAAGCGCACCTTTTGATATTAGTTATAATATCCATATAAGGAATTTTTTCGGCAGTGGTACAAAATTTAGACCTAAATTGAGTAGCTCAGTTGTTGATTTATCCAGAGTAACATTAGTTAAATTGAGTATAGCAGGTTTAACAACTTGATTGGGAGGATTAAAGGTATTTTTTATAATCTGTATAATTTGTAATTTATGATATTTTTCTTTCATTTCCGTTTTTTTCCTAATGTAATGGTAATTTTTTGATTTGTTGGTTATACTATTAATTAATTCATAATCGTGTAATCCTA
>NC_061163.1:47885058-47977540 GCF_022113875.1 Hydra vulgaris
GTAAATTTCGAGTCAAATTTTACTGGAAAATTTACATCACTATAATAAATAGATCATGAAGGGAGCAACCAACTGATGCTCCCTTCATGATCTTTTTTTTTTTAAGAAATAATGAAAAATTGGTTGCTTCCCTCACATGAGTTAGTAGGCAGGTTGGAGGGACACTGGATTCCAATATTGCACTCAAGCATTGATCATTGAAAAATAGTGTTATTAAAAAATGCTGTCACTTTGGATGTAAATATAATTTAAAAATGTTTGTATTTTTACATAGTTGCGTCTAACTGTCTTATATGTTGTTAATCTTAGATCAGTACAAAGAAGCTGCTCATATTTTGCACATTTATTGCAGACAATAGTAGCTAATCAGAAAACTTACCTGTAAAGACTTGTTGATGAATAGAAAAATACTACAGTTAACTACATTTTGGCTTTTTTGAAACAGTTTTTTTTTTTTTTTTCTTATGTTGAGGTTATATTTTTCTCTATGATATTATAAAAGTTAATTAAAACCACTATTTTAAAGACAAAACCATCTATTAAATAGTAGTTCAAAAAAAATGAAACACTTGTTGAAAATTAGAGAAAATGTTATAGTAGTTAGACTTAGTAGTCTATTTTTACCATTTGTATATCAAGGGGGACCATTGTGTTGTGTTTATAAGATTATAATGTCTAAACTGTTGCACTTGGAAGTCTGAAATTTCAATTTTAATCTACATAATGAAGATAAAGGTAAGTAAAAACCAATCAAAGAAGGTGTCCCACAGGCCATTGATTGAAATATAAAGAACTGATCTAACATACATTTATAACCAGATTCTCATAATTGCGTTTCCTGCTATCTAAAAAATATGCATTAATAGTGGCATCTTTCACATTTTTTCTAAGCCTCTTTGACCTTATTACTATTATTATTTTGTTTTTTGTTTTTAAAGTTCTATAAAGTAGTATAATATGAATATAAACGAACTTAAGCAGCAACAAAATTGTCATAAGATCTAGGGGGTTTAGGGAAAATAAGGGAGATATTTTCTCCGATTGTTTCTGAAACTGCAAGGTGGTAAAATATAAGGAGATATTTATAATAGAAATCATTAATGATAAAATAAAACTTTCTCACTTGCTCTTGTTTATTTGTTGTTGTTTTTTTTAATTTTGCTTTTTATATATATAATTTTTTTTTTTTTTTTCAAAACACTTCATTTTTCATGTCTTTTTTTATCGAATAAGCAAATATTTTGTAGTTTTTAGTATTATTCTTTTTTTTTTAGTTTTGAAATGATTATAAGTTGTATGTTGTAAATTATTTTTAGCCTATTTAATAGTTGTAAATTATCTATTTAATAGTTGATCATCTTTCAAAAAAGGCTCAGATTTACGCATTGAAGTTTTAATAAAATATATTTTCAAAAATTTAAGAAATCATAACAAACCTAATTAACTGGTATTGCTGGTTTAGCTTTTTATTGTTAAAAATTTTTTTCAACATGTTATTTGGGTTTTTCTTTACCGCTTTATTAAAAATATTTCTTACAGACATGTTATCTTATTTTCTTTTTGTAGCTTTTAATGTATTGACGATTCTATTGTAACTATAATATTAACAGAAATTTGTAGTTTTATTATTATTATTTTTTAATTATTTTATAACTTAAAAGCCACAACAATTTAAAAAAAATTAAATAAATATCTCAAAATATGCTACAGAGCATATTTTGAGATATTTAAATAGCCACAGAGCATATTTTGAGATATTATGACCTGTGTGTTCCGCTGAGCGAAAAATTTTTATAAAACGTTTTTTTTTACATATTTGACTTCAATTTCTTTATTGAATTGATTTTTTTTAGTAGTTCTTCATCCTAAACAGTTTTTAATAATCTTATACTTCTCTAGTTTCAGCAAAATTTAACAAAAACTACCTTTAGCAGTTGTTGTTTTTTTAAACAACCATTTAAATACATTTTTTTTATTAAAATGAGGTTAATAGAGTTATTAACGTTATCTAGCATTTAATGATTTATTGTAAAAATGATTTATTATTAGAGATGTACGATTTTACATAAGACCAAAGTTGCAACAGATTATATTTCTGAATAGTTTTTTGCATTAAAACGTTTTTATTTGTTTTAAAAGCAGGTAGTTTTTTTTCTATTTACATGAAAGATCTACTTATTTTTAAATATATTTAAACTAGTAGATTTCAAAAATTAAAATAAAATTTAAGAGTTACTCCAAAAAATTTTAAAAATACATAAGTATTCAAATTAAATCAAAACAAAAATTATTTTGCTAAAAAAGTTTTTGCAGGTAAACACTATAAATATAATTTAACATAACAAAATGACAAAACCTAATTATTAAATTTAACCAGATTTGATAGGTACATTTCTTTTATTTAGAGCTCGAGGTCGATTGTTGTTGAAAGTCAGAAAAAAGAGTTTTAGTTTTTATGTTTGAATTGTAAATCATTTTTATGATTTCTTTAAAGTTTCTAATATTTTTTTATTTACTTTTTTTTGCAAAAAGTTTTACTTTTTGCAATTACTTTCCAAAAACGGGGGAGCAACTATAGTCTGTTATATGGTTTCATACAGACAAACGAGCTGAGCATAATGCTAATATTAAAACTCTCAGGTGGTAATAAATGGCAGGGGAAGTCTATTGCTTTTTGGAAAGTTTTCCCACTCACCTCAAGCATTCTAATATCCCATCCCGCCTCCTCCCCTCCCCCGTCCTCACCTTGTTTATTTACTTTAATTTTTATCAACAAAGAAACTGTAGAAAATTAAAAAGAAAAAACTTTTATTGTAAATCAGTATTAAAATTAGAAAAGGGGTTGCCCATAAATTACGCAACGCTATATTTATTTTTAAAAAAGAAGTAAGAGATCTGGTAAAAGATTACATCTGTCCAACAACATCTATACAGTAGTCTAAGATCATCTGTACAATTTTTCCCAAGATCATCTGTATTTTTTTTACTCAAACAATATATGTCCAATATGATCTGGAAATTCAATGACCCCTAGCAACATCTTTAGGAAGATGTAACTAAATCCGGTAATTTTTCTCCAAGTCCAATAACATCTGAAATAATTTCCTCGAGATGTAATTGCATCTGAAAAAAATCTTATATGTAACTATATCTGGTTAAAATAATGCATTTATATTTATTATTTTAATATTAATAAAAAAAACTTTATTTCTTTATTACGGCATTAACTAAGATAATACTTCAGGGGTAAGTGTTTTTCCGTGTGCAAGCTTGTATTTTTTGAAACAATTGATTGATATTACAGGATCACTTCTAATCAAGAGGTAATGGTACTGGTTTATCATAACATTCTTTCTAGATATCCTGGCTTTATTGTTCAATCTAGCTTTGGGAATTTCTTCATTCAGAGCCTCTAGTGACTCTTTAGAGTAGTAACCAATTGGCAGTTCTAATGCCTCAGATATCTGGACACCATGTTCCAAGAGTTTATGAACAGTTAGGGGAATCACATAAACTTGATAGTCTCCGTATCCGGTTTGCCTTCCTCTACTTCTAACTTTACCTAGAACTTGACTAGTATATTCATTTCTGCCTTTAAAAGTTCATATAGATTTCTTATCAATTCTTCCTCTTTATTTGATATTGGAGATGTAGTAAGTGATATGTACTAGTGAGGGCTTCTTATTTAACCATGCATTTTTATTCATGATAATTAATTTAAGAGGAACAATAGCTGTCTGAAAAAGACTTTGCTCGTTAACTTGGGCTTCACCAATATTTGTATCAATATATTTTTGTTTATAGACACTTTCACTCGAGGCACCATCAAAACCACCTTTAAAGTGAAGTAGACCTTTAAAGGTGGTTTTGATGGTGCCATTTCCAGCAAACATTCTCTTAGACTCTTGGCATTTCGTGAAAGTTAATATCCTTGTCAGAGTATGATTAAACATACCCTGTAAGTTTTAAAGCAGATGTTTCTATCACATTTAAACCCTCAGGATAACATTTGTGTCTCATTACTAATTTCATTAAGTGAAAGATAAATACCTGCATTATGTATTATCAATGAATTTTTGATAATTTGGTATTGTTCATCAGAAAGGTCACACTAAATTTTAACCTCAATGCATCTTCGGTTTTCATTTTTATCGGAAAACTTATCTCTGTGCATTTAACTTTTTCAAAATTTGTAGCACCTTTTATGAGAACAACGAAGTCTTTTTTGTTCGGATCTCTAGTGGCTTTTATTACCTTCTGCCTCTATCACCTAAATCTTCTTTGCACTTTCTACCTGGACCTGCTGAAACGTTTTTTTTTTTTTTTTTTTTTGTCAACTGTTACATCTTTGTCCAACCGAGTTCGCTCGTGTTCTAGAAAATCTTGAGAAGGTTCTTGAATGTTTCGCAACTTGGGTCGGAAACATTTAAATCAAATCATGCATATTTTGGTTTTTGAGGTTTGATAATTAGCACTTTCTTCTTGAGCATGAGTTTTTTTACTAATAAAAACTAAATATATCATTTTTGTGATGAATGTAAACGATAAAATATTGTTCGCTACTTTATACACAAGTTTTAATTGAAAACGGAAAAAAAATATTTAAAAAATAACGAAGTATTTAAAAGGTCTTTTTTTAATAGGGGTGTTGTGAAACCGTAATAAATAAGTCTATATTAAATATTTTCGGCTTTTATCAAATATTAAATCAAACACAATTCAAGATCTACAAAACAGATTTTATAACACATCAATTAAACATAATTAGAATAACTTAAGTTCATTCAACCGTACTCTATAATGACGTGATTGACGTCAAATACATAGTTCTTAAGAATATAACAGTCTTCTCCGTTTTAAGAAAGTTTTAGTACGGCTTACTCTTGGTTAATACTCTAAGAAAGAAAGTAGTCGTCGAGATACTTTGGCCTTTTAATAGTACGTCCTGTTCGTGAGATTATATTAGGTTGTGTGTCAGGAGTAAAAACCTTTTGAATAGATGGTTGGTTAGGTACTGTTGTAGTTGATTGATCATAAGAGAAGCTATCTTTTATTGGATTTCCGAACGGATAAAGTAGGTTCGGAACTACTTTGTTGGTATCATTTAATTCAACTTGTTTTCTATTTCCAGAATTGTGGTTGTTGTTACTAATGACAATTTCGTCATTGTTCGAGCATTCGGACTGTTGTTGGACTGGTTCTATTAAGGGATTTCTATCTTGTAGTGGAGCAAGATCTTTTGTTGAAACTGTATCAATTTTTCCATTTTGAAGTTTCACGCGTGCGAAATGAGGCGATATTGTTTCTTATAGTTGAACTCTGTCGACAAGTGGATCTCCCTTTAATTGTATCTGACGTCTGTATAAAATTGTCGAATCCTGTTCTGTTAAGAAGTTTGATAGAACTGTACCTATTATTGATGAACGCTGAAAGTTCATCATCCTCTGATGAGGTGTCTCGTTCGTAGCAGTACACAGAAGTCCTCTTATAGAGGATAGAGCCATTTGCAATGCTACCTCCCATCTATCTTTTCCCAGACTCAATGTTTTTAGAGCCAGACTAACAGCTTTAAGTATTGTTCCATTCATTCTTTTACATTGACCGTTGCCTTATGGATGATATAGAGTAGTTCGAGTTCGGATGACACCGTTTCTTTCTAGGAAAACCTTAAGTGATATACTTTCAAACTGTGTTCCTCGATCTGTATGCATAGATGATGGTGCACTAAATAATAAAAAAAGACTGAGAAGGTGTTGTATCACAGTGTTGGCTGTTATATCCTTATAAGGGAATGCAAATGGGTAGCGAGAGTATTCGTCTACTATCACAAGGATGTATTTATTAGCTGAGGTGGATTGTAAAGGTCCAACAAAGTCCATAGATGAGCGTTCCCAAGGTCTCGTAGCCTGAATAAGACGACCAGCTGGAAGTTTGTAGAAGCGTGGTTTGAGTTCGTTACAGGTTGTACATTGGCTTGTTAGTTGTTTAATTTCAGTGGTAGAGTAAGGTAGATTTTGCAATAATGTATCATTTTTTTTTAATTCCAGGATGACATAGTTGGGAGTGAATATTGTAAAAGGTTTTATTGGTGTTTTGAATTGAGCAACATCGAGAAAGAGCATCGGTTACGATATTTTGATTTCCTGGTCTGTATGAAATTGTGTAATTAATATCTGCTAATTCTAAACGCCATCGAGTTAGTTTTTCGTTTTTAATTTTTGTTGAAATCTGTTTATTGAAAATAAGGGAAATGGATCTTTGGTCTGTAATTATAATGATGTATGGTACTGAATTCATTAGGTGTTTCCATCTTCTACAGCATTCTACTATAGCAGCTGCTTCTTTCTCGACAATTGCGTGTTTTCTTTCAGCGTTTGATAGTATTCTTGAGAAGAAGACCTGCCTTATGGGTCTGCCTAGTTGAAGTAACGTTCCTCCCAGTGCTGTGTCAGAGGCATCTGTTTCAATAGTTAGTGGAACTTTGAAATTGGGGGAGGCTAGACAAGCTTCTGCAAGTTTAATTTTGAGCTTTTTAATTACTTCTTTTGCCTGTGGGGTCAAGCCCTTCGTTGGAAAGTTGTCTCTTGCTTGAGTAAGCGGTAGAGTGAACTCGTTACAGTTATGTATCCATTTAGCGTAGTAGGCGAATAAACCTATCATTCGGTTTAATTCTTTTAAGTGTTTTGGTTTTGGCATATTTATAAGAGCTTTATATCTTTTAGGGTCGGGTTTTAAGGTTCCATTTTAAATGATATGACCTATAAATTCGATGTGAGTTTTTTTAAATTTGCTCTTTTCTTTGTTTATTTCTACGTTGGCGATTTGAGCTGCGTGTAGGAAACGGCTAAGATTTTTATCGTGCTCTTGGTCATCTTTTCCACCAATAGTTATATCATCGAGGTAAGCATATTTATTTTCTAGTTTATTATTTTGAATAAATTCATCCATAACCCGCTGAAAAATTGGTACAGCATTTGTGCAACCAAAAGGTAAACGTTTAAACTCGTATAGTCTGCCATTTGCTTTGAATGCGGTTAGCTTGTAATCTTCAGGTCGTATTTTTACCTGATGGTAAGCCGATTTGAGGTCAATTGTACTGAAGACTTTATGAGCAGCTATCTTAAGTATCAAATCGTCGATTCGAGGTGTTGGGTATGAATCGAGTGGAGTGTGTAGGTTGATTGTATTTGAATAATCAATCACAAGACGATTTTTGTTTCCTGATGATACTACAAAACATTGTGCACGCCAAGGACTACGGCTCACTTGGATTATATCTTGCTTTAACATACGGTTTATCTCGTCTGTTATGAAGGAGTTATTTTTAGGAACCTGTCGTGATGTTGTAGCGACTGGCTTAATTTTGTCAATATCCACTCCAGGTATCAATGCGTAAGTAGTACACTTCATACTCTTTGCTGCCAGAAAGAACTTTAAGGGCTCTTTATTTCCTTTAAAATTGATCGTAATTGAGGTATGTTGTGTTAACACGTCCATTCCGATAATTACGGTTCTACCAAGTCGTCTACAACAAGGAATTGCACTTTCAATTTTTCTTAAGCTAATAACAATGAGCCTTGGAAGATTTTTTTAACTTTTAATGTCGAATTATCTGCCAATGATACTTTTGAGGTAGATTGAGTATCGTAAGGAAGGTTCCAATGTTGAAGAAGTTCTGATGTAATAAACGTTTTATCGGAGCCAGTATCTATCAGTGCCTGTGTTATATTTTTGTTAATAGTGACGTTAATTAGTCTATCAGGTGAGTTGATTCCTGCAATGACCGTAGATACTATTGCGTTATCGTTTTCTTTCTGATATCCCTTAACAACTGCTGCTTTAGTGTAAGTCTTATTTTGTTTCTTTGAGAGGCAGACAGTTGCCCAGTGGCCCCTTCTTTGACAATGTCGTTGTCGAATAGAAGGTGAGTAAATTCCAGCGACAAAAGCGTCGCAAATTAGTAAACTAATATGTTGTTCTGCTGTTAGAGGTTCTCTTGGACATTTTCTTGCGAATTATTTCACGCTACTCATGAAGCTTTCGACTGTTTCTCCTTCTTGTTGCTTAAAAGAGCGAAGTTTGTAGCGCATCATAATAGGTGTTGATCGTTTTTGACATTTGTTATCAAGTATTTTGATTGCATCATCAAATGATGTAGTATCCTGAATTATTGTGAAAGCTTTAACACCGGATAGTACGAATAAAACTTGAAGTTTGCAATCTTCGTCTATGTTAGCTTTATCTAAATAAATTGATAGGATTTTTTTCCAGTATATATACTCTTCTTCGTTTGGATCGTCGCATAGTACTTTTTTAAATATTTTTGCATCCATAATCTAAATAAAACATATTTGATAAAATTGCAGTATATATTTACTTTTTGTATATATATACAGTATATATTTCGCTGTTCATATAATAATCAAATAATAAAATTACAAAGAAAATTTTACGTTAAACAAAGTGTGTATATATAAACAGACAGGGGCTCAAAGAAGATCTGGATGTCTGGTGTCACGACAATCTTTTCATAGAGCCCCTTTAACAATAATATTTAAAGCCAAATATCTTTAAAAAGTTTACAATAAGATATATTACGTAAAAAACATAAATTAAAAACTTCGTTACAAATATAAACGATAAAAAATTTCAGCCAAACGAAGATTAAAAATAAACACGCAGAAGCATGTCAAATATATATATTTAATATATATATATATGATAAATAAGTAAATAAAAATATATACATGTGTTTCAGAGATTTAGGAGATGCAATTTTATTTGTCGTTTAAAAGAGAAAGTGCTTTTCAGGTTTTTTAAACTGTTATTTTCTAATTGATTCCATAATGACGGGCCTTGGATTATAATTGAAAATTTTGACAGTTGTGATTTTACTCTACTCAAGTGATAGTTATGATTAGTATTTGACCGGAGATTGTATTTTTGGGAAACAGCCGATGTAAAAATATTAGAAAATACTTTTAGCAGCAGGTTATTCTTATATTTATACATAAAAATTAATATTTGAAGGGAATTAAGTTTTGATATATTTAGTACACTAATGTATTTCATTATAGGGGAAGGATTTTCTAATCTGTTTAAATAGTTAATTGCCCTACATGCATGGTTTTGTATACTCTGTAATCTTATTAATTTAGTTTTGTGAGTGTTTGCCCAAACAAAATTAGCGTAGGAGAGATGACAATGAACAAGACTGAAATAAAGCATTTTAAGCGATTTATAATCAAGAAAGGCTCTAGATTTATATATCGCACTAATAGCAGAGGATATTTTTGTTTCAACGAGACTAATATGGTTTTTCCATGACAGGTTCTCATCGAATAAAACTCCCAAAAACTTTGTATGATTTACTCGATTTATTTCATTTTTATTAATTTCCAGTTTTGGAAGCCTTAACGGAAGATTAATCGATTGTCTTATTTTATGGAAGAGAGTAAAACTTGTCTTTTCACAATTAAATGATAATTTATTGGCTTTAAACCATTGGTTAAAACTTTCCAATTCAGTGTTCATTGTATCGAATAATATTTTTACATTGGAGTGATTAAAAAATAAATTTGTATAGTCCGCATACATAATTGACGATATTTTATGAGAAGCTTTATTCATATCATTAATATATATCAAAAATAATAAAGGCCCTAAGATTGACCCCTGAGGGACTCCGCATACAATATCAAGAGCTTCTGACTCCTTCACGACAACATACTGTTTTCTATTAAAAAGATAATTTTTTACTCACTTATACATTAAGCCTTTAATACCGTAATGTTTTAACTTTGAAAGTAATATTACGTGATCCACAGTGTCGAATGCCTTAGAGAGATCGATGAAGACTCCTAATACAAGTTCACCTTTATCAAAAGACAGATGTTTTATTAGCTAGTTCAATAATAGCATGTTCAGTAGAGCAGTATTTCTGAAATCCAAACTGATTTTTGTATAAAAGCGTATTTATTGTCATGTAATTATAAATTCTATTATAAATAATTCTTTCAAAGATTTTTGAAAAGACAGGGAGTAGTGATATAGGACGGTAGTTGCAAATAGAAGAACTGTCGCCTTTTTTAAAAACTGGGTGAATTTTGGCTAATTTTAATTTTTCAGGAAATATACTATTCTCAAATGAAAATGCTATTAAATAAAATAATGGTTTCCTTATACTATCCATAACATAGATAGCTACATTACTGGTAATGTCATCATATCCACATGATTTGTTACGCTTCAGTTCAAATAGCGCTTTGTTAAATTCAAGTTTATTTATTTTTTCATTACATATGCTGGTCCTGGGTTTCTCTCCCAAGTATTCATCAAACTTTCTAATTGACTGAACAATGTTAGATGCAAGAGAGGCGCCTACATTAACAAAGTATTTGTTAAATTCTTGACATATTTGTTTTTCACTAGTTATAATTTTGTTATTAATAATTACTTTTTGTGGCAAGCAAGAGAGCTTCTTTTTCTCTCTTCCAGTTACTTCATTTATAATAGACCAAGTTTTCTTAATATCAAATTTATTTTTATCGAGCTGATTAGAATAGTAATAAATTTTTGCTTGTTTCACACTATTTTGGAAAAACTTTTTATATGTTTTGTACGCAATTTCGTTATCTTCTTTTTTAGATTTCAGAAATTTTATGTAGAGCTTTTGTTTTTTTTTTGATGATTTAACCAAATTATTGGTCATCCATGGATTTTTAAGTTGTTTATTTTTTATTTCACTGACTAATTTTGGGCAGACATTGTCATAAATATTTTGAAAAATATTCGCGAAATTATCAAACGCGCTATTGGGGTCTGCAGAGGAATAGACATTCTCCCATTTCTCTTCGTGCAGCTTCTTTTTAAGTTTATCTAGATTTTTAAAACAGAGATTTCTTTTAGTAACTGATATTATTTTATTGTCGTTATTAGACAAAACTCCGTGCGCAACATGAAAGATGATCTGAAAAATCTGCAATAAAAATACCGGATTCAAAACTTGTACCTAAAACGCTATTAGGTAAAATATTATCAATTGCTGACGAAGTAGTTTTTGTAATACGCGTAGGCTCAAATATGGTTGGTATAATATTAAATTCAAATAATGAATTAAAAAAGTTTTTTGTATTTACAAACTTTTCGTAACACATGGCATCCAAGTTGAAATCTCCGGCAAAAAAAAATACGTTTGTTTTGCATACTCATTTTCGATATAATGCTTCTAAGGCTATTATGAAAGTTAATTTGCTTACCGCATGGTGGTCGATAAAAAAGGTTTACCAGTTTTATTTAAAATTTCTATACACAAAGTTTCAATATGTTTATTAACTTTACAGAAAATATTTTTTGGTTTAAATATGAATTTGTCAAGAATATAGATTGCAAAGCCGCCTCCCTTGCTTCTAACACGTGGTTGGCTTATAATTTTATACGATAATAAATTATACAAGGAATTTTCTGACGAAGGCAGTTTTGCATCTTCCCAAGTTTCTGAGATACATATAACATCAAAAAGATAGTTTAAAGAGTAATAAAAATGTTTAAAAGCTTCAAAGTTTTTATTCATTGATCTTATGTTTATATTTGAGCATCTTATACTGAAGATGCTCAAATCTTTGTTGTTTTTTTCTATATTAAATTTGTCAGGTTTATAGTATGAGTTGTCGAGAAAACTTATATTTACATCACTCAAAAAATTATATTCATTTTTATTAGTTTTCAAAGATTGTAAAATTGGGGATTCAAAGTTTAAAAAATTATTTGATACATTATGTATGGTATTCGAACTCATTTTTTCATTTGATCATTAAATAATTTAAATATGATGAAAAGAATAAATAGATAATAAAATAAATACAAATGAATCAGTTTTACTTATCTTTTTTAACCGTCGTATCGCTTAAACTTGCATTAACGTCGTTTTTATTTGAAGCCCATTCCCGAATGATCAACTTATCGTAAGAGATGTATGCATATTTACCAGCCGCTCGTTCAACATCTGCTCTTGTAGAGATTTCCTAATTGTGACAGTATCGGCACAAAAATCTTCATTAATATAAATATTTTTACCTTTTAATTGAGATGTTTTTTTTAGAATTTCCACTTTATCTTTATATTCTAACAGTTTTAATACAATTGTTCTTGGTTTGCTAAAATCTCTCTGACCAGTTCTATGAGCTCTTTCAATTCTAATATTTGTTAACCCCAAATGCTCCTCAAAAACCTTACTGACTTTCAATTCGCTGTCAATCCACGTTTTGCCTTCGTTTTCTTTTAACCCGTCAACCCTTAAATTGTTTCTGCGAGATCTATCCTCCATCTCTCTTAATTTACTTTTAATTTTAACATAGTCGGTATTATTAATTCGTTGTTGTTTTTTCTTGAGAAGCAATAGCGGTCTTAATTTTTTCTTCAAAAAGGTGTTCGTGAAAATTTAAGCTTCGTTTGATTTCTTCAACGTCTTTTTCTAGTATCTTTATTTGTTTTGCATAATCATTAACCTTTGTTAATGATTATGCAAAAAAAATCAATCTACTTTATCCAGCCTATCGTATATAATCTTTGTGTTGGCGCTTAATATGTTTAACACGTTTTTTTCCTGTTGTTTCATCATTTCGTCGATTTCGTTTTTAAATTCTTTAAACATTTTTTGTATTGTTTTTTTTACCTGATCAATTGTGATAGCCATAGTTACTCAATATATTTTTATTTCAAAATATAAATTTACGTATTTGTTTATTTAAATAATTCAAAACAATCAAAAAACAATTTTTATTTTTTTAGAAAAAAATTCCAACAAAAAAATTTTCAAAACAACCACGCTGTAAAAAGCACATCCGTTCGTGAAATATGTTTAGATGCGTGAGGAATTTAGATGCGTGAGGAAAGTCGTTTTTTTAGTGAGGTCTTTTAGTCGTATTTAGTTGCATTATAATAAATATTGCTAGAAAGATATTGTGTAATTAATATCTTTCTAGCAATATTTTTTTTTTTAATTTTTTTTTGCCGTTTTTTATGGATTTTGATTCACTGTGCGTTGGGTAAGTAACAAGAGTATTTACACTAAAGTGCCTACCAAACAGTGGGTAACAAAAAGTAGGTAACAAACAGTGGATAGTTTAATAAATGCGAGGATCGGAAATATTTCTAAAACATAATAAACAAGATCCTAAAATTTCTAAAAAATAAAAAAACAATAGAAAGTTATAAAAACTCAGAGCAGAAAAGTCTTTTTTTAAAAAAACAAAACTTTAAAAATTTTACGAAACGAGTTAACAGACGAGAACAGACGTGTTTTTGCAGCTCAAAAAAAAAACGGAATATTGAATTCTGATATATTCTGATATCAATATCATTTTTCTTGTTTAATAAAATGACTATAATTAAAGACTACAAAATCTCGATAAAGTTAGCACGGGAAATATTTCAAGAGATGTTTCATAAACAGCAAAAAGATCTATTTAAATTGATAAGCAGAAATTTAAAAATTACCAACGATCGAATCGACGCGTTACAAAAAGATATTACGTGTTAAAAAACACATGCGAATCTTTAAAAACGGAAAACAAAAATAAAAAACGGAACTAACTTTGACAAAGTATCAGTTGTTGAATTATGAAAAAGTTCAAAAAGATATTGAAGAAAGTTTGTCATTTACTCAAGATTGTCATGATAAAAGGGTTAAGGATTTAGAAAAAAAATGCCTTCGAAACCTTATTTAGGAAATGAAACTAAAAATAAAATATAACAGCTTGAAGATTGCCAAAGAATAAATAATCTACGTTTTGAAGGAATTCTGGAAAAAGATTCAGAAAGTTGAAAAGATTCTGAAACCAAAATAGTAAACTTACTAGAAAATCAGTTTAATATAAATGGAGTACATATCGAAGGAGCCCATCGGACTGTTAAGCTTGATTTAAATAAGCCAAGAACTATTATAATAAAGTTTCTTGAATATAAAGATAAAACAATTATACTAAAAAAATGCAATCAAACTGAAAACTTCAGGAGTATTTATTAAAGAAGATTTTTAAGTTGAAACAACATTTATACAAAAAAAACATTTTGAAAAAAGAAAGTTGCACAGGGTTAATGGCAAATACTGTGTTGTTGCATATGATAAAATAATCGTAAAAGAATTTAGGAAAACAAACGAAAGTAAGTGAAAAATACGAAAACTTAACTAACACTTAAAAACAATAAAACATCACGGAAATGAAAACGGCTGACAAAAAAAAAAGCTTAGTAGCATAAATACAAGATATTACGTCATAATTAGAAGATATTAGTCGCACAAAAAACTTTAGAATAAAAGAGAAGAAATTGAAAATAAAACTTTGCAAGATACGGAAAAATTCTATTTTTTTAATTAAGCAAAGATGAGCTAAAATTGCGAGCATCGAAAGAAATGAAACTGAAAAAATTAATTAGGTGAAATTTCTTTTTTTTAAAAGCAAAACTCTAGAATTAAAGTCTTTTTATCAACGAAGATTTTTGTGAAAAAACAAATACGAATAAAGCAAATAGTAAGAATGTTGTTTATTGCAAAGGAGTTACAAATAAAAGTACGCTTTTTAAGTTAAAAGAAAAGTACGCTATAGTTTTGTTTATCAAATTAATAACGCGCAACTAATGAATTTTTGTTGAAATTCATTAATCACGCGTTATTCATGAAAAATCATGAAATTCTATTTGAAAAAACTTTATAAACTTTTGCAATAAACTAGAAGAAACATCAAATATTTTTAATACATAATAACTTTGAAACATCTTATAAAGAATTTGAAACTGCTTTAAAAATTATTAAGCTCATCTCAGATCAGGTATATCCTGCTACTGGTAACATGTAACCCAGTACAATCTGCTTCATGTCCTGCTGCCTTGTAGGATACGCCTTTTTAGGCAAAGGCTAGGAGATGCCAACTCCGACATAAAATACCCCCTGCCTTGGAGCTCTTGGTTGAGTAAAGGCTAGAGATAGTGTCTCGATAAAAATACTAAACTTGGGGAGATGTTAAATGCATCCGGCTGCTGTCTTGTAGAAGGTCTTCTAGGCAAAGACTTAAGGGGTAAACAGATTCTATATGTTGACCAGCCTCGCACCCCTTCTTTATCTATTAGGCTGGCACAGATGTATTTTTAATATATTGTTTCCAGTTTAGGATGTTGAATGCTGGATCTTCTTGACTCAATGCCTGGGTTTTGCTTGTGTCTCTGTTTTTATGACTAGGCAACTCATTCTATTATCTCCTAATGAGGGTGTAGCTCTAAAACTCAGTTTTATGGTTCTGAGGCCGGCTGGTAGTCAGGTTTACCGAACTCTGTGGTAGCTCTCAGCGAAAAAAAACTTTTCTTCTGTTGCGTCTTATCTCTTGCAAAGTTCACCAAAACTACTTGCTCTTTGTGAGAATAATTTGATTTCAGCTGTCTCAGCTTGTGATCTTAGTGTTGATGGTGATCTTCCTTTAATTCGCAAAGATTCCAATAGTCACATGCTTGGCCTTGTGCATTTACATTCGTAAGAATTCACCCATTTGTCGGGAAACTGGGTTTGAATCCGCATACTACTCTTTTATGTGCTTTCGTTTAGCACCACTTCACTCTATCACTTTTCTCTTTATTTTATATCGCTCTACTTCATCTCAAGACTCTTCTTGATGTTATTTCTGGGGTACCTTTAATAGTATCAATAATAAGGGCAAGTCTGTAATTTCATCTCTTTTGTATGGTTCAGACTTTGTCACCTCACCTAAAGATAAAGCTGAATTGTTTGCTAAGAACTTTTCATCAATATCATCTCTTGATTCCACTAGTTGCGTTCTACCTGATATAGCCGTCAAACAGGTTGATCTATTGCTCGACATCCGTATCACTCCAGCTACTATATCTAAAGTGATTTCCTGCTTAGACTCTTCTACAGCTTGCGGCCCAGACAACATACCTGTTATAGTCTTGCAGAAGTGTTCTCTGGAGCTGCCGTCTATCCTTTCAAAACTATTCAACAAGTGCTTATCAGAGTTTGTTTTCCAAAACTATTCAACAAGTGCTTATCAGATGCTTGTTTTCCAGCCTGCTGAAAAGCAGCATCTGTTATCCCTATTTTCAAAAAATCTGGAGAGCGATCTGATTCGTCTAACTACCGTCCCATTAGCCTTCTTCCTATCATAAGCAAAATTTTTGAATCTTTTATTAACAAACACTTAATCTCTCATCTCGAATCTCATAACCTACTTTCTTATCATCTATATAGATTTTGATCTTCTCGTTCTATGGCTGATTTGCTAACAGTAATAATCTTTAGGTTTTATCGCGCATTAGATAAAGGTGGAGAGGTTAAGGCCATCGTTCTTGACATTTCTAAAGCGTTTGATAAAGTTTGTCATGCTGGTCTTCTCCATAAGCTTTCTTCTTACGGTGTATCTGGAAACATCTTTAAGATTATTGAATCCTTCCTTTCCAATCGTAGTATAAAAGTTGTCCTTGATGGACAGCACTTTTCTTCTTATTCCGTAACCTCAGGGGTTTCTCAAGGTTCAATCCTTGGCCCTATACTCTTTTTAATTTACATTAACGATCTTCCAGATATTCTCACATCTAAGGTGGCATTGTTCGCTGATGATACTACCATTTATTCTTGTCACGATAAGAAGCCAACTCCCTCTGATTGCTTGCAGGGGGCAATTCAACTTGAAAAGGATCTCACTTCTGCTACAGCATGAGGCTTACAGTGGTTGGTGAACTTTAATTCAGATAAAACTCAATTTTTTTTAGCCAATCATTATCGCAATAATTTAAACCTTCCTACATTCATGAACGGTAATGTACTCAATGAGTCATCTATCATTCATCTTCTAGGATTAACTCTTACTTCTGATCTTTCTTGGAAACCTTATATCAAATCTGTTGCAAAATTAGCAACTGCTAAAGTTGCATCTCTTTATCGAGCTCGACACTTTCTAACTCTGGATTATATTCTCTATAAATCTCAAATCCGTCCTTGTATGGAATACTGTTGCCATATCTGGGGCGGATCTTCTAATGATGCCCTTTCTCTCTTAGACAAGGTGCAAAAATGCATTGCAAACATAATTGGACCTGCTCTTGCAGCCAACCTTCAACCATTATCACATCGCTGTAATGTTGCTTCTCTTTCTCTTTTCTACAAATACTATAATGGGCACTGCTCTAAAGAGCTAGCGTCTCTTGTGCCATCTACTAAAATTCACTCTCGTGTTACTCGTCATTCAATAAGGTCTCTTCCTTTTTTTGTGACAATTCCTAAGTGCTCCAAAAACTCTTAATCGTCTAGTTTTTTTCCTCGAACATCAGTTCTTTGAAATTCGCTTCCTTTATCTTGCTTTCCTGATTCATATAATTTGCAATCTTTTTAGTCGTCTGTCAATCGTTATCTTGCTCTACAATCTTGATCTTTTCTCTTCCAGAAACTTCCAACACTAATTAGTGGTTGCTTGCAGCCTTGTTGGAAGCAAAGATGTTTAAAAAAAAAAAAAGCATCATATAGCGATTGTCTCGAAAATAGAAAATAATAGTGAAGTTAGGAGTGTTTCAAGTCAGCAATGTCAGTTTTCGTCAATTTTAAAAAGAACACGGTTGAACTGTCACAAACATTTTTTTATATTTTAACAGTTTTTTTCAAGTAAAAAGTGTTTTATTATTTTTGATACATTTTAATGAGTTACAAAAAATAGCGGGATATTATATATAGTACCATTTTATTAACATTTTTTGTATAATAGGTTGTTATTGAAATTTTAAATAAAAAATAAAAAATGGATAAGGGTTTATGAAGTGCAGCATACAGCATTCAAAGCATTCACAACGGGAAATCGCTAAAATGTGTAAAGTATTGAGCATTTTGTCAATAAAATCAAACTTCATCTCCAAAAAGGAAAGGATGGAGTGAATTAAAACATAAAACCACTCCCAGGACAGACAGAATTATAAAAGATATTTATCTGGAAAACAGAAAAAATTTATCCCTCTTCCTTACAAAACCTGTTCAAGAGTCTGGAATACAAGTTTGGGATGGCACAGTGATGTCTGGTTAAAGATGGTTTAAAATCACACAAAACGGCTAAAAAACCAAAGTAACTACAGCATTGATAACAAAGAGATTGCAATCGGCAAAAAGTTATAAGCATATGACTTTTGGAGATTTGGATTGTGTAAGTTTGTCAATTTTGAATGAAATATTGTTAAAAAAGTGTTTAAATGTTGACATTTAAACACTTTTTTAACAATACAACCACATTATGTCAGTTTTTTCAGTAGACACTTAATTACAACCACATTATGTCAGTTTTTTCAGGTGTCTTTTTCAGAAGAATCAACCTTTTAAATCTTGTTGGACAAAGCCATTTTCATCCCAAGAAGACCAAACAAAAAATATCATTCAGGTTACATTGTACAAAGTATAAATCATCCAACTAAAGTATGGTGTGGTCAGTTACCATTGGTAGGGGTACAGAAAGAGTATATATTGTTAATGTGATGATTAACCAAATACAGTTTCGAAAGGTTCTGAAGAGCCAACTTATCCCCCAAATACAAAAATGGTTTCCAAATGAAAATACATTTATGTTTATGCGTGGTAGTCCTCCATGCTATAAAGCTAAAAGTATCACAAACTTTCTTAAAACAAAAATATCCACATTTTAGACTGACAAAGGGAACTCTCCTGACCTGAATCCGATTGAGAATTTGTTAAATATTCTCAAGAAAGAAATCTCTTCCGAGGTTTCAACAAACAAAACTTATTTGATTGAAATATTAGTCTATCATTGGCATCACAATGAAAAAAATAAGACAGCAGCAATAAACTGCGTTAAAAATATGCCAGACCGAATAGCTTAAGTCATTTCGTTGAAAGTAAGAATGATGAAATATTAATATTTTTCAAAAAAAATAGTTATAATGTAACGAGAGATCAAAGAAAAACATATAAAGAAATTATAAAGAATTAAACATGAAAAAATTTGATAAAGGAATAGGATTCGTAAGAATAGAACATGATAAAGCAATTGCAAAAATTAGAGAACAGATTGGTCCAACAAAAATTATTAGTATTGATCCTACTTTAAGTTATGCAGCTAAAATAAATAATAAAAAAAATAAAGTCTTTTCTTTCAAAACTTAACAAAAAGCAACGTTTTTCTAATGATTAAAATGAAAGCATATATCCGAGTGATCCACGTTTGTACGGGCTAATTAAAGGTTATAAACAAGACAAATCTTATCCGATGAAAGTCGTTGTATCAGCTATTGGCACACCTTGTTATGGAATTTCGAATTATTTGGTTAAAAGAATATAACCGGTCTTAAATGAAAATCCTATCAGGTTAAAAAATTCAAAAGACTTGATTAACAAAACTAAGCCGTGGTTAATTGACAAGGATGAAATACAGGTATCCTTTGATATCGTGAACTTATACCCATCAATACCATTAAAAGAAGCAACTTTAATACTTTTGGATCAATTAGATAAAACCGTTTCTTACAAAAACTCCACTAAACTTACTTTAACTGAAACAAAACAACTAATTAAACTTTGTTTGTTTCGTTATTTCTTGTGGAACGGTGAGATTTATGAATTCAGGCCCAATTGGATTGTCTTTTATGGTTGTTTTGGCTGAATCTTTTTTACAATACCATAAGGAAAAAGCATTAAAAATGGCAACGACAATGATTCCTTCAATTAATATTAAATCCTTTCATAAATATGTAGACGACACGCTAGGTTTTCTAACTTAAAGCAAGCGGAACAGTTCCAAACAATTCTTAACAGACAACATCCTTCTTTAAAATATACTATTGAAGTTAAAAATAAAAATAAGATACTTAACTTTTTGGATATAATTGTTATTAACAATACACAAGAAAAATATGAGTTCAAGGTTTACAGGAAAGATGCTATAACAAATATCCAAATCAAACCTCATTCTAATCACAATCCCAAAATTTTAAAAGCAATATTCAACGGATACATACACAAAGCATACTCAATATGCAGCGAAAACCATTAAAAAGATGAGATAAATTTTTTAATTCATGTGTTTACTGAAAATGGGTACGATGAAAAAATACTTAAAGATATTTCTTATCAGGTTCAAAAAAAAACTTTTAGTGAACAAAAATTAAATTCTATCAAACTCTAATAACCTTCCTACAATCTCTTTACCATGGATACCAAAAATGTCTCCCAGACTTAGAAGAATATTCTGAAAAGCTGGTTACATAACTGTTTTTAAATCAAATGCTAACCTAAAAACGCTATTAACGTCTAAAAATAAATCAAAATTACCACCCAACAGCACTCCAGGAACCTATTTAGTTAAGTGCAAATGCTTCAGTGTATGTCGGTGAAACAAAACTTCAAATACGAACAAGGGTTCAACAACACAAAAAATTTTTGACTGAAGACAAGTTAAACCAGTCTACATAAGCTTTGCATAAAGTAAAATGCAATGAGAACATTGAATGGAATAAAGTAGTAACACTTAAAGTTGAGGATATAAAATTTGAAAGAAAAGTCCGTGAGGTCTTGGAGATAAAAAAAAAAAAAAAAAAATGATTTCCAATGTACGGTGGTAGGAATTTGGACAATGGACAATATTTAAAAACAAATTTTTGGACTTCATTTTTTTCATACTTAAAAGTAAAAGAAGCCATTAAAAAGGTGACGTCAAAATTTAAAATTTTTGTTGTTATTTTAACGGTCACAATTTTTGTAATTATATTATATGCTGATGATGCCGGTGCTTATAATCCGGCGAAAATTTCAAATAAATTATTTACTATTGAGAAAATTCGTATTATCTGGTGTTTTAGATTAGTCTATATATATATATATATATATATATATATATATATATATATATATATATATATATATATATATATATATATATATATATATATATATATATATATATATATATATATATATATATATATATATATATATATATATATATATATATATATATATATATTTATATATTATTTTAAAACATTAAAAATACGATTTCTCTCAACACTTATATTTTTTTTATTATTATAGAAATTTTCGCTGGATTTTAGATACCATCTTCTTCAGCTTGTTAATTGTTAAATAAATAACATTTAACAAGCTGATGAAGCTGGTATCTAAAATCCAGCGAAAATTTCTATAATAATAAAAAAATTATAAGTGTTGAGAGAAATCGTATTTTTGATGTTTTAAAATAATATATATATATATATATATATTATTTTAAAATAATATATATATATATATATATATATATATATATATATATATATATATATATATATATATATATATATATATATATATATATATATATATATATATATATATATATACATATACACATCATGAGTCAGAATCATGAGTAAGAAAATGAAAAGCACGATATAGAAAAGGAACCTTAGCATTTACTATCTTTGCAATTGATTGTATATATGGTTTCCATGAGAAGTCAGTTGTGAATGATAATCCAAGAAAACATAAAGCTGAGGACTCAGTAAAAGGGTTACCATTCATCAATATATTAATGTTAACAATTTTACGATAGTTATTTGCTTTAAATAACGGAATTTTATTGGAGTTAAAATTTACAAGCCACTACAAGCCCCAAGCGTTACAGGAGAGAGATCAAAATCCTCATCGGCTGTCTGTTCTAAGCGATTGAAAAGATAAGACTTTTTGTCAAGACAGTAGTATAAGGTTGCGTCGTCATCAAATAAAGTCAATTAAATGTAAAATTGTCAGGAAATTTAATAAATATAAATAAAAAACAATTCAGTGCAAAGGCTAAAAGTTTGAAGTATCCTAGAAGCTACTGGAAATAAAACAAAGTGTTGGCCTTCGAGGATGATTTTAATACTGTAATTATAAAAAAATGATTTAATAGTCTCAAAATTTTTCCCAGATACACCAAATTAAGCAAGCTTATTAAAAAGATCACAATTCTAAAGCTTATCAAAAGCTTTTGAAATGTGAAGAGCAATAGCCTTTGCCTCAGCGCTTCCATCTAATGTATGAAAGAATCTTTCAGTTACAATAAGTCAACTGTAGAACAAGAAGTTCGAAATCTGTATTGGTTTTCAGAGAGTAAGTTATTAGACACAAGATGAAATGTAAGAAATTTCTCAATTAAAGACAAAAAACCTTGCTAATAATAGAGAAAAGACTGATCAGGTGATTAAACAATAGTTGAAGGGGTTAAAGAGTTCTCCAGAGTTTTTAAAAATTGGAACCACAGATGCCATTTTCTAGCAGGCAGGAAAACAAGATTAATTTAAAAACCTTATTTTAAGTTAATTTTTACAAGATAGTTTTAATTAACACTAAAACTAATTTAAATCAACATATTTAACTTTATAGACATTACACACGCACACGTACAAATGTCATAAAAAATTACAATTGTTTCATTAAAAAAATGCCATGAAAATTTACAATTGTTTTAATTTAAATATATATATATATATATATTTGTATATATATATATATTTGTATATATATATATATATATATATATATATATATATATATATATATATATATATATATATATATATATATATATATACATATATATATATATATATATATATATATATATATATATATATATATATATATATATATATATATATATATATATATATATATATATATATATATATATATATATATATATATATATATATATATATATATATATATATATATATATATATATATATATATATATATATATATATATATATATATATATATATATGTATATATATATATGGAGCCTTTAGGAGGTAGAATTAGTTTTTTGCTACACCTGAGGTGATACGTAAGATTTTTTATAGTAAAAAGATTTTTCATAAATATTGGATTTAGACAATTAATAGATTTAAAAATTTCCATCATAAGAAATTTTAAATTTCTTAGATGGGTTTTTGGACTGTCATCAAAATTTAATAATTCATCCAGAGACAAATCAAATCTTTTATAGACTATACTTAGAGTTTTTTTATGAATTCTATTTATTTGTTTGTCATCTTTTTTTGAACAAAACACCCAAATTAGATAAAAAGTTAGATAAAAAAAAGCATTAAACAACAAAACAGATTTATCACGGAATAAAAAATTTCTTAGGCGTGAAAAAGCAAAACATTTACTATTAGCTTTACTGCATTACTGTTCAATGTGTTCCCCAAACTTTAGATCTTTGTCAATTGTTACACCAAGTAGTTTTACCTTATAGGGGGTAAAAACCCTTATATTACCTATTTTTAGTGATCAATTTTTGTGTGTTTTTTACGCCAATTAAAAGAAATTAGAATTTATCTAGACATAAAATTATATCATCTATTTTTAGCGATAGATTTTTTGTGTTTTTTAAACCAACATAAAGAAATTGGAACTTTTCTGAGTTAGCAACCATCGAGTTTAACTGAAGCCAATTGATGGTATTGGTTGCTTCTTTTAGCAATAACCTCCTCAGAGCTATAATCACAAGCATAAATAGTGTTATCATCAGCAAAACTATAAAGTTCCGTATCTTTAATGAATAAAAATAAATCATTTATAAAGATATAGAACAAAATAGGTCCAAGGATTGACCCTTTTGAGACAAAAAACCCTATTTATTTACGGCCAACTAGTAAGTCATGCGGGATATAGTTGTACGCTTTTGAGAGGTCCATTAATATTGATTTAACAACCAAGACCGACGACACCGGGGAAGCCTTTTTTTTTTTTAATCAAAAAATCTTGATAAAAAGGACTGTTTTTACAAATTGATGATTGTGCCCCCCATTTCAAAATCCGTGTCGTCGGCCCTGTCAACATTTCCATTATTGATACACTCATGCCACTTATTAAGTAACGAAAAAAGTACATGCTGATTAATATAACCTTTTCGGAAACCACACAAAAGTTTATCAAATCTAGGCTCAATAAATATCAAGATTTGTTCATATAAAATAGTTTCAAAAACTTTACAAGGGCTGGTAAAATACTAATTGGATTGTAATTTGACATATCAGTTGGGTCATTCTTCTTAAAACATGGTATAACATCAGCCATTTTTAGAAATGACAGGAACTTACCATCATACTATTATTTATGCAATCTGTAAGACTGTGCCTAAAGTGAACAATATAGATTTTAACATAAAAGTTGGTATCACCACTAGTCTTTTTCTTATTGTTCATAGACCCTATAATTTTTGTAATATCATCAGGCATGATATGACGGAACTGAAAACTATGTGTACACCTACTAAATTTTTTTTATGTTCATAATATTTGGATGATCAATTACTTTTTGATAGCTGCATCAACTGGATCTATAGAGCAAGAAAATAAAGACGAAAGTATGAGGTCTGTACAAGCATTTATTAAACAGTTCAGAGAGAACTAATGAGAGTTCTAGCAAACTGTAAACTGTAATTGTAAGACTATAGCAAGGATGTTGTCTAGGCCACAAACCGTAAAAAGTCTAATTGAGTACTTAATTAAGTACTATAATAAATTTAGCAACGGAAACCGGAGTTATTTGGATGTCTTTAGTTGACTTTTTTTACTTGAAAGACAAAAACAATTTGAAAAGGTTAGGAAGAAAAAAGATAAGAAAGAATAAAAGAAAGCTTCCATTGTCTTCCTGGATTCACGAGATTACCTGCCTAGTTCCTAGAGGCGCATTTATTAACGGATAGACAAAAGACATTCGCCCAAGGACTGTCACAAAAAAAAATAAGGAAAAGAATAACAGTCATCATTAAGATAGTAGTACGAAGTGTGATGATAAGGTAAGTCCAAAAAAGTATGAAATAAAAGATTTATTTAGATCATTGCACGGTCAGAACCACCTAATAAGTGGTTCTAACTGTTACCCGTCATTTAATGGGTTTAAAATTACCCGTTGGTTGTTGACTTCATTCTTAGTCTCGATATAAAAACCTCTAAATAAAAATTTCTTTTATTTTTTTGTTTAACAACAACAAAATTGCATTCTAATCATTTGAATATTATTAATTAAGAAATAAATTTACGAACCATTCAAACTTTTTTTTCGTCATTTCGTCACCTTTAAGAAGGTGACGAAATGACGAAATTTCGTCATCTTTAAGGATAAAGGTGCCACCTGCAATATTGATCAAAATGAAACCATTATGTTGGGCCATCGGTTATGAGTGCTAGAATTGAATTCGGCTTTTTTATGGCCAGATAGCTCAGTTTGTTGAGCGTCAAGCGAAATATTGGAACACGTGGTGTTCAAATCGATTAACTCATTAACTCAGCTTTGAGTAGCACTTTAGTGGCAAAAATATTTGTCAATGGCGGACGCTACTTTGGATTTGTCTCTATGACTATTTTTTTTTTTTTTTAATTTCTAATTTTCCGTTTTTGTTACAATTAAATTCCGTAATATAATACAAGATACTCTTATTCTTTCAAAAATAAACCAGTTATAAATATAAAAAATCAAAGACAAAATAATAAGAGTTAGTTATACAAAAATAAATAAAAAGGCGGGAAACTTGCAGAAGACCATTAAGTCTTATCATCAAGAACCGTTGTAATAATTATGTTTTTACAATATTAAATTTCTATAATAATGTTAAAAGCAAATTTTAATTAACTAAGGTAAATAGGGTCAAAACCAATAACTTTTCAATGTAAAAAGACAAAAACAAAAAAACAAACAAACAAAAAAACAAAGCAGTTTAAAAGAAATCATTAATAAGATTTGTATACTTTGAAATATTCTTTTTTATTAGATTTTGAAAGCAATTTATATTGTTTATGCATGGTAAATTACTATATTTTGCTAAGATTTTATTCCAGATATGCGGAGCACGATACGTAATTTTGAATTGTTCTTGTTTAGTTTTGCACAATGATTCAATTAAGCCTGTTGTGCGTAAAGTATATTTAATGTTAAGTTTTATTTCATAAAGATCATTAAAAATTGAGGGGCATTGTTGAAATTTACTTTTGTACATGAGACGTAAAATTTTATAACGTTTATCTCGTACAACGTAAAAATATTCATAATTTCGAACAGTGGTTTTGCATGTTCGTTTTTATTTTTAAAATTTATTATTCTTAAGGCATGTGTTTGTTTTCGATAGAGTGTTTCAAGCTTGCTTTTAGATGTACTACACTACGCAATATTCGCGTAATTCAAGTAAATTTGTATAAAACTAAAATAGATTTGTTTTAGATGATGCTTATTAAGTAAATCCCGTGACTGATATAGAACGCCTATACTTTTTGATATTTTGCTGCCAATATAGGCAATATGTTTATTCCAGGTAATATTTTCGTTAATGAAAACACCAAGAAATTTTGTAACTCTTTCGCGACTAACTTCTGTGTTTTCAATAACTAGTTTTGGAAAAGAAATAGGAATGTTTTTTTAAAGAGTGGAATAATGAGAACTTTGTTTTATTTGAATTAATAGAAAGTTTATTTGCATTGAACCATAGTGAAATTTTATCTAACTCGTTGTTCATTTGTACGAAGAGTTGAGGTATATCTCTTCCTGAAATAAAAAAGTTACTGTCGTCAGCAAACATTTTTGTTAATATATTTGACGCTCTCCAGAGATCATTCACGTATATTAGGAAAAGTAGAGGCCCAAGAATAGATCCTTGGGGCACTCCTCAAGAAATTAAAGATGAATTTGTAAGTTTTTTATTTCCGTAATATATGGACTGTGTACGTTTACTCAGGTAATCTGCTATCCACTTGCAGGATACGCCTCTTATGCCGTACATCATAAGCTTTTTTATCATTATTTTATGATCCATTGTGTCAAAGGCCTTAGAGAGGTCAATAAACACGCCTAAAGTAAATTCTCCGTTTGCAAAAGAGTTTTTTATTTCATTAATTAAGTGAAGTATTGCATGTTCAGTTGAAATGCTTTTCTGGAATCCAAACTGTTTTGAATAGAATAAATCATTATCTTTAAAAAATGCATATAACCTATTGAACATAATTCGCTCAAAAATCTTAGAAACAATGGAAAGTATAGATATTGGTCTATAGTTTCCAATATCCGTTTTATCGCCTAATTTATATATAGGTTTAACTTTTGCTGATTTAAGTATATCAGGAAAGATACCCTCATTCAGAGAACGTTTACAAAAAACTCATTATAACAGTCAATAACAATGTTGCTGTTTATACCATCAATTCCAGAAGATTTATTACGTTTCAAACTTTTAAAAACTGTTTCGTGTTCTTTAAAGGTTAAATTCTCATTCTTAAATTGCTTTTTATTGTAATGAAGGTATTCCTTAAATGATTTATTTACATTTGGATTTTTTGCAAGTTTAGGTCCTATATTCACAAAAAAATTGTTAAATTCATTTGCTATATTGTTTTCATTGGCAATAGTTTTATTTTTAATATGTAAGATTTTCGGAAAGAAAGATTTATTGATTTTCGGTTTTCCAATTATTTCATTTAGTACTTGCCAAGTTTTCCTAGAATTTAATTGACACTTTTCAAGTTGCTTTTTATAATAGTTTGATTTTGCAGTTTGTTTGATTTTCTCAAATAAAGTCCTGTAGTTTTTATATTCTGCCTTGGTTTTTATGCACTTATTTTTTAGTTATCTATCGTACAGTCGATGTTTTCGCTTCGAAGCTTTTTTTAAACCTTTACTAAACCATGGCGAATTTAAGTTTTTAATTTTAATTGTTACTTTTTTCTCTAAGAAGTGTTTTTCATACAAGTTTAAAAAATTGTGATGGAAGTTATTAAACATGGAATTAGCATCATTGAACGATTCTAATGGAGACCAGTCTATATTTCCAAGTTCATTTTGAAACGCTAATTGATTGGTTAATAATAGGAGGCGTTTAGTAAATGTGACTTTATTTTGTTTTTGTTTTTGTTTATTTGACGTATTAGCGGATATGAAAATTGGCATGTGATCTGAAATTGGTGCTTTAACTATTCCTTTTTTTAACGAGTTTTCAAATAAAAAATTAGTTAATATATTGTCTATTAATGATGAAGAATTTCTTGTTATTCGTGTTGGTCTGTTTATTAAAGGGATCACACCATATCGAAATAAATCATTGTAAAAGTTTTGACTTTCTATATCATTGTCATAATTTAGGGCGTTAATATTAAAGTCACGTAAGACAAACAGTTTTATTTTTTCTAGAGAAACTTTTTGAATAATATTCTGGAGATGATTTGAGAAATTTTCTGTGGACGCATTTGGCGGTTTGTAACAACAAGTTACTAAAATATTTTTGGTCTTATCATTAACTATTTCAATCGAAACAAATTCGCCGTTGCATTCAGATATACACATGTCATTTTATATTTTAAACCGCAAACTATTTTTGACGAAAATAACCTCTTTTTTTAGACTTTCTTTGAAAGTGAATTGCGTCATATTCTAGTAAGTCAAACCGACAACTTTTGCAAAAATCAAATCAGTTACAAAAACTGGCACAAGTGCGAATTGGGATAAGTGTGCCAAACAAATTTGCAAACATTGGCATAAGTGCAAACTGGCATAAGTGCGAAGTAGTTACAAAAACTGGCATAACTGTGAATTGGTATAAGTGCGCCAAATAAATTTGCAAACATTGGCATTAGTGCAAATTGGCATAAGTGCGAAATACTAATTTGCACTTATGCCAATATTTAAAAATTTATTCGGCGCATTTATGCCATTTCGCAGTTATCCCAGTTCGCACTTATGTCAGTTTTTGTAACTGCTTCGCACTTATGCCAATGTTTGCAAATTTGTTTGGCGCACTTGTGCCAATTCGCACATATGCCAGTTCCAGTTTTTGCAACTGCTTCGCACTTATGCCAATGTTTGCGAAATGTTTTGGCGCACTTATGTCAATTTGCACAAATGCCAGTTCGCACTTATGCCAGTTTTTGCAACGCTTTGCACTTATGCCAGTTCGCACATATGCCAATTCGCGCGTATGCAGCCTCCCGAATTTTTCATATTAAAAACCCAAATTTTCTTCGGATTAAAGATGGTTGATAAAGTATTTTTCAAATTTGCTGTTAGTAATTCAAACATTAAAGCAAAAACAACTCAATAGCTTGTAGGAAACATTGATTGCCAGCAACAAAATGAAAGTAGAAATATATTTAAAATTATAGATATATTTGATTTAAGCAATGCAAATACATTTTTAGTATTTAACTAACTCCCTAAAATTATATAAAAACTCATAGAAACCAAAAAGAACCAAAGTATAAATCGAATAAACCCTCTAAGATTGTTTAAATGTTTGGGTTTTAATTTAAAGTATTTTAAAACAAAACAATACCAGCATATAAATTTTTTGCTTCAAAAGCATTTTTAAAGACAACCAGGAAAAGACATTGAAGAAACCTTACGAAAAACATATTTTATTACTTTAACTTGTAACAAAATTAGCTGTTATTCCCTAAAGCCTTTATTGAACCCAAATCCTGAAATATTGCAAAGTTTTCTATTTTAGAATCTGATTAAAACAAAGTTTAAAAATGTTTTCTTTTTTTAAAAATTTTATATTATACGAGAACAGCAATCTCCGAAACAATCAACCATGTTGGTCTATTAAGCTCATCGTGACCAGTACTTAGTATTTTTAGTTGTAAACATTTTATATAACCTGCAGCAGCATCAAAGTTATATTTTACTATATTAGAATTAAAAAATGTTTTTAATAATGTATATTTTGCACATGAATGATCTGTGCTTGCGAGAAGTTCAGTGTCATACAATATATCAGCAGGATGTTGGGAATTTCCACTGGAAATTATAAATTGCGATATTTTAGTTGGATTTTCAAAAATAATGTCTATAGTGTCTCCAACTTGAACTTTTTTTGACCAAAACTGACCCGAATTACCGTAAGGGTTAGTTATTTCATGAGGACGAACAATTTCAGTCATCGTTGTTTTTATTTCTGCTTTGGGATTTCCGCCTTTGGATTGGTAAATATGAACACCTATCTGTTCAGAATAATCGTTTATATCTTCAAGTTTCCTGACTTGACCATCTAATGACGAAAATTGACCAACATGTTTAAAAATCGGTGATTTTGTTTTGTGAGATTTCCCATTTAAAAATAAGTCGTTAAAATAACGAAAAGTCCAATCTACTGGCATTGTCCAATAAGCAAAACGAACAAACTTGGAAAGCAATTTTAGATGTTCACTGCGGTACGTCATGCCAATAAATCCTCTAGCACCAAATTCTAAAATTGCCCAATCCTCACTATTTCTAATAAACTCACTAATTTTTTCTAAATAATTTTCTTCAGCTATGATATCATCTTCAAGTTGAATATAAAACTGGGCGAGATCTGCGCAATAATAAAAAAGAAAAGCATAATCAAGAGACTGCTTTGATCTCCATATAGTGCGTGTTATTGAATCGCCGTACAATGTTGGAATATTTTCCATACTAGGGTAGAAGGATGCAGATGGTTGAATAACCTAAAAATAGAAAATTAAAATAGAATAATGTCTTATAAAAAAAAAAAAAAAGTTAATCATATTAAAAGAAAATTAAACTTTGATGCACAAACCATTTAACTTAATAACACTACACAAAAATAATATTCAAATTTATCTTCTTTCAACATAATAACATTCTAATATAAATTTCATGTTTCAGTTCTTGTTTGTTTTTCTAGTTCTTTATTTATAATTTAATGTTTAAACATAAAATGAATTTAAGTTTTAATTACTCAATATAAAGTTTTCTAAATACAAAAGTTTTCTAAAAAGTGGTCTAAGAACAGGGAACGTAAAGTAAATAAATTGAGGCTCAGAGAAGACATATGACAATTGCAATCTTTTCATAAACCGTTTATGTAAAAGTTAAATAAAAATAAAATAATAATAACCTATAGTTGAGGCCTAAATAAAATAGTCAAACAATAAATAGCGAATAAAATAGTAATATCAAAACAGATGAGGTTTTAGGTATATATAATAGAAATAAAAGTCACAATTGAGCATAATTTATAAATTTCATTATTTATAAATTTCATGAGGATATTTTGGTTTGATTTTTTAGATATTTTGGTCTTGCATATTCAAATTTACGTCAGGTTAATGCAAGCATATTTTTTTTAATCTAAAATTTTTTTGAAGTTTGTTGGATGGGTACCAAAATTGTGAAAATCATTTCACATAGAGGGAAATTTATTAATATGAGTGCGATAGATGCATTTATGAGTGGTTTCTACAGTATTACTAAAAATTAACATAGTAACCCTCTTTTGGATTTCTAGAAATTTCATAAAGTAAGTACGCAGGTATAGGGGGGGGGGGGGGAGGTTACCCGAAAGCGTACGAATGCGTGCAGGAAAAAGGAGAGTGTTAAAAACAGCGAATATGTACGCGGTTTGACTATCTCTCATTCTTTAACTCTCCTAAACTTGATATAGCTGTGGTCACAGTGGAATATAAACACATCGATTGACATAAATAGAGACAGGCACAGTGGTGTATACATACATCGAATAACCTGAATAGCGATATGTACAGTGAAGTGCACATACATAGACCGATGGTTTTAGTTTGGGCAAGAATTTTTTTAATTAAAAGAAAAGTATTATAAAGTATCAATATTTATTGAAATATTGTTCATAAATTAATTTAATTTATATAAAAAAGCTAATAAATATAACTACACTGGATTTTTAGATAAGATAGCTAAGATAATGACTTATGCTTAAATAAGCGAGTACAAATTGGAAAAAAATTTTCGTATCCGCATACAAATAAAAAAATCGTACGCGCATACAAACAAAACCTTCATTATTCTATTCGAAAAGTAAATACACCGCGTGGCAAAAAAAAAATCATTAATTTTTTATTCCGAACTTATTTGTAGAAAACGAGAAAAATATCTTCAATTCATGAGTAGTATAAAAAAGCATATTCAAAATTCGAAAAACAAAAGCAGTATCAGTGCGCACAGAAAAATAGGAAAAAAAAAGATTAATTCTTGTATAAAAAAAAATTAAACAAGCTAAAAGTGAAAGTGACAGCCGAATGGAAAAACTTAAAAATGTTATTCGGGGAAAATGTCTTTTCGCAACCTAGCAAAAAGAAAAAATCCATCCAGCATCGTCTTCGTCAAATGAAACACGAAATTCTCTAACTTCTCTAAATACATCTACGACAGAGTCTGCAAGCAATGATCTTGATAAGCATTTTTCTGTAATATTTTACAAATATTTTCTTTCTCATGATATTCTATACAACGAGTTTAACCGAATTGTAAATCGAACTACATTAAACGACGAGCAGTCAGATTATTTATCATTGACCACTAAACCTATTTTTCGATATCAAAAATAAGTGAATCAGTATCAACTGTTAAGAATTTATAACAGCATAACATTAAAAAATTTTTTTCAGTATTTTTTAATTTTGATCCAACGACAAGAAAAGAGAAAATTCGGTACAAGTTAGGAGTCGAAAGAAAATCTCAAACCTTGAATCACAACGTTCAAAACAAAGACGGTAGAACATTTGCTGAATTACTCATTGATGACAACGTTCAAAACAAAGACGGTAGAACGACAAAATAATGCTTCATGAATGAAAGCTTTGAAAAAACTCACAATTTTGTGAAAAAACTTACGGGTTTTTAAAGATTAATAAGATGGAAAACACTTAAAAAGTCCTGAATTTTTGCAAATCTGTTTGTCATGAATAATATTTTGTTGAAGGAGAATAATATTATTATTTTTCCAAAAAAAAAATGCAAAGAATAAATAGACATTTCTTTTACTTATATACATATAAAATCATATAAAATATCATAATATTATAAAAAATATAACATTATAATATTATAGAAAATATTATAAAATTATAGAACAAATTTTTTCGTTTTGTTTTATTTTTAACTATTTAAAAATAAAATCATATTTTATAACCTGGACTCAAACCTGGTTGATGGAGCTCAGCGTCAAGAAATATAAAGTCATGCATTTTAGCTAATAAAACACTTCCCAAACGTTTACTCAATCAACTTGTCCCCTTATTTTGAAAAAGACATAGACATCATAGAAGGCATCCAACATCGGGCTACCAAAGTACCACACGAATTAAAGCGCTTCGACTACAAGACGAGATGCATCAAACTCGGCCTCACCTCTCTACACGACAGAGGTTTACGCGGCAACCTCGTCCAATATATAAAATTGAAAACAATATTGATTCAGTTAGCTGGCATATTGTTCCACCTAGCATCCCTCCAAGATACGGCCATCGCAAGCGCTTTCACTGTGAAATGGATAACAACTGCCGCGTTCGTTTTAACTTTTTCAATAACCGCGTTGCTAACCATTGAAACGCACTACCAAACGAATTAGTCACTGCAATAAGCGTTGACTGCTTCAAAGCAAAGTTCAATGAACTGTCATAATTACTACAGCGCATCATCTTCCGTGCAATTTCGCACGAGCAAGCTCGGCTAGCTGTTAATGGGCTTACAGAACACGCCCGTTCTGTGTAATTCAACTAATAATAATAATAATTATGAATCCAAATTTAATCTGTTCTTTTTGTTAAAAATAGTAATAAAAATGTTATTGTTAAAAAAAATTTCTTAAAGCTTAAAAATGCAAATAAAACTTTCATTAATTTTTACTTTTTTTAAATTTAAAAAGTAAAACATTTTCCTTTTTAAAATAAAACATAATTTCTAACCATAGCCTACTATATTACAAGGTCGTGCATGTTACGTTTTAGAGACCGTTTTTAAGAGAATTACATTTGCAAAAAAACAACAACACTGGCATTATAAAAAAGCTTTAAATATTAAACTTGTGTAATAACAAAAATTATAGCTGTAAATAGCTAAGTTTTTGCGTTAAGGGATTCTTTTAGATTACACAAAAGGTTGCAACAATAAGAATAGCAACTACGACAACAAAAATGTGAGATGTTGTGAACAATAAAAATGTGAGAAGTTGTTAACAATAAAAATGTGAGAAGTTGTTAACAATAAAAATGTGAGAAGTTGTGAACAATAAAAATGTGAGAAGTTGAGAACAATAAAAATGTGAGAAGAAAAAGTTTTCATAAACCACAAAACTTGCAATGTGAAAGTAACATTTCAAATACGTTAGCATCATCCATGTAAGAACAAAGTCATTCAGTGCCAGTGTCATTTATAAAATAGTATTTAAAATAGTTTCCATAGTTACTAACCTGTATCAATCCTGCACTTATTTCTTCAGAAAAGTTTGATTTTACATGACTCAATACTTTTTGAAAGTAATCTGGACGAAAGTCTGCAACAAAGACAACAATTACAACTTTGTTCCAATCTTTTTTGTCGAGATTATTTACCAACGATTGCAAAGTATCAATAATGTAAAACCCTTTTTCTCTATAAACTGTTGGTACGCCCATGACAAGAAAGGCTGAAAAAATAAAACTTTTAAGAGTTTATATTAATATTCAATATATTTCTAAAGAACCTTCCTAACAAATTTTGTTAAAAAATAAATTAAAAAAATTATTTAACGCACTTTAAACTTACATTTTTTTTCACGGGCGTTGCCAAGAAAAAGATTTTTTTTAAAGTGTTTTTCCATATTTTCTAATTCGAGCCATGCTAAAATATAAACAAGTTTGTTTTGTATGACTTAGCAATTAACTACTAGAAAAATTTCTTTGCGCGTAGTCTAGGTTAAAATAAGCCTGGTTTTGGTTTAGCGCATAATTTGAAAAACTTACAAAACCTTACCCAGTGAGCATGAGTCGTCCGACGGACGTCCATCGGAAGTCTCACGGACGTCTTCTGAACGACGCATGACGACTGGGTATCAACATTAATGAACGTCCGCGCGAATAGACTAAAATAATGCAATTTAAGGCAAAATATTAAAAATTAAAAACTTCATTTTCCAAATACGTATATACTATGATTGTATAACAGTATATTTTAGTATAAATTTTGTACTTTTATTTTGAACTAGTATTCTTGTACTTTTTTTTTTTGTTGTAAAAATATTTACATTATTTGATAATATAATAATAATTTTAAACAAACAATACGACATATTTTCGATATTTCATTTATTAAAATTCTATTTAAATATAAACCTAAAACCTAAAATTCTTAAATATCTTTAAAGATTAAAAATTCAGATTGACAATAATTTAATTAACCCTAAAGATCAATCCCTGCTTTTTTTACATAACTTTTCTAGTTTTTTTTTCAAATGAAAACATTCAAACAAGTTAAAACATTCATACATATTTGAGATGATAATTTAAAAGCTTCTGTTTAAGTTTGATTGTGCAAGAAATTAAGTTCACTAAAGTCTTCTGCACAAATCAAATTTGTAGCCAAAAAAAATTTCTGGAAATTACTTATGCTATAAAATTAAAAATTAATACAAATAAACAATAAAATACGAAAATAAACAAATAAATAAACAAAATTCAAATAAATATTAATTAGATTAAATCTAAAAATGCTATTAATTAAAGTATAATTAATTCCAAAATCATTACTTACGAGAGTTTTGCGGATTAGTACTTATTACGTTAACATTGTTCTTTTCTTTCACTATATAGTCCAATTGCTTCCTTAACCCTTAAAAAAATATTCAGCACACTGAGAATTTTTAGAATATATTTAAATTTTCATAAATACAACGGCATAGATATATTGTTGTGGGACTAATGAAACAAAATATCTGCCATCAACAAAACAAAATATAAAAGCAATCTCAGAAGCTAAAATTATAGGAAAAAGTTTTATTTTGTCAAATGCAAATAATTGTTTTATAATTAATAATCATTTTTTCGATGGAACTACAAATTTTTGGTTCAACCATTAACTTAAAATAATTATGTAGAAAGAAAAAAAAGAAATTTAGTTTTCTTTTTAATTTTATTTTTTGGTAGAGTGAAAACATTAAACACATTAATGATATGATTTGCTAAGTAAATACAAAATACAAAAACAGTAATATACAAAATATCGATAAAAAAGTTTCAGAAATTATTAAGGGAGAGAAGCATAAAATATATATATCAAGTTCATCAATTATATTATATAGCCTTGTAAATAAATTGTATGTGTTTTCCTCAACTATTTTATGCTTCCAGTGAAGAACCCAGAGTTTATTTTGGGATACCGTTTTTTTTTTAGCAACGCTGAGGGGGGAGGGATTATGTTTTTGATTTCCTCCTCCCCCTCATTCTCCTCTAGTTAAACGGGTGCTGCAACAATTTTTGCAACAACTTTTAATAATCATTTTCTTAATAATCATTTATGTTTATCTTGCTCAGTTTTATCCTATAATAAGGTGATGATTTAAAGGCATTTTTTGAATACATGAATTTACTGGTGGACGATGTTACTTAAGGTGAAAGAAAACTATTTTAAGATTTTAATAAACGTTTTTGTTGCATATACCACGCTATCAGTAAATAATTATTGAAAATTGTTTAAAGTATTTTAAACAGTTATTAACTATATTTTAGTCATTTAATTTAAAATAATAAAAATATTTTAAACAATTTTTAATCAATATTTACATTACATAATATATTTGCATATATATTTACATATATTATATCGCGTAATATTTGTAAAATTAACAAAATAGTTTTACGTTCTTGTATTTGAATTAAAAACATAAGCATTTTATAAACTTATTTTCAATTATTTCAAATTTAAAATTTTGATTTAAATATTAATAAAATTTAAATATTAATAACATTTAACTTTTACTGAAGGTTATAATTTTTAAAGTGATTTTAAGGCGCCTTTTAAATTAAAGATAATTAAAGAGATAATTGCAGTAAACATAATTTAAAAAATATTTTATTATTTTGATTAAAAACCATATTATATTTTTAAAAACATATTTAAAACAAAATATATTTTTAATTATTAAGAATAATTTAAAAAATTACATTTGAATAAATAAATTACATTTACTATGGGTTATTTTAAACAGATCTAAATAAAACTTTTATTATGTTATTAAAACTTTTTTTTTTTATTATTTTAAAAAGAATATTGAAAGGAAAAAAAACTGTCTGAAAAAGATTATACTTCGTTTTTTCCTTTTCCTTACGTAAACTAAAATAGCAAGATCAAAAGTTCATTCATTTAAAAATTAAATTTGCGCGATAGTTATAACGACTGATTTTTTTTACTTTTGTTCATTTATTATTAAAAGCAGTTTACTTTTAAATGCCAAAAAGAAAAATTAACCTGGATATTTAAAAACGCTTTAACTTTCAAAAAAGCAAGTCTTTCGATTGTTGTAAAATTTTGCAACGTGGTTTTAAAATTAAGTTTCTTAACGACTTTCATTTTTTTTAAAGTTATGTCCAGTTAATAACCGAAGGTTAAAAAGGCAAATTACTCACGTAGTTATGTAAAAAAGCAATTTCTTTTTAATTCTTTTTATTTTCCTGAAGAAAAAATGAGGTAGCTAAATTGAACTGAGAATTATTTATATACTACTGCATTTAAAACTAAATTTTTTTTTATTATTTATAAAAAGTCAAAAGAAAAATTAAAAAATGAAGATAATTTTTGGGCGCTTTTTTTTAGGCGCCTATACCGGTAAAACGGTACTAAACACGTCTGGGTTCTTCACTGGTTTCTCTCCCTTAATAATTTCTGGTTATATATGTATATATATATATATATATATATATATATATATATATATATATATATATATATATATATATATATATATATATATATATATATATATATATATATATATATATCAGAGCTGTTTTCAAGTCGCTTTGGAGCAAGTCTCAAGTCACTGAGGTCAAGTCTCAAGTCATATAAACAATAAATTTCATGACTTAAAGAAAAAATGAACCAATCAGAACGCACACAAAAAAGTTGGAATTTTTTGAAAACGAAAGAGCCTAAATGCAATATCTTTCTTCGGACCTCGCTTAGACTACAAACCAGTTAAATGTAAGTTAAAATAAAAACATATGAAAATAAAAAATAGTTAAAAAACAGTTGAATTAAAATAGAAGATAAATTGCTCAATTTTTGAAAAGACGGAAAATAATAATTTTAAAGTCGCTAAGCCGAAATTAGCGTCTCGAGTCAAGTCACAGGTAGGCTCTCTTGTCAAACCCCTATTCCGAGGTTGAGCGTCCTTTGCGTCCGCGAGTTTGTATTTCTAGAAAATAGGCGAAATGGGGTATATAGGGATTTGCGCTGCGGTGTGCACATACACCGACTGATTTTTAGAGAGAACATGCAGCGGAGTGTGGAAACAACGACTGAGGGTTTGGAGTAGGCAGGTTCTCTTTTAAATAAAAAAGTCGTTCTTTTACATTTTCGGACCTTGAGGACAGCGTCGGAATAACGAGAGCCTACCCAAGTCACAAGTCTCAGGGTAAAACCCAGTGTCGAGTCTCGAGTCGAGTCACTGGTGTGACTTAAGTCGGACTCGAGTTCGAGTCGGTTGACTCGAGTCTCCAGCTCTGATATATATATATATATATATATATATATATATATATATATATATATATATATATATATATATATATATATAAATATATATATATATATATATATATATATATATATATATATATATATATATATATATATATATATATATATATATATATATATATATATATATATATATATATATATATATATGTATATATATATATATATATCAAGTGTTACTAACCGTGTTAGTTTTAATAAGTTTTTTTATTTACTATTATTTCTTTTCTTTATTTATTTGTTATTATTTTTTTTAATCTCACTTTTTTTTTCTTTCTTTTTTTGCCAAAAATGCTTCACTTATTTTTTGTTTTGCTTGTAATGTTTGTTCTAACTTTTGTTTTGTTTTGATTTACTCTGAGTTTTTCTTTTTATATTTTATTTATTTATTTGGTCAAAATATTTGCCTTGTAATTCGTCTTTGAACTGTGACGTGAAGGACTTGGTCTTCACAAAAAATAAAGTATTTGTAAAGATCAAAAAAGGGACTTGGTCTTTACAAAACAATATAGTGTTTGTAAAGACCAAGTCCCTCACATCTACAGTTTAAATAAAATTCTCATTAACCGACACCAATACATAAAATCTTTATGTATTGATTATGAGATAAATATCTACGCCTAATTTTTCCAGAAACAAGTACAGAAACGAAGACTCTCTTGTGTTTCCACATCCTTAGACTTAGAAATCGGACTTTTGAATACAGATGTAAGTGTTATTAACCAAGGTCTTTAAAAAAGGTCATAGGAATTTCAAATATAAGGTCAGGACTGAACCTAGAAGATGAGCATATAGAGCCATCCTTGCGTGCATTAAAATTGACAACCATCTTTGTCCTGTTTCTAATTTTCCACATCACCCATATCATTTATCAGATTTACGAAAAGTTCTTAAATGCTTTATGTTTTATGTTGTGTAAAAGTTGTATATTGTATAGATTGTTCCATTTATTTTGACTTTAAAATCCCGTACTTTGCTTTTTTTTTGGTTTTCTAATCGATATATATGTAAATATACTGAAATAAAAAAACATTTATAACAATTAAATAACCATTATAACAATGATAATAAAAACAATAACAAATATTAATAAAATAGCAATAATAATAAAAAGACAAAAATTAAAAAATATATATATTTTGATTATTTCCACACTTTCGTTGATTCAAATATCAATAAATTTCGTGACAGTCAATTTTTTTTATATTTTGGATATGTACAAACGCTTACTTCTGTTAAGGTTTTCTTTCGGTGTACTTTAACAATGGTATTAATAAACATTAAACTTTTAACGTAAAATAATCTTAAAAAAAAAAGTTAAATTTTTTTTTTTATATCTTCACTTCTATTGTAAAGTGTAGTCGTTTAAGCTTAAGAGTTGTTTAAAATGCTCAAAGGAGCATTTATAAAAGTGTCGCTTAAGCACAAAAGTAACATTTTTTAAAGAATCAGATTCGTTCAGGTTTGTTGAAAAGGAATAAAATTATTTTGACTCCTTGAGAATCATCTCTATAGATAAATGTTAAACTGAGAATCATCTCTATAAATAAATAATAAACTGAGAATCATCTCTATAAATAAATGTTAAACTGAGAGTCTCTATAAAAAAATGTTAAACTAAGAATCTCTATAATTAAATGTTAAACTGAGAATCTCTATAAATAAATGTTAAACTGAGAATCTCTATAAATAAATGTTAAACTGAGAATCTCTATAAATAAATGTTAAACTGAGAATCTCTATAAATAAATGTTAAACTGAGAATCTCTATAAATAAATGTTAAACTGAGAGTCTCTATAAATAAATGTTAAACTGAGAATCTCTATAAATAAATGTTAAACTGAGAATCTCTATAAATAAATGTTAAACTGAGAATCTCTATAAATAAATGTTAAACTGAGAATCTCTATAAATAAATGTTAAACTGAGAATCTCTATAAATAAATGTTAAACTGAGAATCTCTATAAATAAATGTTAAACTGAGAATCTCTATAAATAAATGTTAAACTGAGAATCTCTATAAATAAATGTTAAACTGAGAATCTCTATAAATAAATGTTAAACTGAGAATCTCTATAAATAAATGTTAAACTGAGAATCTCTATAAATAAATGTTAAACTGAGAATCTCTATAAATAAATGTTAAACTGAGAATCTCTATAAATAAATGTTAAACTGAGAATCTCTATAAATAAATGTTAAACTGAGAATCTCTATAAATGAATGTTAAACTTCACATTATTCTTACTCGTGAAATTTTTGCGCTGTAAAAAAAAGAGAAAAGCAAAAACAATGTTACTATATATAAAAAGAAATAAAAAGTCACAACGAAAATAACCTTAGAATATATGGAAAAAGGGATCTAAAATTTAATTATTTGTATTTAGGGCTCTATTGCCGGGATTTGTTTTAAAAACAAGACAAATAATCTCTATAATTGATCAAACAGAATGTATTATTTCGATCTGATCTATTCAATTTTGATCAATAAAGCATGGTTATATAATTAATTACTGACTACCAGTGCAAAACAAATTAAACTAAATTGACCAAATAAAGCTCCAAACGCGTATGTATTTATACATATGTCAAATAAAAATGCTTTGCAAAGGATTTCAATCACTTAAGCCTGGACAAATGCATACATTTTGCCCTAACACAAACATGAGAAAAAACGAGTTTATGAAATGTACTTTCTACTATTTTTAAACAGTAAAAAATAAATTTTATTAATTTATATTTATCAATAAATTTTAAATTTCATACAACAATCTCTTAGTGTTCAAAAATTATGATCACATAAAGTTTGATCTCCTTTCATTTTGAGAGGTATACAAATTTTACATTGTCAGCATTTTTTAACACTAAAAAACTAATAATAAATTGGGCTTCGCGTCTAGAAGATAACTATTCCGAAGACCAAAAATTAGTGTCTTAGCCTAAGTTAGATAATTACCATTTTCTAGATTAGTAGTTCGCTCATTGATGCTTACAAGTAGATTGTAATGAACATCTAAATAGCCTAAAAATAATCGAGGAAAATTAAATATCTGCAGAAATGAAACAAAATCACTTGGTTTCTTTAAAAAAATAAACTATTTACAACAATAACAAAAATAGACAACTAATAATACTACAATTAGAGGTGTACCGGTATGAATTTTTATATAACCGGCTATTTGGAAAGTAAAGGGTTATTTGAAATTTTTTATTTTTTTGCTTAAATTATTTGCTCTATAAATATTTTTTGAATTAGGAAGTTATGTTTGCAATATTTTAATTAGACAACTTGGCTGTTTCCAAAATTAAATGGTTATTGATGTTATATTTATCCAAATTGCGTTAAAACTTGCGAGTAAAACAACCATGTTTTTTAATCAGAAATAAATACATGACAAACTTTGTTTCTGAACAATAAATAAAGAAACGGCAAGAATTTGAAGACCATTTAATCAAAATATATAATAATCTGACAGTTTAAATTTCTTATTGCATTTATAATATAGTAAAGTTTTTCATAAAATATTTTAAGATTCATACATAGGGGCTATTTGGAAAGCATATTGGGGTTATTTGGAAATTTTTAAAAAGCTAAATACATTTAATTGTGAAAGTAAAATTTATGATTTGTATTTGTATGTGTTTATATATATATATATATATATATATATATATATATATATATATATATATATATATATATATATATATATATATATATATATATATATATATATATATATATATATATATATATATATATATATATATATATATATATATATATATATATATATATATATATATAATATATATATATATATATATATTAGGGTGCGTCATTTTTCAACAATTTTTTCAAACTAAATCCCAACCACCTCGATTAGTTGACCGGTTAGATAAAAATGATTTTACACTAAAAAAGAATTTTTGAAACCCATTTTTAAGGTCCCCGCTTTTACAATTTGTGCCCCAAAACCCCAACTTTTTTAACCAAAAAGCGGGGATCTTAAACATTGATATAAAGTTTTCGTGACACAAAAATTTCATTTGGACATTTTTTCCAGGTCATACTCTTTAAGCATTCGTTTCTATTTTGAGTTTGGCTATGCAAACATTTTAACAATAGCGATTCTGCTGATAAATCATGCCAAACTGGCATTAACAAATCTTTAATTGTAATTGGGAGGCTTAAGTTTTTCTTGTATGTTTTATTACCTGTTAATTTGTCAGCCTGCCATAAATACCAGGTATCTTTGGCCCCTATAACTTCCATGGATTCAGAACTACCTGTATGATTTGACTGGCAAACATGATTAAGTTTCTAATCCACATATTGAGAAGATTGTTTCTTATACTTCCACATAGAACAACCATGACAAATTTTAGATAAGACATCATAGTCTAAACACATTCCATTTAGCGAGCTGTGTCCTCTCTTCTGCGACGAACCATCAACGGAAACTGTACAGTTCATTGTTTCTTCATTTTTCTACTCTTTTAGTCTTGCTGTTTCTTTAGCTGCTTTGGTCATAGATGCTTTACAAACACTATTATATATACGACGCAAAACATTATTAATGTTTGTATAGGCTTTTAAAGAAATAGGTGGTGGCATATTTAATATTATAACTAAAAGATTTTATAGCTCTATGATCTCTACCAATGTCTCTAAATGCCAATACCATTTGAACATTAGTAGAAAAGAACTTTCTGCCACAATATTTTGTAATGTTATTTTTATTTTGAATATAAGTGATACTCTTGGACGTTTTAAAAGCTTTTTGCCATCGACAAGAATCTGAAGTACATGATAGTCGTAGTTCAAAACAAATTCCTTGTCGCTTAACTTCATTATTTTCAAGATTAACATAACTTCCACAGTCTAAGCAACTAACTATTTCTTTTATTAAAGATTTTAATAAAGTAAAATTAATTATAATGTTATAATCATCTTTGTCTACTGAAACAATAGAGCCAAAATTTATTTTCCCTGAACTTGAGTTACGAGTTGAAGGAAAAGAATCAGATGCTAAATTTTGTTCAAGTGTTGGATTATCTTCTTTTTTTGTGTACCGATTGCAAGCAAACGATCTCTTTTTTGTTCTAGAACGAGTTCTTGGCTTATTATTTAATAAAACTTCTAAATTAAAACTGTTGTTAGGGGCTGTCCATTAATTACGTCAACAAAATAGGGGGGAGGGAGGGTCTGAACTTTTTTGACAATTATTGACATGGGCGAGCGGGGGAGGTCAATTAAAGTTGACGTCAACAATTTTTCTTTTTTTTTGAGTTTCATTACGGAAAATTAGGCTGAGTTTGTAGCGTAGAATCTTTGTAAAGGGGAGGGGTAATCAAAGATTGACGTAATTTTAATGGGGGGGGGGGGGCTGTTTGGAAATTTGACAAATTGTTGACAAGGAGTTAGGAAGAGGTAAAAATTTCAAAAAATTTGTTGACGTAATTAATGGACAGCCCCTTACAAAAAGTGTTATAATCACATATAAACAAAGCAATAATTTTAAAACTTATAGCAAACGAATTTGTGCTTTGAAAGTATGATTAATAACTTTAACTTAACAAGCAGCTAAAGGGGTTTTCATTATCATATACTGGTAATATAGTTTTCTATAATGTCAAAGTAACGTGCTAAGAACGTTGCTATGTCCGAAAAATTTATTAGTCTTTAAAAAGCTAAAACACTATATATGTTTGTTTTTTCAAAAAATAATTTTTAAAACTGTGTTCATAAAATTTTACATCAAATACTATAATAATAATTTTTTTCAGAATTTCTGGTTATGTACCACCTTAAGCTTAGAATATTTTTATTATTATAAGCTGTAATTTATGACTTTTACTTTAAAGATAAAATAAAACGAAGATTTAAAAAGTATTAAAGATGCTACCAAAAATTACGAGATCACTTTCAAAGACATTTTTATTTGAAGAAAAAAAAGTCTTAGAAAAACTTTGTGAAACGCAGTTTGCCACAAATGAGAAAATTATTCTTCATTTTCATTACAGGTATGATTAAAACATTAAACTGATTATAAATTATCATTCAATAGTAATTACCTGATATTTGCTCCATTTTGAAGAAGAAATATGGAAACAACCTAAATTCATACAATTCAGATTTTTAAATGATCAAATGACGAAATGTAAAATGACACTTATGACATATGCTAAATCCTTTGAACCAAGATTCAAAGGATTTAGCATATTGCCGAAAGCTGAAAAAAATAGAAGAAAGAAGATTGCGATATTCAACATTTATTGAGCAACAAGAGAATCAAACTGAGAAAATTGAGTTTTTATCATCAGAACAAAGTGAGGTCTTCTCTTGTCAGGATTCCGACTATTCAGCAGACGAAATTAAGTCAGGTACAAGTGCTTCAACAGTATTGCCTAAAAAATTTGCAAAAGAAGTTGCAATTACTAGTGTTTCTAAAATTATTTCACCTAGAAATATGATGCACTTGCTCTCTGACTTAGTAGTTACTTCTGGGGGCAGCTTGACAGATTTCTCGCTTTCTGAATCTACTATCAGACGTGCAAAAAAGAAAGCAATAAGTACAAGTGCAGCTAAATATCGAGAAGATATAATAAAAGCTGCAATTCAAAGTAAATTTCCAATAATTGCACACTTTGATGGAAAAATCTTGCAGGATATTACTAACCGTACAAAACAAAAAAGAGATCGTTTTGCTGTTCTTGTAAATATCGATGGTGATTTAAGACTTCTTGGCATTCCGCTAATGGAAAATTGGACTGGAAAATCTCATCATGATACTTTAAAAAACATTTTGGATGAATATAAGCTGAGAACTTATATAAAGGGTCTGTGCTTTGACACAACTTCAACTAATACAGGAAAACAATCCGGCACAAACATTAGGTTTTGTCAAACACAGGGTTCAATTATATTACAGCTTGCATGTCGAAGACATGTTTATGAGCTTCACTATAAACATTTTTGGGAAAAAGTTCACATTGGTAAAACTTATGCTCCTGAAAATCTGATGTTCAAAGTTTTCCAAGCTAATTGGAACGCAACAAAGGAAACTATGAATAAATCAAAGTTCAAAGAGTTTGACAAAGCTGCAGGTAAAGGAACGTATCTAGAAAAACAGATCGAAAAAACTGTTCAATTTTGCAAATATGCACTTGCCAATTTAGTATTTCCAAGAGGTGATTATAAAGAACTGGTTGAACTTGCACTCACCTACTTATGTCCAGATGTAAGCTTTAATGTTTATGCTCCTGCATCAGTTTCCCATGCTCGTTTTATGGCAAAGTCTATATATTATCTTAAAATTCAAGTTTTAAGTAATCAGTTGCCCTACCAATTGACAGCTTGTTTACAAAAAGAAATCAGTAAAATGGCAGAATTTATTTCTATATTTTATACTGTGTGGTTTGAAAAGACGACGATAAACCTTGGCTGAACTGTTCTTCATCTTTTTGGGGCTTTATCGACCAATTTAAAACTTTCATTGAATTTGTTCGCCGAATATATGTTGTCAACGACTGCTCTGAACGAGCAATTAAGCTTGTGACAGAGTTTGTTAACTCTGTTCACAATTAAGAGGACAGGCAAGATTTACTGTTGGCCGTTCAGCATACTAGGAATAAATTCAGGGACTTCGAAAAAGTACAAACTACGGAGAGTGGCAAAAAAAAATGGCGCTGACAAAGCATAGTTTGGAGAATATTTATTCGATTTTTCACCAAAAACACGAAGAAAAGATTGTTGAGTTATAGTTTTACAAACTGTTTTTAAAGAAAATTTTTTCTTGATTATTTATTACTAATTTATCACTGCTGACCTTAACAATATCGTTATATATATATTTTTTTTAGCAAAAAATTTATTATTTTACCTTAACTATCTCAGCTACATGATATTCAGCACAATAGAATTGTTTCATTAAAACGCCTATTTTGCAGCGCCGATATAAAAACCTAATCAAACTATATGTAAAAATAAAACTTTAAGGCAGATGGTACATAAATATTTTGTAAAAAAAAGTAAAATAGATGGAGGAGGGGAAGTGAAAGAAACGAACTCTCCGCCGCCCAGTACTAACCCTCCTATGCTAGAAATTATTTTCCCTATAGAGGTCCCTATGTTGGAAATTAATTTTAAAATTAAACTTTTGGATCAAATTAATCTTTGTAAACAAGAATTTGATAAAATTTGTCACGGAAAGTTTGAGTGATAAAAAAATTGGTCAATAGATATATCTATAAAATTACCTAAAATTAGAACGTTTCGCCCATTTTTCCAGTGTCAAACCAATACACTTTTTAAAAACTTGTAAGTAAAGTATGGCACGAATTCATTTTTAAATCTTTTCTAATTTTTTAGAATAAATAGTTCGAGGAAGAAAGATTCTTTTTGTTTGTGACACGCGTGAGTTAAATTCGATCGCAAGTGTCATTCTATTTAAATATACTTAAAAATTATACTAAGTTAGTGCGTTTTAAGCTATTTTTCTTGACCTAAATTAGTATATATTTTTTTATTGTAAACTTCGCAACAAATTCCAAATTAATATTTAGGCCTTTTAGAGTTCATAGAAAAAAAATTGGTGTTTTATGTCAATGTTTAAGGTCCCCGCTTTTTGCTTAAAAAAGTTGGGGTTTTGGAGCACAAATTGTAAAAGCGGGGACCTTAAAAATGGGTTTCAAAAAGTTTTTTTTAGCGTAAAATCATTTTTATCCAACCGGTCAATTAATCCAGGCGGTTGGGATTTGGTTTGAAAAAATTGTTGAAAAATGACGCACCCTAATATATATATATATATATATATATATATATATATATATATATATATATATATATATATATATATATATATATATATATATATATATATATATATATATATATTAGGGTGCGTCATTTTTCAACCATTTTTTCAAACCAAATCCCAACCGCCTTGATTAATTGACCGGTTGGATAAAAATGATTTTACGCTAAAAAAAACTTTGTGTGTCAGGAATGGAAAAGTTTACAAAGCATACAACAGTTTTCATAAAGAGAATCTTGAAAAGGCTGTTTGTTTAGTGCAAAGCAAAACACTTACTTTTTCTGAGGCTTCAAAGAAATATAAAATTCCAATTTCCACTTTGAGTAGAAAGTATAAAATGAAAAATGGTCATTAAACTGCAGCTCGACCAAAGTTGATTAGTGATGAGGAGGAAAAAAGTTTTGTTTACAACCTAAAAATTACCAGTGAGTAGGGATTTCCGTTTGATTTATTAGATTTGAGAATTATGGTTCAACGATATTTGAATAATACTGGAAGGAAAGTTAATTTTCTTAAAGATAATTTTCCAGGAAAAGAGTGGGCGACAAGTTTTTTAAAATGTAACAGATATGTTTTATCAAATCGATTAACAACAAATATTGCAACAGATAGAGCAAAATCTTCATCTAATATAATAATTAATTTCTTCGATAATCTTGAAAAAAATATGACAAATATACCTGACTGCATCATCAACTATGACGAGACAAACTTGAATGATGATCCTGAGCCAAAAAATATATATTTAAACGAAGTACTAAGTACCCAGAAAGAGTTTTAAACAGTTCTAAAACCTCAACAAGTTTAATGTTTGCTTGGAACTGCTACTGGTACTATTTTACCCACTTATGTTGTTTATAAATCAGAACATTTGTGGGATAATTGGATGGAAGGTAGACCTGATAAAACTGTTTATAACCGAAGTAAAAGTGGATGGTTTGATACTTTTTGCTTTGAAGATTGGTTTTTTAAAATAATTCTTTTATATATACAATACAAAGAATGAAATAAAATTGTAATTGGTGACAACTTATCTTCACATTTTTTAGAAAATGTGCTACATGCCTGTGAAGAATATGATATCATGTTCATATATCTTCCACCTAAAACTCTCATCTTCTGCAACCATTAGATGTTGCTTTTTTTGCTCCCTTAAAGCATTATTGGAGGTTGATCCTTACTGAGTGGAAAAAACTCGGCGGAAGGAGACAAAAAACTTTACCAAAATCAGCTTTTCCTCATCTTTTGTCTCAGTTAATGGAAAAAATGTCACAAGACAATATCTATAAAAAAAAACTTAATTTCTGTTTTCACAGAGTTTGGCATATATCCTTTGAATAAAGACTGTCCGAAATCAAGATTATTAGAGTCAAATGTTGAGAGCTAAACAATGGAACTCAACACATTCAATATAATATTAGACATGCTAAAAGAAATGCGACATAATTGAAAAAAACTTCTACAAAAGGTCCTAGACGTAAACGGTGCAATGTATCACCAGATAAAAGAATTTGTGCCCAAGATATCATGTTTTAAATAACTCCAGTTAGTCCAAAGAAGGTGAAAAAAAATTCAAACTTTGTGCCAGAAAAAAATTTAGAAAATGTTTTAGGAGTGATAGCTGGTACTAGTAAAGATTTTTTTACGCCTCCAAATAAAAGTGCAAAATCATCATTCAATAACATTTCTAAAGGTATTGTTAGAAGCTCAAAAAAGCTAAAAAATTATAAAGAAGTCAAAGTATATTGCATTGGTGAAACTGTTATTGTAAAAAATCATTTCCAAAATTCACACTCGATTGTTATCATAAAAGATGTTAAATTTAGCATCTATTGGGTCAATTGGGTCAAGGTTAATAATGTTAACCTTAGTGGAAAAGGAATAAGATTTATTTTGCCAAATAAAGGGTACAGTGATTTTATAATAAAATACATAATAATTAAACAAGCTCATCTAGTTGAATGTGGGGACGGTTTTTTTTTTTATTTGTTTGATAAAGAAGATGAAGAGCTTTTTGTAAAAGAATTAAACATTTCAATTTTAGACTAAACTTCTTATTTGTTAGAAAACTTGTTAAAAATTCTTATTAATATATATATATAATATATATATATATATATATATATATATATATATATATATATATATATATATATATATATATATATATATATATATATATATATATATATATATATATATATATATATATATATATATATATATATATATATATAGTCATATGAGTTATTTATGGAAATATTTGTTAAAATAATTTATAATGATAAAATTAAATATCATTCTTTTTTAATTTATATAAAGATATCGAAATTTGATGCAAAACGATTTATTTAAAGATATCGAACTTTGATGCAAAACGATTTATTTCCAAATTGCCCCAGTGTCGGGGCTATTTGGAAAGGCGTTAAAAAACGACTTCACTCTAATTATAGAGTATAATTTGTCAAATCTTGAATAAAAGTATAGCCTGAACTTAGTTCTATCCAAAATAAATACTTTTTGCGATAGTAATTAACTATAAAACAAGTGATCTAAATTTATGTTTTTATTTTTTTTTTCAATTAGCCCTAATATACGGTATCTTAAATCCAACCGGAATTTTTTTTAACAAAAAATCTAGTGATTAACCGAAGTTTGGTTCCGGTTCCGGTCACAACTCTGACGGTTCCTGTTCCGATCCGGAAATAAGATTTTGAAATAAGATTAATATTCATATCTTGTAAAGTTTTTTATCTTTTTTATTTGAAAGATAATATTATTGTTATGAGTATATATATATATATATATATATATATATATATATATATATATATATATATATATATATATATATATATATATATATATCAGGCGCGGATCCAGCATTTTTTGATGTTTGAGATAACTAACTTCCAGACATGGTACAAACCCCAAAAATTTATATGTTTATACTTATGTCAAATAAAGATGATTTGCAAAAAATTGCGATGATTGGAGTCTGGGAACAAAAAAACCCCAAAATTTTGGCCACACAAACCCCAAACAAGAGAGCAACAAGTTGATAAAATATTTTTTGTACAATTCTCAAGTAAATTTATATTCATCGATAAATTCTAAATTTCATGCAATAATCTCTTAGTGTTCAAAAATTATAATTGCACAAAGCTTTAACCCCCCTCAATTTGAGGGGGTTACAAATTTTGTAAGGTCATGTTTTTTGAACACTAAGAGATTATTGTATGAAATTTAGAATTTATCGATGAATATAAATTTACTTAAGAATTGTACAAAAAATATTTTATCGACTTGTTGCTCTCTTGTTTGGGGTTTGTGTGGCCAAAATTTTGGGGCTTTTTTGTTCCCAGACTCCAATCATCGCAATTTTTTGCAAATCATCTTTATTTGACATAAGTATAAACATATAAATTTTTGGGGTTTGTACCATGTCTGGAAGTTGGTTATCTCAAACATCAAAAAATGCTGGATCCGCGCCTGTATATATATATATATATATACATATCAGTGTTCATGAATTGAAAATTGCAATGAAAAAACGTTTTTTAGCAATTTAAATTACAAAACATTCTTCAGTTACTACTCTAATCGATCCAAGATACAAATAGTATTTTTTCAGATCTCAAGGTGCTTTGCAAAAAGCTAAACACGTTGTCATGTCCCAAATGGACATTTTTGAAGCTCTAGATGAATTGGCTCCAGCAACTCAAATTTTATTTGGCAACAATGAAAAAAACGCATTGTTTGTTCATATAATGTCAAAAATTATTGCGCAATTTCAAACTCAAATGCACGTTCATCTTCATTTCTCATTTTGATTTCAACTTATTTTTCACCATTACGCCAAGTTGTGGAGATATTTGGGTTCTTTAGAATTTGGGATAAAATCCTTAACAGTGTCAAAAAATTTTTTTTTTTTCAAAAGTATGATAACCTGGTTCTCAAAAGAAGCGTAATTTCATAGAAATTTTAGAAAACAAAAATATTTTTACCTAAAATTTATTTACTAAAATGGTAAAAAAATACTTAGGACATTTAAAAGACTTTAAACATAATGTTTTTTTGCAATAGTATTTATTTATTTTTTAAATATTTTTTTTTTTTAATTGTTATAAAAATACGTTTTTTTGAGACTCAGGTGGCATACTTTTGAATTATTTTTCAATATAATAATCAGAAATATTAAGCTGTTAACACGGCCGACGACAGCGGGGGGCCAGGAGGCATGTGCCCTCCCTTACTTTATTTATTTATTTTTTATAAAAATTTTAAGATAAAGTGGACTTTATTTTGGAAATCAATGATTGTGCCTCCACCCACCCACCCCCTCCTTACTTCGTTAACTGTATTGTCGGCCATGGTTAATATGTAACTCGGCAACAAGCTGAACACCTAAAAAATCTCTTTTCTTGACTTGACAAATAAAATCATGGCAGAGGTTATCTCAAAACCATTTTAACTCACGTTTAGGTAATTAAAGCAAAGTGAACTTGGTGGCTCAAATAGAAAAAAAAAAAAAAAAATACTAACCAAGCACAAAGAAGCGCATCAAGGAAAAAAAGGCCCGAGTGGGATTTTTTGTATTCTTGTTTATCCTCCTACGGCTAGTTGCCATACAGAGGCCAGATTACCAAGGCTTGCAAAGACGAGTTCAGCTCACTAAAGAGCATCATAATCCGCATCACAGACCAGGAGTAAGTGATTTTGAGAAGAACAAAGGAATTAGAGTAAAAGTCAGAAGTTGAGTTAGAAAGATAGCATAGAGAAACCGGACAGATATTGCACTAGATGTTAGAATGTGCAATTCATACTATTAATTAGGTTATCTAATTAATGTATTAGTATAAACGTAGTCAACATTGCTGAAGACGCTTGTTTATACTTAAACACAAATAGAACTGTTTTTTGTGTTTTTTTCCGTATTTCAATTCCGAGAGGGGTTGTTGGGCGGAGGCTCATAACCCGTTTCTAAAAAAATTCTTAAAATGGAATCAAAAAATTATTCATTTAATTGTGGTTATTAATAAATTTTATGTAAATTGTATGTTCAAGATTTTACGAAAATAGAGTTTTTCACATGGCAAATTTTTACATTTATGCAGACTTCATAAACGTTTAACAAAAGTCAACTTATCGTGCTATGATGGCAGCAAAGTCTTGAATAAATTGTGAATGATGCAAAGGCTGGACAATATCTTGTTCGGTAGATATTATTTCTAGGCTGTTAAGGCTTTCTTGTGTCATAATCATTCTCAAATAGATTTTGATTAATTTTAATTTGGAAAAACCTTTTTCGCTCGATACAACAGTAATTCAGAATAGTCAAAGCTATACGAAGGGGCGACATGACGACACGGCTATGGCGACATTTGGAATAGTATTAATATTTAAACCATGATTATAAATAGAACGTGAAGCATCAAGAAAAGACAAAACACTATCTGGAACAATGTTAGAAAACATTAGCTATTCATTGCATAAATCCTTCGGATCAATAAATGAATCAGATAGATAAAAAAAAAAAAAAAAAAAAATGAAAAAATAGAATCAAATAATTTCAGAGTTACTGGCTGACCTTGAGACCGACTTCTTTAAAATGTAGTGGAAGCATAGGACCGACACAAATTAATTTTAAATTCGAAATTATTGCTCTTTAACCAACTTTTATTTATTAGTTTCATTGTCAATATATTATCTATATTCTATTGAAAGTTTATATAGGAGCTCTATGAAAAGATTGCGATGATGTATTGTCATCTTTATCTTCTTTGAGCCCGTGTCTGTTTAATTCTTTATTTTATGAAGGTCATTGTAAATAGAAAAATTTATATTTTATATTGTATATACAAAAACGGCGCTTGTTGACAAGATTTTACTGCCTTTTTCGTTCAACGGACATATTTTTTCTTTATTGTATATATGTATAATGTTGTCTGATCCGACATTTATCCTCATTGCTTCTAACTTGCCACATTTTTATGTCCAAGCTGATGTGTAGCAATCATTCAAAAGTACGTATCCAAGCATGAAAGGTAGACAAACCAAAATTGCAATTTTTATTTATATCAACCATACTTTTTAATTCACATTTCATCATTTAGAGTCGTACCACATATATAACATTTTTATATTGAGCGCGTATTGGTTAAATCATTGCATTCTTTTCCGTCTGTCATTGTAAGTAACAAATTGTGTTTCAAAAAAAATTTAAATTTACCAACAGTACACAGTTTTGGAAGAAGCTCAGATATTACTTTCAAAACTTTGTTAGTTTCTATTACAATAAACTCCTGTGTTTCTTTTAAAAATATTAACTTAATTGATCGGCAATAAAGTGTTGACAATGGTCGACGATTTTGCCAAAAAACAACATTAAAGTCATCACCAAATCTCAATGGGACAAACGCAAACACAAACAAAAACTCATCGTTAGCATCGGAGTTCTTAAATCTTAGCTTATAGGTACTGTGGCAAATCCTTCCGTCACATGCACATTTGCTTATTACAACGAACTTGAGGATGCATTCATGGAAAATTTTTAGTTAAAAGCTCAGTTGTTCAAGCATATCCGCAAATTTAGCACGCGTCTGCCCGTTTCATTTTAAATGAAACGGGCAGACGCGTACAGCCAAATTTTTGTATTTAACACTTTGTTGTTGTGGTTATACTATATAAAAAAATTAGCCCGGATATATTTAAATAATAATTGCATGCTTTAAAAACAAAAAAACGAATAAGAAATTTTTACTTGTACATAGTTTATTTTAAACCAACAGAATATCACTTATAGCAAATATTTGAATTAAATTTTCGATAAAATTCAAAGTACATACCCTCTAAAGTAAAGTTCAATAATTCACAATAAAGTTAAATAATAAATTAGTTATGAGTTATAGTTACACAGCAAAATTGCTACCAACTTTTTTTACAAAAATATGTTTACTTTAAAATGTTGCTCATGCGCTTATGAGTCAGCACTAAAAAATGCGCGCATTAATTAATACTTGAAATTTTTCTCTAGAGAGTATTCAGTAATAACTTAGGGTTCCTTATTAATTCCTTAAATTGACTTAAATGTTCAGCTAGATTGTATAAGTCAACGTCCCAATATTTTCTATGCGCACGCGCAAATCTTAAAAATACTACACTAAAAAAATGAAATGGTCAATTAGGAAAGGTCTATGTAATTTTTGGCACTTTCTTACCTTTAACTCTGAAGATAAATGCAATCTTAAATATTTAAATCAAAATTATGTAAAATATTCGTTATAAATCAAATACTTATAGTAAAATAACAGTAAAAAATAAAAGCCAACTTGAACTTTTTCATTAAATTAGGATGCCTGTCTTTTAAATATTTTATAAGATGACATCATTTAAAAGATAGATATTTAATTTGATGAAATATGTAGTCTTTATTTTTCAAAATAACGACTAAACATTTCATCATTAACTACAATTTTATATCGTTTGCATCATTGTTGTTTACTATATAATCCTTGTCATCAGCAACAAACAAGAAATACTTCCATATCTTATTTTAAGCCCCTTTCTTCTTTATAAATGTTGTTGTTGTTCTACTCGTTTCCATTTTTAATTTTGTTTTTTAAAAAATTTATACCTTAACCATTTTTTTAAAAAATGCCACAAAAAAAGTGGTTTTCAAAGTAAAGAGGGGAGGGGGAAGCAGGCAAGGGGTTGTCAAAAAGCGCCAAAAATTGTATGACGTAATTTGAGGACAACCTCTAAAGTTTATATTAGTATATTAAAGCTGATTTTAAATCCTGTATGTTAAACCAGCTTTAAAAACCCAACTGCAACATTTTTTAATAAGATCGATCATTCATTTTTTGCTTGTTTCTAAAAATTTGCCAAAACCTATTTGCGAAATTTTGTACAAAAGTAACCCAGATTACTGCAAGGTTAATTTTAAAATCATACATAAATTTCCAAATGCAAATCTTTGCTATACCGTTAAAACTAAAACTATTAAATACAGTTTATATAAAAACCTTTAAGAAACCATCCATAATTTACGCTACGTTAAGTTAATCTAAAAAATCGTTAATCTAAAAAGCAGAAGTAGGAGATCGTTTGCTCTTTTACGCGGCAATTTTCACTGAAGTTAAACCGTTGTTTACTTTTTGGTTTAATTAAAGACTCTGGGAGGGAAAGTTTGCGATCTTTTTAGACTTTAAGTTAAGGGTAGCTTAATTTAAAGACAATACATAATTAAAATACGCAGCAAAAGTTTCATACCCGGTGGAAAATGAGCTTGCGGCTAGCGAGCGACTAGCTAGCTTTATAGCAATTTTCAAGCGATTTTTAGCAATTTAACTTTATAGCAATTTTCAAGCGATTTTTAGTGTTGAGCCTATTATAATTATGAGAATAATTGAACTTTAAACATTGCGATTTTGTAGCAATGAGTGGCTAGCTACATATCGTAGCTTCGTAGCTAGCTACAAAATATCTACAAATTTATAGCTTTTTGATAGCTACATATCAAAATTTTTCAGATAACGATTTTATTACGTCATGACGTTAGCTACAATAGCCAGTGGGTCTTTAGCTTATCAAGCTAGCTGTCCTCGTAGCCAAATGCTGTCTTTATCTTTACAAATATCGATAGCTTTCCGCTAACTTAAAAATCTAGCGATCCTCGTGGTCAAATCGCTATCTTTATCGAAAACGATTACAGCTAGCTATTCGCTAGCGCCGATTTTTCACCGGGTAAACAATGACGAATGTAGTTCATACTGTTTATTTATAGCACATCTGGAGAGTTTGTCGTTAATAAGGATGGCACTTTTACTTATTTTGATGTAAAAACGCGAATTACTTTTAAGCGTAATTTACTTTATATAACTCATATAAAAATATATAATTTAATTACATTTCAAAAATTTGTTTTTTTACATAAATTATATAACATATAAAACTTAATTAGAGCGCGACGATTATTCTTTTATCAAATATCGATGTAAGAATAATTAGGCTTCTGCGTTTGTTACGCATGACTCCGACCAATCCGGCTTTTGCGGTTTTCCGAGCTGCGTAATTTTTTATTGAAACCGAGATTAGCGTTGCAAATCATTTTGCGGAAGCATCTGGATTGGCCGGTTTACTGCGGTTTTACACGGTTTATTGCGGAAGTCTAGAGATCCTTTTGTTTTTAATTTGTAATCTGCAGTAATGTGATGAAAAAAATTTAACCATTTAAACTGTCAGCAAACTAATTAGAAAGTCATACGATCTGCAGTAACTGCAGATTGTATGACTTCCTAATTAGTTTGCTGACATTTTAAATGGTTAAATTTTAAACATTTCTAAGAAACGTTTTCAAGAAAGCAGAATTTTTTTCCCAAATTTTGAAAATAAAAAAATGTTTTAGGCTGTTTTCTGTTGCTGGTAATGTCGTTACTGACCTACGGACAAGACTTGACCCAGAAAATGTGCAAATGCTTGTTTATCTTCAAGCAAACTTGAGCCTGACCAAACTTGATGAGACGTCCGTGAAAAGAGTGGCAAAACTACTGGAAACGTCTGACGAACGTGAAACCCGCCTCGAATTGGTATCAGAAGTCAATCCATTAAAAAATGAAGTAAGATTTTCGACGAAATTTTCTATTTTAAATTTTTCATGAGGCAGTGTCATTGCGTTGACCTTTTTAAAGTTACAAATGGAAAAACAAATTTTCTCTACGTAGGCCTCTAGTTTTTAACATAAAAAATATAGATATTAGTAGTTTTTATGCTAAAAACTATCAAGCTGCAAATAAATGTGCTAAAATTTTTGTCCATATTTTTTTTTTCCTGCAGGAAAAACTTGTACATTCATAACATTCATAATAGACTTGCTTATGCATCTTGTATGTTTTACAAAATGTAATGAAACCGTTTAAAACCGACTAAACTCGACCTAAGCCGCGATTAACCGCAGTGGTCGTAAAATTAAAAGAAAAATTTGCAGAAAACCGCAAGAGGTCGTAAATATTTTGCGAGAATATGCGGTAACACGGTTGTCGAAATTTTTCCACCTTACGCAGATGCCTACGAATAATCGTTAAAGAATACTCTGTTAAATTATTCGTTAAAGAATATTAGTAAAAACTAATTGTTTAAATTATTCGTTGGATACGAATATGTTCGTAAACCTATATTCGTTTAATAAATAACAGCCGTTTAACAAATATATATTTGTCAAACAAGTAAACGGGAACGAATATATATTGGTTTACTTTTATTCGTTAAACGAATTAACACAGTGAACGCTCTACATAAGCAACCTCTCTATAAACAACATTCTTTACAAGCATCTTCTATACAAGCAACTTTTTTTAATTCAAGTGTTCTGTATAAACAACTTATTTTTTTAAAGCTAAATATTTGAGTTAAATTTAGGTCAATTCACAAGTAAAATTAGCTCAAATTGTAAAAAAATCTGTTATTAGAATATTTCTGTGTTTTGTGCTGCGAAGTGAATTTCTGTTAAATAGAATAACTACTTAAATTCTGTTAGTTTCTGTTAATTAATTAATATTTTTGTGCTTTCAGAAGAAAAAAAAACGTTCAATTTTATTAAAAGATAAACTATCCATTTTAAAGGACATTAAAAATGGTAAGAAAGCAAAGGACATTTGTAACGAATATAAAGTGGCTACAATAAGTAGAGTAAAAGAAAATTTAGAAAATTTAGAAGAAAAAGTTGAAGAACATCCAAAACGTATGTGATTAGAGTAAAAGTAAGCAAATGAAGACAATAAAATATAGTGAAATTTACGATACAGTGTTTTCTTGCGGCGACAATTAAACCATTTACTTCCAAATGAAATGATAGAATTAAAACACTATAAGTAATTAGATTAAATAATGAACCTGAAATATTTGTAGTATGTGATGGATGGTTAAAGAAATTTAAAAAACACTACGGTGTACGGATTTTGTCTGTTTGTGAAGAGAGACTGCAAATGTGAAGCTAGCTAAATCATTTAAAAATAAAATAAAAAATTATTTTGCATTAAAAATATTTTTTTGCCTGAACAAATATACAATTTCGACGAAACTAGTCTCATCTATAAAAGCTTGCCTAATAAAACTAACTTTCCAAATTTTGAAAAAACCGCTGCTGGAAGAAAAGCAATGAAGAAAAGAGTAACAAATATGCGATGCGTAAACGCTACAGCTACGCATAAATTAAATTTAATGATGATAAGGAAATTGAAATCTCCTTCTTGCTTAAAAAATATGGATTTACCAGTATATTAAAAATTATCCAAAAATGCTTTGCAAACTAATACACTTTTTAGTAACTGGTATAATAATATATTCATACCTTTAGTTACTCGACACTTTGAATCTAAAAACCTTCCCGTAAAAGCCCGTCTCTTAGTAGATAATGCAACTTGCCATGGGTCTAAGAATAACTTTACTGGTAATTCAAATTTCAAAGTTATGTTCTTTCCCCCTAATAACACACCATTATTGCAACATGAAGTTGTAGCTGAAAAAAAAACCCATCACCAAAATGAAGTTGTAGCTGAAAAAAAAACTTACAAATCGATGAAGTAAGATATTAATTTAGAACGAAGACCCAGGGCCGGCGCGAGTAGATGTCACGTGGGGGGGGGGGTACCATTACAACTTTTGCCGTCTTAAAGAAATTATATATTAAAACTAATATTATTAATATTAGTCCCATATTTATTAAAACAAATATTAATAATTATAACTAATATTATTTATGAAAATAATATTAATTAAAACTAATATTTAAAGCTAATATTTAAAATTCGGTTTATGATATTAAAACGTTTTTAAAAATACATTTGTAAAAGTAAAACATTCTTTTTGAATGTATCAACTGCTTTTTTTTTATTTATAATATGTATATATATATATATATATATATATATATATATATATATATATATATATATATATATATATCAGGCCTTGCGATAAAGCGTCGGGCGTTGTGAATTTTACTTCGTCCAAGAGCGATTTTGCGTGTAGCTATTTGCGTCGAGCAAAATATTTTTTGTTTGAGTATATTTAAATATATTTGTAAGCCGAATTTTAATGAAGTAATTTACGATTATTTTAACATTTAATAAAGTATTTTAAAAACCGCATGCAGTTGATATAAATGTTTGAATTACAAAAAAATTAAATATGCTCATTATTTACAAGTAGAAAAAATTCAGATTAAAAAAAAAGTTTAAATCTTTTTAAGCTAATATTTTAATAAAATTATTCAGCAATAGCAAAGTTGTCGATAAAATTGAACAAAAATACTTTTTTTTAGTTTTAGATTTTTAACTTAAATAGTTTTTTTACGGGGGTTTGTTAGGTTTTAAAATTATTCCATAGATTTAAAAATATTTATTAACTGTTAAACGTATTTAAAGTATTTAAGAGGAAACATTTTAAAAATTGGTAAGTGCAAATAAAAAAAATAAAAAGGAATAATATTAAAACGTATTCTACTTGATTCAATAAAAAAGTACAGCTATTAAAATTTTTGTAAAAAGTAACTCGAAAAAAATTACTTAAATAATTACAATCGCTTTTTTGTTAAAAGTTACCGAAACTCAACTTAGCGTGCTCGAGAACAGCTGCTGAAAAATAAAACGTCAATAGTTTTTCGAATAATTTTTAATAATAATTTTTAAGAATAATTTTTTCGCTGAAATATGTCTTTTATACCTATAAGATTTTTATTCTAACATTTTATTTATTTTACCAAAAATATAATTCCTTGTAAACATTAAAAATCTATTTAAAACGTTTGTTAAAGTTTTTTAGCAATACGAATGATTGTGCTTATCAACCGCTTTATGAAAATAAATAAATAAATATTTATAAAATCGCAAGTAAAAATATTAGCTATTGCACAGTTTTTAATCGTATGATATTAAAATTTCCAGTTTATTACTCGCTGACTTTTTAAAAAGAAAAAATAATTATTTGAAAAACTTTAAATTATATATTTGAGAAAAAAAAATCAAATATTAGCATATTTTATAATCTTTTTAAAATGTTTAGTTATAATGTTTTTTTATTCGTTTAGTATAGACAAAACGTGTCAAACGTCGAGAAAATAAACAAATGTTTTTACAGTTTAAAAAACGAAACATTCCAAAACATTTTTGAATAATAACATTTCTACATTACATTAATGATTTAAAGTGGTTTTGCGGTAATTAAGTAAATTGGTGCAGCTAATGTCGATAAATATGAAAAGCATATAAAAAGAATTTAATGACGTCAAAAATCACGTCGTGCTTATGCGTCACGCAGGTTTTATTCATCACAAGGCCTGATATATATATATATATATATATATATATATATATATATATATATATACATATATATATATATATATATATATATATATATATATATATATATATATATATATATATATATATATATATATATATATATATAGACATATATATATATATATATATATATATATATATATATATATATATATATATATATATATATATATATATAGACATATATATATATATATATATATATATATATATATATATACATATATATTTATATATATATATATATATATATATATATATATATGTATATATATATATATATATATATATATATATATATATATATATATATATATATATATATATATATATATATATATATGTATATATATATATAACCAGCAAAGGCCATAGTTAAACAACACGTAGTCGTCAGCAAAAGCCATAATTGATAGTTACGCTAGTTATTATAATAATAATAATAATAATAATAATAAAATGTTTTCTTTTGCAAAAGAAAGCTGAATTTGTTTATTCTACACAGTTTAGTTTGTAAAAGAAATAAATAAAAATATTTTCCGGACGGTAACTATTTTTATACTCCTTTTTTCCTTATAAGCAACTTTTCCCGATATGAAACTTTTCCCGATATGAAACTTTTCCCGATATGAAACTTTTCCCGATATGAAACTTTTCCCGATATGAAACTTTTCCCGATATGAAACTTTTCCCGATATGAAACTTTTCCCGATATGAAACTTTTTTTATTAAACTTGGTTCATATGAGTTGCTTATATAGAGCGTTACCTGTATTATGTAAACTTGACATTTAAATTGAAAACTTTTGAAAATTACTGAAAGTAATTTTCAAAAGTTTTAAATTTAAAAGTAGCTTTTAACTTTAAAGCTTTTAAATTTAAAAGTAAACAACTTTGGGGCAGTCCATTAATTATGTCAACAAAATAGGGGGGAGTGGGGGTCTGTATTTTTTTGACAAATGTTGAAAAAGGGGGAGTGGGAGGTCAAGAAAAGTTGACGTCAACACTTTTTTTTTTTGAATACGTTTCTTTTTTTTATAAATTAAACCATTTAAAAAAAAGGAAAATTAGACAGTCCTGTCGCTCAGATAGTCCATAGTCAATTTTTTAATTCTTATCCTATAATTTATATTCCTACTTTTAAAAAACTGCTTTGTGCTTTAAAAAGACCCGAAATACAGAACTAAATAACTACACACAAGACTCGTAACGCTATTATTTTTTGAGAGTTATTGTTGTTTCAGTCTGCTGTGCAATCAAAAAAGATTTATGTAAGAACATTGTCTACATTACATTGTTTAAACGTTTATACAAGGGGTACAACCTGCACCTCGCAAGCCACTTATAACTTTTCAATGTCTAGATGAAGCTCTTTAGCTGCATCTTGACATCGAAATATTATTATCTTGAAATGCACAAATATTAGTATAGTCAGGGATGCGGAGTCCCAAAAGGACTCCGTTTTTATGTCTCTATTTTTTACTGGTCTCTGGTGTCCAAAATCTCTAAACATGCTGGTTGATTTATAATCTGCTAAATAAAAAATACTCATGAAATCTAATGACTTGACATAACATATTGTTTTTTAATCCCAGAGTCCCAGAGTCCAAGCCGCCATTATACCTAAAGACTCCGGGTTTGTTCCTTTTCCGGGTGTGTTCCGGATTGTTCTTCAAACTAAAAGTCTTACCAATGGTAAACCATGAGCGTTTTTATATTATTAGAGCTCCTGGGTAATAAAAAAAGGAAGATGTAATCTTTTTGTGATATCCAAATCCGGAGTCCTTTTCGGGATTCCACATCCCTAAATATAATGTTAAAATGAAGATGTTGGTAGGTCTTTATAAAATAAAAAACTTTGTATATTGTAACTTTTAGCTTTTGCATCTCAAAAGATTGCCAATCTCTGTTTTATACAATTTGTTAAATGCGCTTTTTGTTATTCTAGATTCTATTAAAAATAATTTTCACTGTAAATTTGTATTAGGTCTAATGTTAAATTAAGGAGAATTAATTGAATTAATTTGAAACATGATTATAACTTAAAGGTGTAAACATTTTTGTGAACTCTTTATTCTTTTTTTTCTTAAGAGTAATTCTTTGTATTTTTAAACTGGAATTATGTTTATAAGTTAAAAGTTTTTTTTTTCTATACCTTTTACTTTAATTCACTTTTTGTTGAGAGCAAACATTTGTAATTTTAAATGGTTATATTCATTTGAAATATGTTCAGAAGTTAAAACTTAAATATATTTTTTTATTTAAACAATTTACTTTGAACCACTTTTTGTTTCAGTTATAAACTAGTCAATTTGAAACATTTTTTTTTTCATTTTTTTTTTTTTAAGAGGGTGGGGGGGGGGGGGTTCGAATGTTGACGTAATTTTATAGGGAGTCGACAAGTTGTTGACAAGGAGGAGGGGGAGATAAAAATTACGCAAAAAATTGTTGACGTAATTAATGGACAACCCCTTTTTCATGTGACTTACTTTTTGATGTAATCTACTTTTACATAACTTACTTTTGAAATTAATAAAAAAACTTTCTGAGTGGCTATGTAAAGTAAATAATTATAATTCGAATTTCTATAATTCGAAAGATAATTTAAATCGAACAAATTCTTCGGTCCATTAAAGGTTGAATATTTACGATTTAACTCCTATTTAAAATATATTCGAATTACTCTTGTGATTCGAACATATTTTGAGACTTCTTGAGGATTCAAATTAAATAAGTAATTTGTGTAACTTCGATCAACATGAAACTTAACTCCGATTAATTGAAACTTCGATCGACATAGTTAACGACTCTTGCTGCGTATTTAAATTTAGCATTGCGTAATTTACGGACTACAAATACGCAGCATACTTAACAACAAACACGTTACTAGAGTTTATACCTATTATTTTTGAAATTTAAAAAACAAAAAAAAAATCTTATATTTACCAAACAGCTAATACAAATATAAAAATCAATTTTTCTTCCCAAAGCTCCATATCGTTCCAATCCAAAGCTCCATATCGTAATCAATTTCCCTACCAAAACTCCATATCGTCCCTTGGCTTGCAAAACCGCACAAGTCGAAAATTTAAATAATATTTTTTGTTCATGAAAACATAATTTTTGTTCATGAAAATAATTTTTGTTCATGAAAATATTTTTTTTCAAAAAAAAAATTTTTTATTCGTGAAAAATATATTCACGAATAATCTTTCACGAATAAATTTTTTTTTTATTCACGAAAAAAAGTTGTAAGCTAAAGGACGATATGTCTATATTTATCTTCTACGTAAAAGCAAAACAGTTGTAAAACAAAAACTACCTTTAATAACCCATGTTATTGAAAAAACGATTGATCCAAAGACCATAATAAACAAGCAAATCGGTTTATTCCCAAGTCTGAACATGCTTAAAAAAGTGATAAAATATATATTTAACACTTTTAGAAATCTATTTGAAATTAATTACCTTTTTTAGGTTTTTTAAAGACTTGGTTGGAAGAAGATTTCCATTGTTAAAATTGAATAATTTTTTAACTTCTTTCTGATATTATTCTTAAAGATTATTCTATGTCAAGATTAAAGTATGTGATATTATTCGAGAAGATTTTATTCGATAAAAAGTTTTTCTTTACATAGCATTTTTAATTGGTTGTTTAAAAACAATGGCAAACGTAATTTATTAGATAATCATTACAAATTATTTATTTAGTATTGTATTTAGAATCCTTGTTTCAAATGTAATACAAAAATTGTACAATTGCCAATTGTTCAAGAACAATTTTGCTTAAATATTTTTTTCTGGTTTATATATTAGGGTTTTTAAATTCTAATTTATTCATGAAACCAAATTTTAAAAAGTTGGTTTAATAATTTTAAATAATTAAAAAGAGAAAAGAATAAGGGTGAAAGAAAATAATAGGAAAAAAAAACGAACAAATATTATTAAAAAAAAAAAAAAAGAGTGAGAATAAATATTTATCTTCACACTCACTTTATTTGACTTTATCATTCAGCAAAGTTGAATCCTTTTTCCTTAACTATTTGTTCATACTCAAAAAAAACTTATCCATTTAGTTTTTTTCTTCTTGTTTATACAAAGTGCAACTTTAAAACGTGTACACAAAATAAATGGAAAAGAATAAGTGCGTCATTTTTTTCCCGTGGTTATATTAAAATCTTTTAAATTTAAAATTAAAAATTTTAATTGTTTTGTATTTTGTTTACAATGTGTTGCGGTTTCAAAAAAATGTATTAGTTTTTTGACATAACTTAAAATTAGTTTTAAAAATGACAAAAGTCTTAAGAAGACATAAGAGAAAAAATTATGCGTAAATATTTGGAAAACCCTAATAGTAGCTATAATTTGATAGGGAAAGCGTGGCAAATACATCGTTAGTCGTGTAATCAAACGTTTTTCTCAAACAAAATCGATCAAACGTAAATCTGATGGTGAAAGAAAGAAGGGTTTTAAAGATAAAAAAACTAACCCAAGCCTTTTACAAAGGGAGCGCGCAAACATTTATGAACTTTCTCATAGTTTTGTTGTAAAAGTTTGAAATAAACATAGTTTTCATTCTTTCAAAGCAGAAAAAGTTCCTAACCGATTTGAAACTCAACAAAAAAGTGCAAAAACCTGCTGCAAAAAGTTGTATGATAATTTTATTTCTAAAAATTTCTGTATTATTGAAGACATCAATGCAACTAAAGGGTCGTCCATAAAGTACGCTTACCTTTATTTGTTGCTCTCCTCTCCCTCGCATTTTGCAATACGTTTTTTTGAGTACCCTCCACCTCCCTAAAAATAGCTAAGCTTTTAAACTATTTATCTAAGATTTTACGATATTTTTTTTTAATTTAGTGTCTCTATTTTTTTTATAATCGACTCACTGCCCTCTTATCTCATATATGCCATTTGCATACCCCTCTTCCCCTCCGAGCGTACGTACTTTATGGACGATCCCTAAGGCATAGAACAAACTCGTAAAAAAAAAAGCCGATAATTTAAAACAAATTCGATTGGTTGTTAGTGGCAAACCAAAAAACTTTTTAGTTATTGGTAATTTATGCAAACAAAGACGTCAAGTTGAAAGTAATTTATTTAAAAAGTTTACCGCTTCTGTTTTTTTGTTTACGCATTCTGAATGGAATAATTTATTATTTCAAGAAGGCCCGAGTATTTTAAAAAATGATACTAAATACCGAATACAGTTTTTTAAATTGGGCTAAAAGTTATAATTATTTATGCAAAAACAACTTTAGTAGAAAAATTAACACTACCATGTTATCTAAATCAAACGTGAAATTATTGTTAAACATACTCATTTAGGTGTGGTATTGAAAATAGTAACTTCAATTTTCATAAAAAAATGGTTTTTCATGGATAATTTTCCCAAATAATGTCTGATTAGAAATACCAAGTTACATTCATTGAAAACTAGCATCAATATGTGTTTTTATGAAAAAATCAAATTTATTATAGACTTATCTATAGCCAGGCCCCAAGGTACTTTATGTTGAAAACTGCATCTTTTCTAAATAAAACTACGCTTGACGATTTGTTATAGTCGCGTTACTTTTATCAGATTATAATTGTGGGTAAAATAATCTTTCCACACATACAAAATATGTCATACCTTTTGATGTAAAAACTTATATATATTGTAATTGAAAAAACTTATATTTTTGTTCGGAAAAACGAGTACCAGGCCTTAGTTGTATTAAGACGATGAAACTTACATCAAGTAAGATCATGAGCAAATTGGTGATGCCGTCTATTATATTGCCAAATGTAGAGGAAAAGTAGATAAGAAATTTAAATACATAAAACATAACAAGTTTGCTAAAAAATTCTTGATTTTGGCAAGCTGTTTGCAGTTGTGGCAAAAAATCAGCACCTTATATTCCTCAGTCCACACTTTCGGGTCAAATAACGTTAAAATTTGGGTTTGTGCGTATCACTCCTTCCCCTCCAAATATTTACTATATATATTATTCGGCAGGTTTTTAGTTTTGAGTACTTTTTTTTTCAAAAAAAGTTTTCGGCAATTTTTAAGGATTCACCTTAGACCCCATCATCCCCCCCCCCCCACTCTCTCATTTTAATCATAGAATCGCTTTTGGATGCATTTATTACTCACTGAATCTTGTGTTTCAAAATACGCCTAAATTCCATTCCATCTTCACTCACTGTTTTCTATTAAATTATATTTTAGCACTTTTTGAATTAACACTTCAAGAAAAAGAGCAAATATTTTAAGGTAACTTAAATAAAAAACACTTAAAAACGTCCTTCTTGTCACTCATTCTTCCAGAATTTTTATTTTACAAGTTGTTTTAAGAAAAGCACTTTATAGCTCTTTTGCAAATTGAAAAACAATTGGAAACTTTCTTTTTTCATGAAGTAAATGAAAAGGTTTATTATCTGCCTAAAAATCTTATTAATAAGAAAAGTTTTCCCAGAATTTCTACGATAATTTTCTCACTTCATTCATTCAAGAGCTAACACGCCTGAACTTTGAGCGGCAAAAAAAAAAAAAGAATGATGAAATGAATGATGCACGAACTCTCTCACTAGTAAGTTAACTATGGAAAGTTTTAAGTTTGAAAAGTTTTAAGGTTGAAAAGTTTTAAGTTTGAAAAGTTTTTAATTAAAGTTTTCCTAAGAATAAAAGATTTATAGATAAGGGCAACTTCCTATTATAAAAATGATTTTTGAGTAGAAATAAGTTGCAACAGTTTTTGTTTAGAGGCGATCACTAAGCTTTAAAAAAGATTTTCTAAAGTTAAAACTTTTAGACCCAAAAGTTTGTTCATGGTAAAACTATCAAAGAAGAAGCAATAACTAGGAACCATCCAGTTATAAAAACCGATTGCAGCTTCTTTAGCTGGTTTGTTTAGACCCTTTGAAGGTGTGTAATGAGTCAAATAGCTTCCATCTGGTTCAGAAGTTACACTTATGTTTTCTTGCTTTTCTGTTCTTCAAATAAAAGTTTTAGTAATTGAATCTTCAATCAAAATTAGAAAAGGATTTTTTCTTATCTACAAATATGGCTTTGATAGGAGCTTCAATAATGAGTTTTTCTGACAAAAGTCTAGTTTTAGCCATAAACTCTTGACTGGCTCTCCAAACCTTTTTAGGATTACATGATAAACTAGCCATTTTTGGAGTCAAGTAATTTGATTTGATCAAATCTTGAAGGAAAGCAGATACAATCGCAGATGTAGCAGCAAGAGATATGTCAAATCGAAGAGATGCTAGTGCTGTATTAGGGATCTTCATGTAATTATGTTTAGTGTTAATAAATGGGGAAGTTTTTTGATTTATATTATTAGAGCTGCCTTCTGAGGATTCTTCATTTACATTTTTAATTTTTTCAGGTGAGGTTTCTTGATTTAGGTCATGATTTATGCCCCACTAATTCATAAACTTTGTCTTCGATGTTTTTAATTTGAACCTGTGTATTAATATGAGGCTTTTTAAAATGAATTTTGTCTTTTTTCTAAAGATGCAATATCTGTTATTTTACGTTTCACTGCTTTAACCTGTCTTTCTGTTTTTTCCTTGTCTAGTTGATATACAGTATCGGACAAGTGCAACCAAATAATGCTAATTTAGTTTCTTTATATAAAAGTGCTGCATTTTTTCAATTTAGAGAAATAACTATGTAGCTGTTTAGAGAAAACGTTCTTCAAGTTTTATTCATCACAAAGTTCATTATTTGTACACGAAAATTAATAAATTAATCAAAAGTATTTAACAAAGTTGATTTCCTTCTGGACAAACAAGTGCAACTCCACAAAATGTTGACCAAGCTGTATTTCGCTATCAATATTTCGTGGCGAATCCTTTGTTGTCGATCACAGTCTTGGATTTTCGAGGCATAGGTTCAATCAGGTGATCAATGATACTTTGTGGAATCGCTTCTCAGGCCTTTTGGATTTGTTCAAACAGTAATCAGAATTAATCTTCACGATTAATTCTGCGGTTGACGATCTCCCACAGGTTCTCGATTGAGTTGAGATCCGGAGATTGAGGCGGCCAATTCATCACCGATAGGTGGTTGTCTTGAAACCACTGCTTGACTACTTTTGCAGTGTGTTTTGGATCGTTGTCTTGCTGAAAAATCCATTTTATTGGCACATTCAGCATGAGGTAACATAACTTCATTCAGGATATTTTTATACATGAAACGGTCCATTATTCCATCGATTCGATGTATCGGATCTAGACCGTTAGCAGAAAAACAACCCCAGACCATTACATTGCCTCCACTATGCTTTACGGTAGTAACGTAACTCGAGGTGTTTTCCGACCGGTCAACGTACACGGCAAATGCCATCGCTCCCAATGATGTTGAACTTCGATTCATCACTAAACAGGAAAGTTCGCCATTTCTGCACATTCCAGTCAATATGAAATGTAGCAAACAGGAGTCTTTTCTTCTGGCTCTTTAGTGAAATCTTTGCAGGGCGTTTTTAGTGAAATCTTTGCAGGGCTTTAGTGAAATTCTTTGCAGGGCGTCGATAAAACAATCCGGCTTCAACAGCACGTCGTCTGATTGTTCGGTCCGATACAGGCAGCTCTAATTGCTTTTGTATTTCGACTGATGATATCCAGGGATCTTTCTTGACGGATCTGACAATCATAGAATCCTCTCTAGAAATAGTGGAACGCGGTCTTCCACCTTTGTTATCTGCTGCCAACTTCCCCGTAGAACGATCTTTGAAACATAGTTTGATACGGTCCATTTTTTCACGCGACATTTATCACAAATACTTTTTTGTGATATTCCACTTACGTAATCGCCAATAATTTTCTTTCTTAGTTCCAATCCAAGACTGTCGGAAGCCATTTTTTCACTTGAAGTCATAAAAATAAAAAAATAAATAATCAAGCTTCTCAAGGCTTACCGTGTTACATTTACCTTGTGATGATACAGTAATGCTCTGTGGAACACAACGTCTTGGTTGGGTGTGGGCTCTATCGATGTAATGAAACACTTGTTGTATTTCACTTCTTGTATTGTTCTTCAATAAAACACTTTGATAAAACTCACTTTGATAAACTGTCTTGATAATACCTACTGACTGACTGAATTAAATTTAGGGTTACATGTCTCTTATATAGTAAAATGAATCTGTGAGAACCTGTTCTGGAAGATTCTAGACGCTTCTTTTTGATGCTTCCGGAAGCTTGGATGCGTCTGGATGCTTCTAAATGTTTCTGGATACTTCTGGGTGCTTCTGGATGCTTACAGATGCTTCTTCTGAAAACTTCTGAAAGGTTCTGCATGCTTCTGGAAACTTCTGGATACTTCCTTTAATTATTAAAAAACTTCCTTGACATTGACACGGACCAGACTTAAGAAAATGAAACAAACCAAAAAAGTTGTACTTGTTTTGTCCGCTGCAAAATAGCACTTGTCAACGAAATTCTGCCTGTGTTCTGTCACCTGTCAGCTGATCGCTCATGTAATAGCATGCTATGACTCCTGAACTATTTGCTGTGGTAGTATAGTTCGTTTTGTTTTTAAGACATGTAAAATTAGGAACACCTTTTAGCATTGTTCGATGTTGGTTGCAAATGTTTTGTCCAATACTGTATATAACTTTGGCAAAATAACCATTTTGCCTATGTTTTTTTGCCTTTGCAAATAGTTCTTTGCGAATTTTTCTTCCCGTCTCACTAAAATCTTCGTTAATATTCATACCTTTTAGTTTGGAGACTTTTTCAATTATTATTTTTTATCTTTAAAATCTTGCAGTTTTAAAACAACAGTTCTCTCTTGACCAGGATTAACTTTGCCAATTCTATGTGCAGGTTCGATATTCAAAATTATATATTATTTGATAATATTTATATTTCAGTTTGCATAAGAGAGCAATGGCGGGTTTATTTTAAAAACCTTTGTATCCCACAAAAATCCGAAATTGGAGAATAGTTTCATGTGCTTTCCTAAAAAAACTGTAAAATAGTAGTAGTAGTACTAGTAGTAGTAGTAGTGATAGAAAAATTTCTGCAACTGGTTTCCCTGTATAACCAACAGGTTTTGGCAGCCCTATCTACTTCATACTCTAGTTTTATTCATATCAATATATAAAAATTTACAATAAGACATATAGTATGAAGTATAGGTTTGTACTTTATTCTTTTTCCTTGACATATTCTCTAGTCATTTTTAGATGATGTCCTCTAGTTTTTATTTTATTTGACTCCCCAACACGAAGGAATGGGGTTCACTCCATGAGACAATGTCTATATTGTTAATAATTTAATAAGCCTGTATCAGATCTCCCCTAATGCGACGGGTTTCTAAAGACGTTAAGTTTAGTATATTCAGACAATCTTTGTATGACATATGATGGTACGAAGGTATTAAACGGGTAGCTTTTCTTTGTACTTTCTCGATTTTGTCAATATCTATTCTTGATGATGGATTGCTGGCTGGTACCGCAAATTCCAGATGAGGTCCTACAAAGGTTGTATATAGAATTTTGATATACAGTATCGGACTAACATTATTTTGATATACAGTATCGGACTAAATGTCGCCAAAAACTAACATTTAGTTTTTGGCGACATTTTTTGTCAGCAGTTTTGGCTTTTTTTTCCGTTGTAGATTTTGATGTATCAGTATTTGGATTATAGGCATCAAAATACTGCCGATTAAAACCATTCTTACTCCCGGTCCATGACTATATTGGGCAGTACTAGACTATGTGATGGTGGGCAGGTTTAGGCGGCGGCCATAAAATATTTAAAAGGACCGTTTTTTTTTAATTCTTAAATCACTTTGTATGTTGTAGCACTCAAAAAAAGGAAGCTACTTTAAAAGTAACCCCGAGCAACAAATAATCTTAATCCGGTTGCTGTTTTAGCTATTAAAATTATTCTTTGAGCTAAGCTGTATAACAAACCTTCTTGAGTGAAGATGATGTTGATAGAGAGTATTGTTTTAAAATTGAAGATGAGGCTTACGCTTTTGGTCTCCGTCAAAATTTGGCAGCGGCAATACGGCGCATATACCCTGGTAGATGTTGAAAGACTGGAAAGGCATAAAAAAGAGAGAATAAGTGTCGTGGTATAGTAGAAAACGTCAATAGGACAACGGAGTCTTTAATGATATTGCTGGATTAAGGTGTGGCTAGAGTGGTTATAGCCCTGGGTGCCGCACCTTTAGGAAGCCCGAAAAATTTAAGAGGACTGTTTTTTTTTATTCAGTTTTAATTCAGTTTTAAGCTGTGGTACATAAAACAATCCACTTGCTTAAATAGCCCCATAAAAGTCTCAGTCAGCCGATACGGTTGAGGGCCAACGAGCTTATTATACGCTTGCAAAAAGTGCAAAATAACTGCCATTTATAATTTTTTTTACGGCTAAACGAATGCGTCGTGACGAGACTAAACCTGAGGTATATCGCAGTTGTGGGTTTTAAGTATATTAGAAAATCAAAAATATACTTAAATATTAGCCACCTGTTCCTCAAATGTGAGGACAACAAAATCAATTTCCATTTTCATATTCGTAATAGTTTTGCGACAAGTTTTATTAAGCTTATCATTTAGAGTTCAACATTTATGATTAAGTTTGAATGTTTGTTATGATTAAGTTTGAATGTCCAAAATGAGGAAGTTGTATAAATTTTTTTCAAATAAGAATGAACACACTTTCACACTTACTTTCGGTTATGCACTTGTGTCAGAATGACAACTTAAATTATACTGGTATCCTGTTTGATAAAAGATATAATATAAGATGGGCATATAAGATATATATATAAGATGGCCACCAAAGCAACTGAAAAGAAGGCTGTTGCCAATAACCTTCTTTTCAGTAACTTAGGTCCCCAAGTGATAATAAAAGCTGTGTGCTCCATAATTTATGGTGCACAGATCTTTTAGTCTATGGTTAACCGGCTTTCCTTGCGCTTAACGGATATCGTTTTATAGCATTTAGTTTATTTCCCCCCCCCCCTCCGATACCAAATAATAATGCATAATAAATATTTGATCATAAAGGTTAAAGGTTTTTCACGAAATGAGTAAGTTTTGCGACATCGGTTAGAAAAGAGGCGTGATGTAAATTCTTTTACGCGGAGTTCTGTACCGTACAAAAAAATTAAAACTATGCCCTCCCCCTGACCACATTTAAATGTTTAATTAGGACCAATAATCTACTTTACGGTACTTTTCGGTCTAAACGAAAAAAAAAATTTGCTCCTCATAACTCAAGGGTCCTCGCCGTTGCTGTCCTACTTCTAAGAATCTATCCTATCAACTATATTAGCCCCTACTTGTATAATTTGTAAAGCCCCGCCGCAAAAACGGCCCACATACATCTGAATAATTCCGAGTAGTATAACCCAGATGTACCCATCAACTAATGCTTTTTAAAAAACTACCTACCTTAAAAAAATATTAGTAAAATGGCTTTGTTTTTTGAAGAAGTAAATAATATAATTTAAATTTTACTTACTTACTAAGTAAAATAAGTATTTGAAAGAAAAATTTTACTTTTATTTCTAATAGTAAATCTTTTTTCTTTTCAAATTACTTTTATGTAAGTTGCCTTTGCTAATTAGTTACTTTTGCACATGAAAGTAATTTATTTTTATGATGTACTTATATTTTTTTGCTTTTAAAAGTAAGTGTTACATTTTTCAAACATTACATTTACATAACGTTATCTCAGAAAATAATTGATTTACATATAAAAAGTAAATTGCTTTTCAAAGTAAGTTTCACGAATAAGTAAAATCGAAATTACTTTTTAAAGTAAATTATTTTTTAACGAATTACATGGAAAAGTAATTTACTTTTTCAAGAAAAAGTAAACGACTTTTAAAGTAATTTATTTTTACTCGTGAAAATAAATTACTTTTTCAAGTAAAAGTTACGAATTTAAATTATTAACTTTATGTAATTAAGTTTTACTTGTAATATAATTAATGTAATAAAAAAAATAATTACTTTTAAATGTAAGTGAATTATATATTTTAATGTGAGTTATGTAAGTAATTTACGCTTAAAAGTAAATCGCGTTTTTACATTAAAATAAGTTAAAGTACCATCCCTAATAAAAATTGTTTTTTTATCTATGTGCATGATTTTACATTTATCAAGATTAAGTTTCATTTTCAAGGTTTTACACCAATCGGCTATGTTGGAGATATCAGCTTAAAGTTTTTGTGAAGTTAATGAGTGGTCTAAACGGGCCAGCAGTTTAGTGTCATTAGCATACATTTTAAATGGATAGTTAACAATATCGGATATATGGTTCACAAAAATGATAAGAACTAATGGACCTAAGACGGATCCTTGAGCCACTAAATACCTTAAACCACAAGGAAACATAGTCGCCTATCACGATTCGTTGAAAACGCTGGTGTAAAAACGATTTTATTCAATTCAGGAGATTTCCAGTAAAACCATATGCCTCAAGTTTGTAAACTAGTCTCTTGTGGGAAACCATATCGAATATTTTGTCAGATAACGCTTTTGACATCATGTCAATCAACTCCAACAAATTAGTCACACAAGCTTTTTTATTGACAAAACCATGTTGATTTTTTGAAATAAGGCTATGTTAGACTAAATGATTGACCATAGTGTCACTTTCATTTTCTCCATCACTTTACACACAAGTGTCATTTTCTCCATCACTTTACACACAATTGATGTTATGGATATAGGCCGGTAATTGCCTGGGTCGACTCTTCTTCCTTTTTTAAACAGTGGTGTTATATTAGCTTTTTTCTATACTTCAGGACAACACACACTATTTACTTCTGAAAAATTGCGCTTAAAGGTATTGAGAAGCTGTCAGAACAGTTCTTCAGTACATATGCGCTTACACCATCCAAACCAACGGTTTTATCAACTGATAAGTTGCTCAGCTTGTTTTAAACCAGATCTTGAGTTATTTGCGAGTATTTGCAGATGGCTTCAGTTCGTTTTATAAAATATGGTATTTCATCGTTTTCATTTTTGTTGAAAACACTTTGAAAGTGATTGTTCAGCCGATTTGCAATTTCTATTGGACTTGTGATAGTGTCGCCATTGATTTCTTTTAGGCTATTATTGTAGTTTTAACATTTTGTTTGCTATTAATATACTTGAACAGGATCTTTAGGTTGTGCTTCGATTTTATTGCTAAATCAAGTTCAAACTCACAACGAGCTTTATAAATGAGCTTCTTCAATTGAATATTATACGCTTTGTATTCGTTGACTAGTTTAATATTTTTATATCCATTTGCTCTACATCGAAACCATAGTTTGTTTTTAGCTTTTATTCTATTTTTGATGTCATCATTCATCCATTCGCTTCTACAACGAATCCATTTCGAGTTAGTCACTGGGGTATAAGTTTTGCATACAGCCTTGTAGTGGTTCAGGAAAATGTTGAAATGATGAACAGTCATCAGCACTGCGTCCATTGAATTCCATCTACCATTAGATATTGTTAAAATATTCGGATATCTTTTCAAAGTTACTTTTATGATAAATGCGTTTTTTAATGTGTTTCCCTACAATTGAAGCGCTTTTATCAACGTAATCCCATTGAAGGATGTGATGAGATTTCTTCAGAGACGTTGAAGGTGCATGATGAATAATATCAATGACCCAATTTTCATTTTCGACTATAATTAGATCAAGAGTATTGTTCGATGTGATTTCATTAAGTTGAAAAGTGGGCTTAGTAACAAATTGTATCAAAAACGACTCGGCGAGGATGTCAATACAATTACTTAAAATTGTATCTGTGTTGCTGATAGTTGGGATACTGCTCGAATCCCATTTAATCTCTGGCAAATTAAAGTCTCCACAAATCAACAAGCCGCTGTATATATTAGACAGAAGTTCATTTGCTTTAATAATTGACGCTTCAATATTCTCGAGTGGATCTAGGATATGTGGCCTGTATATTAGGGTACGTTATACTTTTAAAAAATTTAAAATTTTAAAAAAAACAATTTGGGTTGAGATTTTATTGTGTGGTATGTATTTTTAAGCAACATTAAAATAAAACTTATTGCAATATTTAAATAAATAACGTTAAAATGAAAACAATGGATAAAATTAAACAAAAGTTATAATGAAAATTAATTTTTATTATACATGGTTGTTAAAACATTTTACCCGACAAAAAAAGTCAATATATATATATATATATATATATATATATATATATATATATATATATATATATATATATATATATATATATATATATATATATATATATAAATATATATATATATATATATATATATATATAAATATATATATATATATATATATATATATATATATATATTTATATATATATATATATATATATATATATATATATATATATATATATATATATATATATATATATATATATATATGTATATATATATATATATATATATATATATATATATATATATATATATATATATATATATATATATATTGGGTTGGGCATCAAATTACCTAAAAATGGCCCTATTCAACAAACGAAACTCCCGCTAACCACTCATTAATGGTCATCCTGCTATTTAATGCACTTAATGCAAGTTATCATATTATTTGTCTTGCTTGTTTTATGTAAATACAAAAGTATAATTTTTCCGGTATATATTAAACTTGTTTAGTTCTTAACAACAACAAAAAGCAATATATATATATATATATATATATATATATATATATATATATATATATATATATATATATATATATATATATATATATATATATATATATATATATAATTTTATAAAATAAAGGTATACATATCTAACAAACTGATTATAGTAATAATATAAACAATTCTAATGACAATAAAAAAAATAACATGTTATTTTATCAATAGTAATAATAATAATAAAGTTAGAAATTGCTTTCATTAAAATAGTGATGTAAGCTGTTATCTTTTTTAATTGACACAAAGTTTACGTTTAGAAAAGTTTTTTTAAACCCAGAGCCGTCTTTTCGCTAGTGCAACAACTACAACCGCACAGGGCCCCCAATCTTTAAGAGTCCCCAAATATAAAAAACGCGTTTTTCTAATATGAAACTTATCTATAAGAAACTAGCACTGGAAGCCAAATCTTAAGAATCTTTAGTACTAAATTACTTTTCGATTAAAAACTTATTTTATTAAGAGTTCGAGGAATATTTCCTATTTTTGCACGCGCAGTTGAATGAAACTCCATTCCAATAAAAATGAAATTCCGCTCAAAATTTCTCTTTGAAAAAGTTTTAATCTAAAAATCAAATGAAACAAAAAATATTTGATTAATATGATAACGATTTAATTTGAAAAACAATATTTTTCAAATATAATTCAAATACCTAATATTTAATAATTCTCTTGTTTTATTGTTTCAAATTGTTAGTTCTTATTTATTTTTTAAACAATTTTGTTAACAATTTTAAACTCACTTGTCGTTTAATTTAAATTTACACACAACATTTAATTACCTCAAATGTCGAAAAGATGTTATGAAAGCGGCGTACAAAAAAGAACGAATCAGATCCGGAAAGTAGCAGAATTATATAGCCTTGCCGTATAGCCTATAGCCTATATAGCCTGGATCATTGAATAAATTTTTTTAACGAGGCGAAAGTTAGTTAATTTCAAACATTACTTTAATCAAAAAATATGCAATTTAAATGGTAAATCTCAATTTGAAGACGATAGTGTTGAAGAGAATATGAATAAGCCACAACCTCAAAATATCAGTTATCAGAACATTGTATTGTATCTAACAAGACTTCAGAAGTTAGTGATAATTTACAAAGGAGAACGACATTTAACCAAAGTCCAATTATAACATATTAGATCCTGCAACATGGCCTGTTAAAATTGAAAACAAGCAACGAATGTTTCTAATAGAGCAGTCACCAAAAAGTATTAAAGATTATAAAAGAAAATCTTAAGGAAGATGTTTCAGCTAAAAAACTTTATATTTATATAGTTTTTTAAATTTTATAAATATAATATCATCAACCGGAGAAAATTTAGCAGACTTTCGTATTGAGGAATTAGAAGTATTAGGAATAAAGATTGCTGGTTGCCGAGGTCAGTCGTATGACAATGCAAGTAATATGAAAGGAGAATATAAGGGAGTAAAAAGTCGAATTTTTGAAGTCTACAACAAAGCATTGTATACGCCGTTTGGTGGACATAACATCAATTTAGTTATAAATGAAATTGTTAAAAACACTATTAAAAGACAGAATTATTTAACTACATTAAATAATTTAAATAAAATTTTTGCTGCATCAACAAAGCGATTGGCTATTCAATTAAAATATTCAAAAATTATTTTAAGGCGCCAAGCAATACTCGATGGGAATATTGATTTAAAAGTATGTAACTTATGAAATACCAGATAAAAGAAATTAGTCTTACGCTAAATAAACTTAAAAATAGCCATCCAGATTGCAAAACTCATGCTGTATTTTTAATTAAACAAATCTTATGAATTTTTTGTGCTCACAACAATTTGGTATCACTTGTTATCAAAGCTTCACATTTTCAGTCAATCGCTTCAACAAAAAAAAAAAAGGCAATTAATATTGCATTACATCATACAAAGTCTATGCTAATATCTCTTGTTGATTTCATAAACAATTTTTTTGAACAGATTATAAAAGAAGCACAAGAATCGGTAGATATAAAAGTTCACAGTTCACCGAACGCAGTTCACCGAACACAGTTCACCGAACAAAAGCACAGTTCACCGAACGCAGTTCACCGAACACAGTTCACCGAACACAGTTCACCGAACACAGTTCACCGAACAAAAGCACAGTTCACCGAACGGTCTTTTTGTGATACTCAAGTATTAAGTAGAAACAAAGATTGTCTTGATAAATCACCAGAACCTAGTTTAGTCAAATTGACAAGTATGTAATCTCAAGAGATTAGGAGACTATTGTTATTATACAGACCTTAAAAATAAAGCAAATGAGAAATATTACAATATTGATATACCGAATGAAAAAATTGAACCAATAGTTGACGATTGATCTAATTGAATTTTGTGATGATATCGATATACGTGATCTTCTGATGACGATATCGATATACGTGATCTTCTGATAATGATATCGATATACGTGGTCTCGTTTCTGAAATTGATGATGAGTATAACCATCTAGCTCAAACGGCTGAAGATAAGTTTAGAGAATTTTATTTTAATAAACTAATCGATAAAATAAAAGATTTATTTAGAGCAATTTGAATCACATAATTTTTTAAATCAAATTTTTGGTTTTCTTTTTGATAATAAAAACTCAAAAACTATGAATACAAATGAATTCAATTGTTCAAATCTTGTCAAACACTTAGGTAATGATGTTGAAGTGGAGAATTTAAAAAAGAATTTTCTTTTTAAAGATTTAAACTTTATATTTTAGAAAATAATTATACTATTATAGAGAATTTGGAATTCATTTTAGAAAAAAATTTCAAATAATTATATCCGAATGTATGTATCGCATACATTCGGATATAATTGTTACATCATACTTTATTGGTTTAAACAGAGTACTGCTTTGTTTTTGGTTTAAACAGAGTACTGCTTTGTTTAAACTAAAAGAGCATAAAACATCCAAGCACTCAATTTGTTTCCAATATAATTCTCAATAAAAAGGTTTGCTTACTTTTTTTTCCCAAAAACTTTATATTTTTAACTTTAATATAAGCCTCACTATATCTCTATATGCGCCATTCAATCCTTAATTTTTCTCTGTAGAATGTTAAAAGGTTTAAATGATTGAGTGAAAATTAAAAAATTTCTTTTCTTTTTTTTTTTAAAGATGTGCTAAAAAAACTCTAAACAAACAAATCCTTTTTACTAAAAGGCAAAATTCGTGAATTTTTCTGAAAGTGCATTAAATACGTTGAGTAACCAAGAGTAGCTTTTAATAAAGAATTCTAAACTCTTTTTACTCTTAATAAATTGAAAAAAAAAATCGTCCAGTGAATAAAAATGATTTCAAATGAAAATTTATTATATAAATTTTAATATTGAAACAAATAAATATAAAATTAAAAAAAATAAAGTTCCAAGTTGGTCAAGATTTAATGCAGCATGAAAGTCATATTTTTCGTTTATTGCGAAAAATAAAGATTAACTTGTAATATTTTAAGTTGTTGCAATTCGAATTATAAGTATATACGCGTATGTATGATATACGCGTATGTATGATATACGCGTATGTATGATATACGCGTATGTATGATATTTAAACAAAAAAAAAAATGCCTCAAATAAAAACTAAACATTTAAGAGGTTATTTGAATTTGAAATAAATTTAAAAATAAATAAACTACCTCGAGCACATCCTTTTGTAATACTTATAAACAACTTTCATCGCGTATCTCATAGAAAATTTATAAATATTATGTGGCGTCAAGTGAAGTAAACTTACTTTTGATTCAAATACTTGAATTGAATTTAAGTGAAACTTGAATACAATATTTTGATTTATTTAAAAATATTTTTAATTAACGTATTATATATATATATATATATATATATATATATATATATATATATATATATATATATATATATATATATATATATATATATATATATATATATATATATATATATACATATATAATATATATATATATACGTATATATATAACTAACGTATTATATATATATATATATATATATATATATATATATATATATATATATATAACTACAGTTGAATCAATGGAAAAACGCCCAATTTGTTATAGAATTGTTTAAAAAATTTTTTGATTTAAATGATTTTTACCCATCTGTTAGTTAAAACGCTCTTAACAATGCAAATAGTCTCACCGAAAAACATGTTATTATAAATGATGACGATAAAAAATTAATATATCGTGAAAGAAAATCTTTAATTTTTAAAAACGATGAAGCCTGGATAAAGAAAAGAGGCGGATTATTTGTCACAATGGAAGCATTTGTTACAATGGGAGGATTTGATGGAGCTGAAGTTTGCGAACTAGTCGGTATTTTTAAATTGTTTCATCTCTCAATATTATGATAAAAATAATTTTGGCTTTTATCGTGATGACGGACTTGCTATTTTTGAAAGCAGCCAACAAATGGAAAAAATAAAAAAGCATTTTGCGTATATTTTTAAAAGTAAAAACTTTCTTATCTCCATCCAACAGTGCCGGATCAAGGGAAGGGGGCTTTTTAGGTGAGGCTTCAAGGGGGCTTTTTATAAGTGATTTTTAGGCTCTGGCCCATAAAAAGGCTTCCAAAAACAAAAATAGCTCCGGGCCCCAAGAAGTTATAATCCGCCACTGCCATCCGATGTAATATTATATTTTCAATTTTCTTGATGTAACATTTAACCTGATTAACAGTTTTTATCAACCATATTGTAAACGTAATAACCAACTTATATATGTTCATTCAAGCCATCCTCCTAATATAATAAAAGAAATCCCTCGTACAATTGAGTTAAGATTATTAACTATGACAGTAAATACAACTGTGTTTAATGGATACAATTTTAAACTCACTTACTAACCGCAAATAAACAAAAATAAAAAATAACATCGCAAACGTAAAATTATATGGTACAACCTCCTGTTTAACAAAAATGTTGAAACTAAAATTGGAAATCGTTTTTTAGCTTTAATTGACTAACACTTTCCAGTAGGACACAGACTTCATAAAGTTTTTAATTAAAACTATATTAAAATTAACTATAGTTGTATACCTAATTTCAAGTCTTTAATAAATGCACATAACAACAAGATTTTACAACGCAATGAAAATATAACATTAAAATAATGCAACTGCATAGACAAAAAGATTTGTCTATTAAATAACCAATGCCTTTTAACAAAATCGTATACCAAGCCACTGTAAGTTCTAGAGATACTGATTTCAAAAATAAAGTTTATTTTGGTATAAGTGAAACCGCATTTAAATTAAAATATGCCAACTATCCTTAACCTTTCAACGCACCCAAATATAAATATAAAAATTATAAAACCTGTGATTAGATGAAAGATATTAGCACGATGTAAGCCCTACAATCAAGCATTAAAAGTTTGTAACCTTTGTGTTCGCTCTGAATTTCATGTAATATCATACAGAGGAAGAAAACTTAATAAAAGATATGAAATAATTTCAAAGTGCCGGCATTCAAAGAAATTTTTACTTTTTTAATTTGACACGGGGACTAAAAGCTTTGATTTTTTTTTGTTTTGTTTTGTTTTTGTAACGTCAGAACTTGTTCCACCATAAATTTAATTTGTATTTTTTAAACGATTTTTTTGTGACGAATTATATAGTGCGAGAGCCCATGGCCGCCAGACCTACGTTATTTTATAAAAACTAAAGATTTCATAGTGTGTGTTTCCAACACAAGTAAGAACAATGGTCATCTGTGTATTTTAGATTATCGTGGCTTTGGCTGGTAACAGGTACCAAAGGTTTTTAAAATACCAGCTAAACTATGTCAAAACATAAAGCGTAATTTTCTTACAATTTTCTTTGTAGTAGGATTAGAAATCATGCCATCCATTCCCAGACACTTATCATGGTGGCAACTCTTGCCAGACACCTTTAAACTTAGAAAAATTAAAATTGTAAAAGCAATATTGTCAGTTTTATATCTATTATATCTGTTAGTTACATCATAGTTATAAGAAAGATATAGTATGGAAGCGAACAAAGGCGCATTGTTTTAACTCTTTTAAACTTTTTTTTCTTGTTTCCGGACTGCCAAACTTGCGAATAAAGATTGCTGTTGCTGTTATTTTACTTTTTTTTAAAGTTGTTTTGTGTTTTCATTGAAATTCATTTTTCTTGATATGTCTCGTGAGAATTGTGCAATATGTGGTTGTTCAGCTTTAGGAAGACGAAATAGACACAATATTTTTTTTACCAGAAAGAGCGTGATCCACAGAACTTTGTTTATATAATGCCACCAGAATCATCTTATTTAACTATTACCAGAAGTAAAAAGAAATTTGTTTTATGGTGGATATGTTTTTTGATTGGTGGATATGTTTTTTGATTGGTGGATATGTTTTTTGATTGGTGGATATGTTTTTTGATTGGTGGATATGTTTTTTGATTGGTGGATATACTTTTTGATTAGTGGATATGTTTTTTGATTGTTTAAATGTAAAGAGCAGCGTTGAAAATATGACAAAAAGATTTTTAAAACTTTATAAATAAGTTGATGTTTTTTTTGGTTAATTGAATCACTAAAATGATAAACTGGAGAAAGTATTTCTAGATTAACAAGAAGGAAGTTTTGATGAGAGATTGAAATTAACAATGTTCATTTCTTTACAAATTTACAAAGATTTTCATAGTCAGTCAATGAAGTTATTTAAGTTTTACTTTAAAATAATTTTCAATTAGTTATTCCTGAAAGATTTGCAGAAAAGATATTCTATCAGAGATTTTTACTGCAATATCAACGCAATCAAGCTACAGTTTTCAGTTTTTCGAATTACTAGTAATGTTAGATGTAATGACAACATTAAAGATTTATTAAAATTAAAATAAAAGTCGTCAATTTATATTAAAAACTAACATTAAGCAAATTTTTCAAATTTGTTTTTAAGTAAATAAGCAAAAGTAAAATAGTTATTTTTATAACAAGAAAATTTTAAAAACTTGTGATTTATTTATTTTTGTTTTTATTTTCCTAATTTATATTCGATATTTACATAAAAATTAGAGCATTTTTTTTTCAAAGAAAAATACCGCTACAAAATTTCAAAACATAAAATACTTGTCAGTAGTCAGAAAAAATAAAGTTACCCAAAAACGTACAAGTTGACTTGTACGCTTTTGGGTAACCCTTTTATATATACTTGTCTACATAATTTTAGATGCTCCCTTACCTAATATTCTTTGAATCTATATTTGGTTTCCTAAAAATATATTATCAAAAGAAAGTGTCATTGCTATTTAGTCACAGAATATCTTTTTCTATTTATATTTTATTTCTCGATTTATAGACTAAAAGTTTTATAATTTATGAAAATAAGAGCGAGAAATAAATTATAAAACTTTAGCGAGAAATGAATATTTATATTTATATTTATATTATAAATAAGAGCGAGAAATATTTATATTAGACTAAGTTCAAAAAAGTGGCGAACACTGAGTGTTTTACCCTTGTAGCTTTTCATGAAAAAACAAATTTAAAAATTTTAGAAAAATATATTAGTCAATTTAGTCGACAGTTGAATTATTTAATAGTTGTAACAACACTTTTTTATTTTAATTAAAATAAAGTTAAAGTAAAAAAAAATGTATTTTATTGTTAAAACACTTAAAAAAGTGCCTAAAAAAACAATCTTTTAATAGCTTTTGAGCGCTAAGTAATTAAGTCAATTTAGTCAACAGTCGAATAATTTAATAGTTATAACAACACTACAGCCCTTATATATTTTATACAGTCCTTAGTTATCATTAATTTCTTAATTATTAATAATAACTAGTTTTTTCTGATGAATCATTAGCATCACATTTGGAACTAATATAATTAGTTCAGATAATGATGATGAAAGTATTTCTGTGACGGTAATCAACCTGCTGAAGATGGAGCTGTTGGTAAACAACTTGCTCACCAACTATTGGTAACCAGCTTGCTGGCGATAGAGCAATTAGTGACCAACTTGCTAACAATTGTTATAGGTGAACAAACATAACTAACATCATCAGTTTCATCATGGATTTGACTTCATTTGGATCATATATAGTTCTATTTTGTCAGTTATCTATTGTATAAAAAACGTGAAAAATATTTGTAATTTAATTGTTCCAACATTTTACTAAGCGTAAATGGTGTCTATAAGTACAAAAGGGTAATATATAAGACTTCATAGAGTTATATTCTTAAAAGATATTTTGCTAGGTAAATAATATCTATAAATCTCTCTTACCTCTATTTTTGGTTTTATTTGTCATTTCACCAAACTTGTCTAACTAAACTAATCAAAGTACTGAGAAAAAAAGTTGTTTATATTTAATATATATATATATATATATATATATATATATATATATATATATATATATATATATATATATATATATATATATATATATATAGAGAGAGAGAGAGAGAGAGAGAGAGAGAGAAAGAGAGAGAATGAGTGAGAGTATATATAGATAGTGTGTATAGTGTATATAGATAGTATATATAGTGTATATATAAGTATATAGTGTATATATAAGTAGTGTATATATATAGTGCATATATATATAGTGTATATATAGCGGATAGTATATATAGTGTATATATATATATAGTGTATATATAGTGTATATAGATATGTATATAGATAGTATTTATAGTGTATATAGATAGTGTATATTAGGGTGGGTCGTACTTTTAAAATTTTGGTTACGCGAGCGCGCCCAATAATTTTTTTATGTATTAGGATATTAGAAGAGACGCGAATAATTTTTTTTTTCTTAAAAAGTTCATCTAGTGTGGGTGCAGGGCGTTTGAAAAATGTCAAATTTACGAAAACTCGTCATATTGGCATTTTTCGGCCTTTTTTATATTAGACAAAGGTAAGGCAATTATCAAAAAACAATCAGACATAATATAGACATAAAAATAAAACATCATATTCGGTGCTACTTTTTTTAATGCTATACAAATAAGGTAGACGTATGAAAAAATGTCTACCATTATGGATTTTACAAAAAAAATATCTATAGGGTAGATTAGGGTAATATGAGCACCTTGGTAATATGAGCATATTTAAAGATTTCTTAAATGTAAGAAGTGAAGTTAAAGTTGCTTTATTTTTTTCAAATCGTCTTTATGTGGTGATAATAGGAATCAGTACAATTAATGTAAATTTATATGCAGTAATTAGCAGCTATTATCTAATTAAAACGCCTTTAAATTTTTTGCGTTGTTAAAATTATATCTTCACGCATGAATAAATCTATAGCACGAAATTTTGATTCTAAAGTAATAAAATTAATTTTTTCATAAAGAAAATTATGTTAGCTAAAAATTTATTCTATTTTTGTTTGAAAAACAATACGTAGAAACATTTAGTTTTGACTTTATATAAAGATGCCATTTTTGTGTAATATAAGCATGCTCAAATTGCCCAGTATTTTTCATTGAAATTTCATTGAAATAGTTGTTTAAAGTCCTAAAATAGCAGTGATTTTAATTCTTTTTTAATAAAAAACAAAACATAGCAAAAAATTATAATATTTTAACAATACAAAATACTTTTCTGTAATTTAAATTTAAAAAATTTGAATTTTTATCGTTTAAAGGATTGAGTTTATAAAATTGAAAAAAAACGAACTAATCTTTTTTTTTGCGGAAAACATAGCAGTATTGTTTCAACAAAAAGTGGATTAAAATTTGATATTTTAATGATAAGTTTTGTTAATAACGAATCATTATATTCCAAATATTAGTTCTAACTGTTAGGTTGGTATTTTTTTACTTAATTAATGTTATTTTTTTGAGCTTATTTAAAGTGCTCATAATGCTCATAGTAATATGAGCAAATTTGCTACTTTTTTAAAACCTCTGTGTTTTTAAAAAACAATTTTGAGTACCCAAATATCTAAGTGGATCATAAGTAGGGATCCCTAAAAATTGTTTACTCGCAAATATTTTGGATCCAGCTTAATTAAAAAGTAACTTTTCTTCTGTTGAGTCTTATCTCTTGCAAAGTTCACCAGACCTACTTGCTCTTTGTGAGACTAATTTGAGTTCGGCTCTCCCATCTTGTGATCTTAGTGTTGATGGTTATCTTCCTTTAATTCGTAAAGACTCCAATAATCACATGCTTGGCCTGCGCATCTACATTCGTAAGAACTCACCCATTTGTCGTGAAACTAGGTTTGAATCTACAGACTATTCATTTATGTGCTTTCGTTTAGCACAACTTCACTCTATCGCCTTTCTCTTTGTTCTATATCGCTCTCCTTCATCCCAAGATTGCACTATTCTTGATGTTATTTCTGATCAAATTGACCAAGCCCTCTCTCTTTATCCATCGGCCAATATCGTCGTTGTTGGTGACTTTAATGCCCATCACACCGATTGGCTTGGCTCTAGTGTCAGTGACTCTGCTGGCGTTAAGGCCCTCAACTTTTGCCTTTCTCAATCTCTAACTCAAATACTCAACTTTCCAACTCGTTTTCCAGACAACCCTAACCATTTACCTTCTCTACTCGACTTATGTCTTGTTTTGGATCCTAGTCAGTGCTCAATTTCTCCACATTCACCTTTAGGTACTTCTGATCACGGTTTGATCTCTCTAAAACTATTATCAAATTCTTCTACTTCATCAGAATCCCCCTATCATCGTACCACATACAACTACCTTAAAGCTGAGTGGGATTCTTTCCGTGATTTTCTTCGTGATGGCCCTTGGGTAGAAATCTTTCGTCTTCCTGCTGACAAATGTGCTTCTTACATAACTTCGTGGATTCAGGCTGGCATGGAATCTTTTATTCCCTCTCGACGATTCCAGGTTAAGCCTCACTCTTCTCCTTGGTTTTCCTCACATTGCGCTGCAGCAATTTCTAATCGAAACCGTTACTTCCATATCTATCAGCAAAACAATTCTCCAGAAAACAGACATCTGTTCACTATCGCCAGAAACCATTGTAAAAAGGTTTTGTCTGACGCCAAAGCTCGCTATTCCCAGGTCATTAAATCTCGTATCTCATCACAAAAATTAGGCTCTCGAGACTTCTGGAGAATCTTTAACAGTATCGATAATAAGGGCAAATCTGTTATTCCTTCTCTCTTGTATGGTTCAGACTTTGTCACCTCACCTAAAGACAAAGCTGAATTGTTTGCTAAGAACTTTTCATCAATATCATCTCTTGATTCCACTAGTTGCGTTTTACCTGACATAGCCGTCAAACAGGTTGATCCCTTGCTTGACATTCGCATCACTTCAGCTTCTGTATCTAAAGTAATTTCCTGCTTAGACTCTTCAACAGCTTGTGGTCCTGAAAACATTCTTGTTGTAGTCTTGCAGAGGTGTTCTCCGGAGCTTTTATCCATACTTTCTAAACTATTTAACAAGTGCTTATAAGAGTCTTGTTTTCCATCATGCTGGAAAGCAGCATCTGTTATCCCTATTTTCAAAAATTCCGGAGAGCGATCTGATTCATCTAACTACCGTCCCATTAGTCTTCTTCCTGTCATAAGCAAGGTTTTTGAATCTTTAATCAACAAACACTTAATCTCTCATCTTGAATCAAATAACTTACTTTCTGATCATCAATATGGATTTCGGTCTTCTCGTTCTACAGCTGATGTGCTAACAGTAATAACCGATAGGTTTTACCGTGCATTAGATAGAGGTGGAGAGGTTAAGGCTATCGCACTTGACATTTCTATAGCTTTTGATAAAGTTTGGCATGCTGGTCTTCTCCATAAGCTTTCTTCTTATGGTGTAGCTGGTAACGTCTTTAAGATTATTGAGCCCTTTCTTTCCAATCGTAGTATAAAAGTTGTCCTCGATGGACAACACTCTTCTTCACATCCTGTAACTTCAGGGGTTCCTCAAGGTTCAATCCTTGGCCCTATACTCTTTTTAATTTACATTAACGATCTTCCAGATATTCTCACATCTAAGGTGGCATTATTCGCTGACGACACTACCATTTACTCTTGTCATGATAAGAAGCCTACACTCTCTGATTGCTTGGAGGGGGTATCTGAGCTTGAAAAGGATCTCACTTCTGCTACAGCATGGGGCTCACAGTGGCTGGTGAACTTTAATTCAGATAAAACTCAATTTTATTCGGCCAATCGTTATCGTAATAATTTAGATCTTCCTATATTTATGAATGGTAATGTACTAGATGAGTCATCTACCATTTATCTTCAAGGATTAACTCTTACTTCTGATCTTTCTTTTAAACCGTATATCAAATCCATTGCAAAATTAGCATCTGCTAAGGTTGCATCTCTTTATCGAGCTCGACACTTTCTTACTCCAGATTCTATTCTCTATCTCTATAAATCTCAAATCCGTCCCTGTATGGAATACTGTTGCCACATCTGGGGCGGATCTTCTAATGATGCTCTTTCTCTTTTAGACAAGGTGCAAAAACGAATTGTAAACATAGTTGGACCTGCTCTGGCAGCCAATCTCCAACCTTTGTCACATCGTCGTAATGTTGCTTCTCTTTCTCTTTTCTACAAATGCTATAATGGGCACTGCTCTAAAGAGCTAGCGTCCCTTGTGCCATCTACTAAAATTCATTCTCGTGTGACTCGCCATTCAATTAAGTCTCATCCTTTTTCTGTGACTGTTCCTAAGTGCTTCAAAAACTCTTATTCTTCTAGTTTTTTTCCTCGAACATCAGTTCTTTGGAATTCGCTTCCTTCATCTTGCTTTCCTGATTCATATAATTTGCAATCTTTTAAGTCATCAGTCAATCGTTATCTTGCTCTACAGATTTAGTCTTTTCTCTTCCAGTAACTTCCAACTCTTATAGTGGTTGCTTGCAGCCTTGTTGGAAGTGAAGATGTTTAAAAAAAAAAAAAAAAAAAAAAATAATAATAATTTTTGAAAATATTCCAATTTTTGCTTAAAGTTGCTTGATAAATATTACCCTAATCTACCCTATATAAATGTTACAAATGGGATGGCGCGCAAAATTTTTTTTATGTATTAGGATACTAGAAAAGACGTGAATAATTTATTTTTCCTTAAAAAGTTCATCGTTTGTGGGCGCAGGGCGTTTAAAAAATGTCAGTTTTTTCTAAAAACTCTTTTAAAAAAATTAGTATTAACTTATTATTGTTATTTTCAATGCGCATAATGCTACTAGTTTAAAATGAGGTGAATCATAGTCAGTATGATTTTTTATTTGTTATAAAGTTCCAATAGCTTATTTGTAGGATAATTACTAAGATAAAAGTTTCCTGACGATTTGCGTTTTAAACGTGTTCTATATATTTATGATCACTTTGACATCCTAAATTTTGTTATAAAAATGATGTAATTAACAAATTTATAACATATATATAAAGGTAGTCTTTTTACCTACTACAAGAAGCTATTAATATTTTTAAACAAACATAACATCAAATTCAGTGCGATAAATGGCTAAATCTACTCGAGCTCAAACAATATTAAAATGCCCTAAATTGCACGAGCTATTGGGTAATGGACTCGAACTTTGTTTATCAGAGCTGCCTACGCTGAGAGATTGTTTACGATGTAGAATTTTCTTGTGTGATAGATCAGTTACACATTTGGATACAAGATGTATGCACAGTAAATAAAAAATCCGTTATAAAACATAACCGGAGTTTTCCTCGCACATAACGGGTAATTGCCGTTATGTTTAATACTTAACATGTATGAAAATAACATAAGGTTTTAGCGTTATGTTTAGTCATAGCAAAATTGTCTTAAACATAACGGTTACATAACGCTAATTTACCGTTATGTGCGAGGAAAATTCCCGTTACATAACGGGTAATTACCCGTTATGTTACCGTTATGTTGAAAATCTAACATAAAGGGTAATTACCCGTGATGTTACCCGTTATGTAAAATGAAAATTATCTTTTTAAAGAAATGCATAACTCTGCATGACTATTTGCAGAAAGTAATTAACAAAAAAAACAATTTTTTGTTAATAAAAGTTGTAATAAGAAAATAAAAATTATGCAGTTTCTATATACTATCATAATAATCATGAAAATTATTTTGTAAATAATTTTCATGATTATTATAAATAATATAATATAAAAATACTATTTATAATAATATCTTTATATTATATTATTTATAATAATCATGAAAATTATTTACATTTACAGATATTATTTATAATAATATCTTTATATTATATTATTTATAATAATCATGAAAATTATTTACATTTACAGATATTATTTATAATAATATCTTTATATTATATTATTTATAATAATCATGAAAATTATTTACAAAATAATTGAATAAATTATTTACAAAATAATTAAATAAAATAACTTATTAACATTTATAAATTCAAAAGTAATTTACATTGCTCTGAAAAGATTGCAGAAGAAAAATGCATTTTTAGATAATAAAACCAATTGCAAAAAGCCTAATATCTTGCTAACATCCCAGAAGCCGCTCAAAACAAGAATATGTCAAATCTAACAAATAGTAAACAACCATCAAAACAACCACTATATGTACTGACCAAGGGCTGAACATCCATTTCGACATCTCTTCTACTCCTTACATCATATTCTGTTTTATTAAAGATAACTTGTGGACCATATAAGCTTTGGCATAAGTATTCATGTAGTGAATCACACTAAAATTTTATAGATAAAAAATAATTATCACAATCATAAAATAAAAAAGTTATTATTAATACATTAAATGGAAAAAAGAAAAAAGCATGAGAACCATTGCAATACAAAATATGCTTACCATTAGTTAAAACTAGCAGTAAGCAACCCGTAATACGCGTTGTTAGTAAATAAAATTAAAAAAAAAAACCGCGTATAGAAAAGCCTAGAAACTACTTTAAAATAGAAAAGCCTAGAAAATGACGTAACTCGACTAATATTAAATTAGCGTATTCATATTATCAGATGTCAGCAATATTAAAAGCGAGAACAATTTTCTTTCCCCAAGAAATTTGAAAACAACAGCCTTTATTATTTTCAACTATTAACTATTGTAGAAATAAGTAAAGCAATTATTATTAGTTTATACACTTTAATTTTACAAAAAGTATATTTAACATTTTTTAATACTTGCAATATAGAATTAATGTTAAAAACAGTAATAATAAACAGACAGAGGTCAGACGGTAAGAGGTAAACACCATTATTACACAAGTATTAAACAACATTATTAAACAATATTATTTGGCACAATTTAATTAGTTTAATAATACTACACTAATTTATATTATATTACTTAAAAAATAAAAAAAAATATATATATGACAATAATAATACTATTATAGTATAAAGTTTATATATCATAAGCATATAATACGGTCATTCCATATAAGATGAGCCAAGCCTTCTCGGGTGACAATGTTTTATTTTCTTGAAGTGTATACCTCCTGTAGGTTTTATGGACCAAAAAAATTTCTTCAGAATTTCAACCTAATAACAATTAATTTTTTCTTTCAAACAATTTTCAATATAAGTCTATTTCGGGGAACTTATTGGTCAATTTACAGACTAAAAATTGACAGGGTGTACAGTGAACTCAAAATTTGACATTTTTAGGTATGTATCTTCAATACAAGAAGTATAAATGCAGCATAAACAAATTTGGTGTTTTTGTGGTGCTGAGAACGAAATAGCATTATAAAACTCAAAATTCACTATTTTGAATTTGTTTTATAGCCAATATCTCTAAGAGGGATCAATTTCTATTTTTCCGATTTCTAAATAATTCCTCAAACTAACCTTGAACATTTTAATGATAATAAAAGTTTAATTAAAAAAAAATAATTCATGCAGTTTAATACCTTAGTATATTTACACTGCATGAATTTTTTTTTTTTAATTAAACGTCGCGTCTTTTTTCCAATGCAAAACCAACGTAGATCCAATGTCATTTAGTTAATTATAAAATTATTACCGACGGAACTAAAAACATCTGGCAAATTTACATTGGTCCAATGTATGTAAAAACATCGTAAAGAGTTGTTTGTTTTTACGAACTAAACCCAACGTTGATCCAAT